>JAZKJV010007493.1:0-451215 GCA_037367405.1 Ottelia alismoides | reverse complement strand
TTGGTATCCCCTCGGAGAAACGAAAGGTAGATCAGTGAAACATTGTTTCACAACTTATCGGGGGAAATCACACCTCCCATGAGCTGTAAGATCGTCCAACAGAGCTAATTGGTGGGATCAATCACAAGAAGGCAAAGCGATATC
Source organism: Ottelia alismoides (assembly GCA_037367405.1). NCBI lineage: Eukaryota > Viridiplantae > Streptophyta > Magnoliopsida > Alismatales > Hydrocharitaceae > Ottelia > Ottelia alismoides. The sequence goes on along the minus strand of JAZKJV010007493.1, from coordinate 451,071 downwards.
CTGCAATGTAACACTCATCTCTTTATGGCACATGTAAAGTTATGTGTCTCTGGGTGCCATCTTTCCACAAGAGCAGTAAATAGATGCTAGTTAAATATCTGAAATCCATCTGCATGACTCCAAAAAATCCCGTCAAGTAAATGTTGGGAACAATGTGTCCATCTAAGGGCAATTGAGCATGACTCCATCTTTTTCAAAATTTAACTCATTAGAAATAATGTAATATTATTTATTCGAATAAAATAATTTCATAAAATACAAATTATAAAGCATGTACTATATCTATTAGGACGTTTCCACCTAGTATGACCCACTCCACCACAATTACCACATATGTTCCCAGTCCTCCCATGTGTATTGTTTCTCCTGTTATGGACTTCAACACCACATATTTTGAATTGGGATTGAACTGTATTCTCCCTCATGTTCATCTCATTATGTATTCTCTCGGACTTCGGTCGCCCCTTTTTCCTTATTCCTGGTCTCATCCGAATAACAAGTGGATGGTCGAACCTGGCCACTTGTCTCTATCACCAAACAGATAGAAAGGACCCTCGTAGATGTGAATCTACACTTGACATATATACCGAGGACATATGTATTATTACACATCTGTGTTCAAGTGAGATAGAACGACACAAGCATGAGAGCAAGAGATTATGTGCATTTACCATTTCTGACCAGTATATGATGCTTCTCTAATAAAGACTTTTTATTTATTTCCACCTTTCAATATGAATCGTGTCATTTGTTGTCCTATAATGACCTCGTACATGTGTAAAGGATCTTTTTCTATTCGAAAACATTGATGCTCATTGCTTCTATCAATCCAATATTTCAACATGTCATGTGTATATTTGGTGAAACTGTCACCTTGAGTAATGCAAGTGCATGCCTCCTCATGCTCAGTCATAAAAATACCTAAATTTCAGGCCTTGTAGCATTTTCATCACACTCTTTAAATTTATCCATATATGTTTACCACTTTGATTGCAAATAGACTTTTTCAGGCCTCATGACCATTCACTTCAATTATTGATTTTTGTGAGCATCATTGAAATTGCTAGTAACATGTTAATGGACGTATGGTGGTAGAAATTATAACTCCTGGTACCTAAGTGCAACATATATGGTAGGATCATGGTCAGATAGCATACAAATCGGTCCAAGACGATCACGGAATACATACAAATGTATCCTCTCTAAAAACCAAGCCCAACTAGAGCCATCCTCCTCGTTGATAAAAGCAAATGCCAATGGTAGGATGTAGTTAGATGCATCGCTTGAGAAAGCAATTAGAATCTTCTATTTATACTGTCCGTATATGTGTGTACCACCCACACTAATAATGGGTCTGCAGTGTCCGAAAGCTGCTATACAATGCCTAAGTACCTAGAAGGCCCTCTCAAACGGCTCTCCTTCATTCATTGTTGTTATGTCGATATCTGTAACGGAACCCAAAATAGCCTCTTCAAAATCCTTGAAGAGATAGGAAGTTTTTTGTAAGATTTCTTCAATATCTATAAACCATCTCTATTCCATTCCTCCTTGCATCACAAACCCTCATTCTGCTCAATTGGAAGCCAAATTCATTGTGAATTGATGGTTTGTAAATATGACACCTTTACTAAGGTAATTTTTTTTATTTGATTGAGAAATATAAGTGTTATGAAGTTGCAATCTAGATACATATGATCCTGATTGATGACATGATTCAAGCAATTATGCATTTTGTCAACCATTGAGATAACAAACTGTCCATCAATTGGTCGACGATGACCATGCAATCTTCGCAAGTATCCTCTAGCTCGTTCACTGCAGTGCACATCACATGCCATTTCTTTTTTATTCAATTACAGTGAATTTTAAGGTCTTTTGATGTAGAACACCTTCACAGAGTACACCAGATCGACTTTACATTTGAAAAGCATCCCATTATTCAACTCTCTGCTCAGACTGATCCCATCGTAAAAGTTCATGCAATCTTTGCCATTCAAAATATAACCATCACCTCCTGTTATGTTCAGAAATGGTATGTTAAACACGATCCATGATCCCAGATGATCATGCTCCTCACTATCATCCATTTTACATCTCATCATTGATATTATTTAGCGGGGGTTCCATCAACCTATCAAGTTATGGATCATTATTCTCAGTTCCTACACAAGGACCCATGCCACCACATGAAGAACGTATGTATTTTCATGTTGAGGTACAGATCAAGGAGGCACTTATCCGGGAAGAGAAATCATGATAGTAAATATCACGGGTTGATATGCATCACCCATTTCCTCGACATATTTCACAATATCTCGAACATTATCATCAAACTCGACGCACCCTATGTAAAATAGTGCACACCTTGGGACATTCTATGAAACACACGTAATTCGACTCCTTGTGATAATTCCATCCTCAACACGGACTTGATGTTCTCAATCAACCTTGTGAATACCATCTCGTGACCAATCTTGATGATTTTCACTCCGACATAGGTCACGTCCTTACTCGACTTCGAAATAGTTCCACCACAATGACAAAAACAATGAACCTCATGAGACATCCTAACAGATTATAATAGATCACTAATCATTGATTAGTGATGAAAAAAGTCAAATGAATTTAGCACAACCAAATCATAAGCATAAAATTTTGAAAACATAAAAACTACAAAAAAAAATCATAGACTAAGAAGATGTTCTAGGAGGGTAGAGCTATACATTATCTTCAAGAGGCATTGCCTTCCTTGAGGCTTGGGAGGGGAAAGAGATGGAGGATGGTCGGAGGTGGTGACTACGCACGAAGATGGTCGATCGTAAGGAGAGGGTAGGCGATGGTCGTAGCACTGTGAGGAGGAGGAAAGGCCGTGAACAGGGAGGAGAAATGTGTAGGGAGGGCTTTGTCCATTGCCTAGAAATTAAAACCCCATGGAATCCACCTCTTGAAGATGCAACTTTGATTCAGAGCCACCTCTTCAAGACACAGCTTACCTACGGTACATAACAAAAAAATATTTGTGACCGTCCTGGGGTAAAAAGTTTAGAAACTTATCCCGATGGCGAATTTTCCTCTTAGATGTTTGGTTTAACTTCTTGAAGCAATAGAACGGAAGGTCTTCCATAGTTGATCCCCAACAACAAAGTTTTAGATGTTTGGTTTAACTCCAGGAAGCAATAGAACTAAAGCTCTTCCATAGTTGATCCCCAACAACAACAAACACACCACAAACGGAGAACTCAAGAGGAGGTACTACTAGAGCCGACCTCTTCTCCTCTTCCTCTTGTGGTTCATGATGAGTATCATCAATGTATTTGCTATTCCATCGTATAACAGGTCAAAGTTATTCGACGACATCGGAGCTCCTCATCATGGTAAATCAAAGGTGTTGAGATGGTATTATGGATGTCAATGCAAACGCATCATGCAAACTACTGTTTCATGTATATTGGATGGTATATTGCTCATGGTTTGGATTTTAGGGATGACGGAATTTCAAGTTTACCACCAAATTTGGAAAAAAAGTATACTCATTGTGATACCCCCTCTATCTGATCTGGAATGGTATATCCACTTTAATGTGCTGGAGATCGAGGACTGTGAGAACGATTTTGATCACAACAGGAGGAGAGAGATATATTTTTGGTTCGCCTCCAACGTTCGGTTAATTAATAATAGAGTTTTTTCTATGTTGGGGGTTTGCTTCGTGGACCTTTGACTTCTTGTTATTCTTGATCTCAGAGGTTGTTTTCCCAGATAGCCTTCAAAATTGTTCTCCTATCAGGTTTAAGGGGGTTTTATTTAGTTTCTTCAATCTATTAAAAAGTGTAATAGGACAATTCAAAGGTGTGTTGTGGTTCTTTGGATCTTCAATAAGATATGTATTAGCTTCATGAGGCATGTATGGATGGATATCTCTCTGCTATGAAAGTGACTTATTTTAACTTTTGACATTTGGATGGTGCTAAGCAAATATCAACTCCGTTGTCTTTTGAATCAGAAAAAACTTTGTTGCTTTAATATTGACTAAACATTAACAATCTTTTGGATGGTACCCACTGATGTCATCTTCAGAGTTTTAGACATTGTCAATTTCGCATGTTTTGTATGATTCATCTAACAAATTACTAAACTGAAGAAAGAATAACACAAGTTGTATTGTATACAGTTTACCTAAAGTTGTGGATAGAGTATGTTTTACAACTAGACAAGAATACACATGAGGTAATAGTGGTGATACAATAAATGTCAAGTTGTGAGGCCTGAGATCGAGAATGGACCTGTAGGAGGGTTTTCGTCTTGCGCTGCAAGTAGGGAGATGTGCAATGCATAGTGGGCTAGCCGTTGAGGACGTGAGGAGGATGGAACCACTAGGAAGCATGACAGTAGTTGGTGTACAACCATGGGTGCGGTGGCAAACGGAAGGGAGGGTAACTTCGGCGGTGATCCAAGTCAAAAGGCAGAGGTCCAGTTGGGTATTGGCCCTATTGGGAATGGGTGGAGATAGGAAAGACAAAAAGCAAAGGGTCTGAAAGGGAATGTCTAGGTTCCAGGTTCTCTATCTTTTGTTTCCATTTTCCAATCGCCATTCCTAAATTTTAAAATTTAGAGATTTTTACCGCATGAACTCTATAAAATTTTCAATTACCTCCTCCCCTTTGAAACAAATTAGTTCATATCTCGACCCCATAAACTTGCTCTGTCATATCCCACAGATCCATCAGTTACTTTTACTTGAGTCAACAACATGGGTTAATCTAACCATAAGTGCATTAGATGGTGGATTTTTCCACCTCCTTATATACTTCTTCCTTCTCTTCTTCTTCCTCATCTATTTATTTTCTCTCTCTTCACCACTTCTTCATCCATCCACCAAATCACAATTTTTTTCTATTTTCACGGATAAACCATATCTTCTAATAAAGAAAATAATTTTTCAAAAATTTTCTAGAATGAATACTTGAACTGATTAATCGAGTATTTATTGCTATTGAATAAATACATTGTAGGTAAGGAGGAGGTGGAGGGAGAGGGGGCAAGGGCTCCTGCAGGAGGAAGAGGCGGGGGTGGAGGAACAAGGGGAGGAGGAGGTGGTGGATGAGGCATAATGGAGGAACAAGGGGAGGAGGAGGAGATCGAGGGGGCGGCGGCGAAGCAACAAGGGGAGAAGGAGGCGGTGGAGGCATGGGGGCAGGGGATTGTTTGGACATGCAAGCCCACGACGAGCCATTATGCAATAAATGTTATTGTGAATATCATTCCCAGATCTGAAATGAAGAATAACTAATTTACATAATATGTCCCTAAGTACAATTAGGGTACATGTACCATGGCCATCTTAATGATCATATAGTTGTTGATTCAATTATTGAATCATAGTGGTTGGTGCTTGGATGAATATCTAATGAGTTAGATTGAGGACTCATCAGGCACCGTCAAATAATTGTTAAGAGATGATATCCAGCCTGAGTAGGAGATGGCAATCCTTTCTCATTTGGCTGATATCTAATTGACCTCTTGATGCAAGTCCTCTGCATAGGAATAGAGATTCAAAGTGTTAGATAAGTTAGGTCAAAGAGTAGACTTAACGAGATTGATATAACCAAAGTCCTATGTCATATGCTGTCACGATATAGGCATGCATCCTCTGACCGGAGACAGATGTGTTACTATATGTCTGAGTATGTACATTTGGCAGACGAATAGGTTGAAGACCTAATCAAGGTCTACACACTAACGCGCTGGTGTGCATGCAAGGGCATATGAGTAATACGATCTCTCAAAGGAATCATACAGGTTCATTTACTGAACCAGAAGACATGAGCTCACTCATGAGATATTAGGAAGAATTAAATTCCGTGCATGGTCGTCTCGTTTTGGAAGCTTCACTGAATTTATAGGTCTGATATATACTTTTGAAAAGTATATGATCAACACCTGGGTATGATATATGCTTTTGGAAAGTATATGATCGATATCGACTCCTAATGATAAAACGAGAAACTTAATGATAAAACCCTGAAGGAGACTGTTTAAAAGAGATCTAAAACTTTAGGTTTGTCATGGGTCTTCCAGTATTCAAGATGTATGGGTATTGAGAATCCCTGAGGGTGATGTGATCATAAACGATTGTATAACCATGACGCTTCCATTCCTAGGGAGTGATGAAACGTGTCTAGATTTTAGTAACTCCTCTCAGTAAAGAAGTAATCTGATCTTGGTCCAAATGTTGGACTGTGATCTGAATGTGATTCAGATGCAATGAGAAGATTAGATTTATGATCTTGATCTAATCAAGCATCTATGGGAGGTTCTTAAGATTTGGATTTAATGTGATCTCAATATCCAAGTCACTATACGTGAAACAATACAATCGCTTTGTTCTTATCTCCAAGTATCCGCGGAGAAAGCATATTATCCTTGAAAGAGTTCAGGATAATTTCATTGTTGATATATGTATCGGAGCATTGAGAAAAATTATAATTGAATGTGATCTAATTATCATGAATAATATGAATTTGATTCATATTATAAAGACAATTATCTAAAATAATTAAATGTGATTTAATATCAAATATCTAATTAATGTGATTGTTATTCATATTATTTGGGCACATGAAAATAGACATCCAAGATGATTAAATGTGATTTAATTATCATGGATATGAATAATGTGTATAACACTATCTATATTAATCATATATATTATAAATGTGATTTATATTATAAGAGAGAGTTATTTGTGATTTATATTTGTTGATTAATTATTGATGTGAATTGGATTCACATTGGATAATTAATTGAAAATATAATTTACATTCTGTTTTATGATGTGAATGTGATTCACATTTTTCCAATGGCATGATTGCAATATTTCCCAAGATAATTATGAATTATTTTTATGAAATAATTTACAACAATTGTTTTTATAAATGTTGGAGATATCATGAGATAATGAGATCTCATGAAACAATGAGTTTTCATGAGATAGTGAGATCTCATGAGAAGAGTGGTCGTCCCCTATTTTTAGGGGATGTGATTAGTCTCCTCATTATCTACAAGACTAGCCAATTGATTTGATTTGAAATCAACTTATATTGATTTATCAATATATATTAGATTAAATTAAATTAGTTGTTATTGTATTTTCACAACAAGATAATATCTATTGAAAGAAACACAAATCAATCTCACCCATTGATTGTGTGATGTTCATGGATTGAGATCCATGGACTTCAAAAGCCCTATATAAGAAGAGGCACCCCTTGCTCTTCGAGTTAAACAATATATACAACAACGAATGTTCTCTCTCCCTCTCTCTTTCTTCATACGCCAAGCCTCTCTCTCTCTCTCTCATAATGGTTATCCACCATAGAGCCCTTGTGAGAGTCCTCATCGTCGCAGCATCGTCGTTATGTTGCCGGATCATCTATTTGTGGATTTCCATCTTCTTCGGTGGGCCTCACTCGTGAAGAAGATGTTGGATCTCGTGTGATGGGATCAGGTGATCCACTGCTTGGATCATCAATATGGATTGCGAGGAGCACGCGTCTCATCAATGCGCTCGCAAGCGTTTTCTCCTTTGGATCGGACATGAGACAGAATGTCTCTTAGTTTAGAGACTCGATCGCAACCACGCTTCAAGAGTTAAACCTTATACCTATTTGTGATTTTGATGAAATGATCCGAGAAATGTTATTGGATCATGTGATTTTATCGTGTTTAAAAATTTTTAAATTCCGCTGCCCGGAGCAACTAATGTGACTAGTCGCTACCGATCGCATTCGATGAGATCCTCATACTTCGTGATGCACTTAAGGATCTTTCCGTATCCTTCAAGTGGTATCATATCCTTAGCTCAGAGGTTTTGGATACGATCCATAATCCTAAGAAGACTTTGGTTCGTAAGGGATTGTGAAAAATTTTATCGCATTTCAATTTTGCAGCCATGTTTTGTGATAAATTTCGGTCCTGTTTAAAATATTTAAACACAAAACTATCACTTATATAATGTTCCCTGTTAATTAAGGAAACTTTGGAATTTTAATTTGCATGATTTGGAATCCGGTAACTCAAGATATGATCTTTTTAATAACCATGTATCCACCGTTTCGGGGATAGCGAATCATGACGTAATTAAGGAGTTAATTATGATTTTAAAACGCCTAAAAATATGTATTTATTACTTGAATTCTGTTTTAAATCAAGTTATAAAACTTTAGAAATTTATTTTGCTTAATTTGGATTTAAATTAATGGAGATATGTTAATTTTAGTAAGTAGGGGTCACTACTGAAAATTACATACTCAATCATGAACCTTGTGATTGTCATTTAAGTAACTTGTGAAATTAATGGTTAATTTTATGGAATAACTATGGATAATATTTAGGAAATATTTGATGATAATTGTTCCTTAAATGATATTGCCTCAACCAATAAATGATTAGATATGATATAGATCACCAATTGGTTACTTGATACACTTTCATCAAACATGTTACTTGAATAGGTTTGGAATTTGTTTAGAAAACTTCTTTATAATCAAAATTGTTTTGATTACTATATGGTATAATTTCGGTTGAAAAATTGATGAACATCGCAAGTATAAAATGATCGATTTGGCTTTATCATTTCCTGATGTGGATATGGTGTCTAGTCGGGGAGCGGTGGGGTAGCAGGTTGTACTGTGTGCGGTATGTCCCACTCCCATCGGTACTGACCATAACAGTGGGTAACGACTCGATAATGCAGGAGAGATCACCATGTATTTTTCTAATTATTAAAATTCGAATAATACGTTCTTTGAGATAATACCATCCTTTCAAGTAACAATCATGTTTGTTATATATTAATTAGATCATTAATTTAATATGATTAGATTAATTATAATCTAATTAAAATTAAATACTCTATTATGAATAGAGTTGTATTTCTCTTGAAAGAATTATTTGTAATGAATATGATTCATAATAAATACATTAATTAGAATTTGAACACGATATGGAGGATCACATAAGTGACATCCATGGTCTCCCATCAAGGCGAAGGGTTCCATCACCTGGGATTGTATGCCGGAGATGCTTGTCTGAAGTGACAGCTCCTATATGCAAGCGCATATAGATTAGGTTCATTACTTCTTGAAAGAATAAGGTCGTATGCGCAGTGACCCCAATATTGAGTCCTCATATTATGGGGGTGATATTGGATTGTGCATAGCGAGTACTATTCCTATTGACGATTGGTTCAATTAACGACGGGTCAAGATTACCTTAGGGGTGGTGGGCCCAAGTATTAAAGATCGAATAGGATTGCAAGTTGGACTTGCAAGGCAGAATGTGTTCCCGCTTCTTTTTATCGAAGTTACAAGTGTCATATTATTGGGATGTGACAAAGGTAAGGAAGGAGATCCCATATCTTGTTTGAGATATATTGGTAAGTAGATCTCTTATATTGAAAGTGATTAAGGGAATGAACCTTCGGTGTTGACAAAGCAAGACAAATTTCAAAAAAAAAATACTAAATCAAAGTAAATATATATTTATATATGCAAATTTCTTATTTCAGGTAATCCTTCTTTAATCCCACTCAAAACTATACTCAATAATAATCAGTATAATATCATAGATTGGATCCATTATCAAGATATTGTACTTGTAGTTGGACACATAATGTATATGGTTGCAATGTGCAAGTTTCCTCATAATAATGAGGAATGACAATTAAATAGACAATAGGACTACAACCATAGGTTTGTATGTCTCTATAGTCTTGATGTCATCGAATGTACTTTGGAAGTGGCATGTCGGTGATGATCACAATTGTCAAATAATCCTTATAAAAATCGAAGAAGATGTTCTGGCATACATATGTGCTTTTGACATTTAATCGTGAATGACATGTTTCTTTGCATTATACAGAATGGTGGCTCTATAGGAGAAGATGTATTCAAAAAGTTTGAGTACCTACCTGAACCAATGTTTTAAGAGTTTAAATAGATGTACATATGATGAGTGTCATCTATCTACTGTCTATACTCAAGTCATTCATGAAGCTTTATAATATTCATATGAATTAAATAAAACATGTATAAATGATTAAATACTCTTATATTGAAATCTTTTGAATTCAACACATAAGAGATCCTTCGTCTTAAGCAATTGTTGTTTATAGATGAAAGGAGCGCAGTGGAAGCATGGGTCTGACCCAAGTTAGAAGGAAAGACAAAGAGTTGATTGTACTTCTATGGCTTCCATACATATGACATCTAAAGAGTTGGATGAATGTCAATACTACAATAAGCCAATGTATTGATAATGTAACTATCTAGGATCCTTAGAGAAGGACTCGGATAGTGCATCAGAATAATCTACATATACATATAATCGTTGAAATTGACTTACTTATTGGATAAGATTAAGAGTCTGATAGTTGTATCTCATTTTTCTAATAATATTTGCAATCGGTTGCGTATGTATTAGAAGACTAGAATATTTGATCTTCAGGTTTAATAGTCATCTACATGGATATTGATGCAATTGTTGCATCAATCTCTATTGGATAGATAGACTTCATATTTCCAATGGGAGAGTCCTTAATCTTAGAGAATGTCTTTATGACTTGGATATTAGAATACACTCATAGTTTATTTCTAAGTGTTGGAAATAAACATGAATTCTGGAATAAACGTATCATAGAGAGTTATGATAGATATGTTTCAGACAGTAATCTGGCATCAAGCCTTGGACATATGTCTATTGATGAGATCCATAGACTAGTAAGATATGAAACTTTGAATGTCTAAAATTTCAAAACTTACATACTTTTGAATATTGTTTTTAAAGTAAAATGTCCAATACACCCTTCTCTAGGAATGGTGTTAGATGTGTAAGTATTCAAGATCTCATACATATTGATGTATGTGGATTATCTATATCATAATGAACATTGATGATATGTGATATCATTTGATGATTTTGTGATATGAGATTTCTTCCCTTCACCTTTGAAAACTTTGAAATGTTCAAAGATTTCACAATTTTGATTTAGAACCAAAGTTTGAAGGAAGATGAAAATGAATTTGATCTAATATAGGCATTCAATACCTCTTAGATGAATTCATGAATACCTTATGGAGAAAGGAATATCATTTCTATCTCACTCCTCCTGATACACCTAAACCTAACATAGTTATAGAGAGATACAATTTCATCATGTATGACATGATCTTATCAGTGATGAATATTAGCATAATTACCTCTTAGTTTTCAGGTATACATGTAGTAGAGACTACAATATATATCCTTAAAAGTTTCCATGTAAATCTAAATCCAAAAATCATCATAAGATATGGTTTGGAACCTAGCCTAGTGTTGGACACTTGAGGATTTAGGGTTGCTTGATCGATAACTTTTGTCATGGATGCACGTAAACTAGAATCTAGCACAAAAGAGTGCTACTTCATTAGGAAAATAAAGGATGGTATAGAATACATACTTTATGACCTTGAGATTCTTTAAAGAACTCATCTATGAGAATGTGATTAATAGAGGATGAGATTCTTGATAATCAAGACGAAAATGAAGTGAAGGAACTCATTGAGTCTTGAGAAGATAATGAGGCTCCTGAAATCGGAAACTAAAAGGACAATTAAGGATGAAACACTAATACTTCTTCAAATGAGTTTGAGGATGGTTTCCATATGTTAGAGAAATATGACAATGATCTTACTTCATGTGGTGAAGCTTCTGAAGATCATGACATGGAAAGATGGATGTTAGCAATAAAGTCTAAAGTAGACTTCATATACGAGTGTTGTATATGGACCATCGAGGATCCACCTATATGGGTAAGACTCGTTAAGGCATAAATGGATCTTCAAGAGAAAGAGGGAACCTGATGAGAAGGTAGAGACCTTCAAAGCACGGCTCATATCCTCAAGATACACACTGAAGAGAAGACATCTCTTGCGATGAGACTTGCTCTCCAGTGACCATGCTTAAACCCATCAGAATATTGCTAACTATAGCTACACAACTTGACTATGTCATTGATGAGACGCCCGAATGACTAAAGTATAAATCACTAAGGTCGTTGTGACCTCAGTCGCTCGGGGCTCAGAGCTCAATCAAGAAAACGATAAGACCACAAATCAGAGAAAGAAATCGATGCACATACAAAATAGCGGTCTCGCTATGATATTAACCTGGTATAGCACCCAGGGTCGAACTCGAGGAGCACGGATTGGCTTTGCGGCCTACGAAGTAGTCTAAAAAGGGATAAAAATATAAACAAACAATTTTTAGTGGGTTTCTAATATTTTTATAATTTTTTTGGATTTTTAAATTATTAAAGAAAATCAACAAATAAGAAAACAAGCAACTATCAACAATTATTTAATCACTAAAAATGAATCCAAAAATTCAAACAAAAATATTTTTATGTTTTTTTATAATTTTTTATGTTTTTGGTGTTTTTTTGGTAATTTTCTGATTTTTATATAATTTTATAAAAATGAAATAAGAAAGGGAAATAGTGTTGTTGTCCAGCCGGGCTTCAAAGGCCAAAATAAAATATATAATGTCCTTCAAATAGCCTGGAGGTATTTTTCCTCTAAAATATGAACAAAAAGGAAAAATCAGGAACTGAGTTTATTATTTTTGGGTTTTTATATGGGTTATTAGAATTTTCTAAGTTTTTCAATGTTTTTCAATTTTTAGGGTTTTTATATATCTAAAAATGACCAAAAATGCAAAAAAATCAAGGACACAAAAACACACAAAACTTACTTTTTTGATTTTTAACAAAGTTTTAATATTTTTTTAGGATTTTATAATCTGGACAGAGACAAAATTAGTTGTTTTTAAATTTTTAAAATATTAAAAATGCTAAAAATGTACAAATTTTTAGTGAAAATTTTACACAGTGGCAGGAGCCAATGTCCAATTTTCACGAAATTTGGACTTGATTTGATATTTTATTAAAATCAAACAACAAGGCACAGTGCACAGGGACCTAAATGCAAGGAAAATAAGTTCCAGGGGCTGAAATGTAACAAATACGAGAAGCTGTGGGATCCTCGTGCAAAAATTCCAAGATTGCACGCACGGGGCACGTGATCTGGGCACAGAGGGACCTATTTAAAAAGATGATTTAAATAATTAAGACAAGCAGACAAACATTAAACAGACCTAGCAAGGGTATTTATGCAAATAGACAAACAACCAGGGGCATACATGCAATTTTTCACAAAATATTGAACTGAATATTCAATTTCCAGGACCAAGCATAAATTCCAAAAGCCGCAGGGGTGTCGGCGCAATTTTCCCACCAAGGAGAGTGACGTGCACGCGCCTGGCGAGGACTGAAGTGTAATTTCCACAAAACCCGAGGGCTTACATGCAATTTCTCCAAAAATTTAACACTGAATATAAAAATCCTTGTACTGAAATGAAATCCTAAAAAGACCGAGGGCCTCCGTGCAAAATGCCCTCACCTCACGTGTACAGGTCACGTGAGGTGACGTGGCAGAGGACCTAAGTGTAAATAAAATAAATGCGAGGGTCTTTTTGCAAATTTTACAAAACGTTTACACTACAAACGAAAGTTTTAGGAGGACTAAAATATAAATACAAAATGCGCAGGGGTTTAGATGCAAAATACCCCTGGTGCGCGGATCCAAAGGCTGCAGATCTTCACTTGAACACGTGACGTGAATCCAATGGTCGATGACGTTTTGCGTGGACGGCAGAGATTAGATCGTCGGACGACGATCGAACGGTGGCGACGTGGTGCGATCCAACGGATGCTGCTCGACCTTGGGGAGCTCCTCGATCCGACAGTTGGGAGGCGATGACGAAGAACAACGAAGAACGCCGGCGAGGGCGAGCTTCATCGTTCAAGATCTTCGTGCTCCGGTGATGGCTGGGCTTCAAAATGGACGTGGAGGGTCCTGAGGTCCTCCTCTTCCTCCTGGAGTCGTCAAAAACCCACGGCGGTGGTCGTGGTGCTCGCGGGCAGCTGGCGGAGCTGGGAAGCTTCAATAGCTCCGGCGAGCTTCCAGAATGGGCTCCAGGCACGATTAAGTGCGCTTTGACCTGCAAAAATACTTAGGAGGTCCAGGGCACACTGCCAGGACCTCTGGATGGGCGTGGAGATGCGTGATACGAAGTGGCGATGAACGGCCGGAGTTGCGCTCCGGCCAAGTTGGTGAATCGGGCGCTTTAGGTGATGGAACTCAGATTTTTTGGGGGCTTTTCATCCTAGAACTAACAGGAGCTAAATGCAATAAAGAAATAAGCGTGAAGTAGCCCTCAATGGCCAGAGCCAGAGGGAGTAGTGTACCTCGACCGTCGGTCTTGCGGGAGGTGCGGGAGACGCCTCCGACCTCTGGTGCCTTGGCTGAAGAGCTCGCGGCGGAGCTGTCACCACCAGGAAGCTCTGGAGCACAAGAAAGGCGAGAGGGGTGGACCGAAGGGAATCCAAATTCAAATTGAAGGTCGGGGGTTCTCTTTATTTGGTTTGACCTCGAGCTGCAGGGGCTCGAAGATCAACGATTCTGGAGCGTCTCAGTGATGCAATCTCCAAGGTAATCACAAGGCGGGCAAGGTGGTTGGTAGGGGAAGAAGATTGCAGAAGGGTGCGAGGCGAAATGGTGAAAGGATTGGCTGGGAAAAAAGCCAAGAAAATGGCTCAAAAACCAAGCCACTGACAGGGGGTAGGTGGGGAAGGATGGCCAGCTGACCTGGGTCAACTGGGACCGTCTCCTCATTGGTCCACGTGGACCAATAAGGAAAAATCCCTGATAAATATTTTGTAAATTTATTTAAAAATAGAAAAAGGCTGAATTAAATGATGGTTATAAAATAAAAAATATTCGTTATTTTATGTATTATTTTATTATGATTTTTAATTTATTTTATGAGATATATTTTTACAAGTTTACTTTTTAGCCCTATATAGGTATATTACCTATATATTTTAGTATTTTATTTTTATTTTGTGTATTTTACTTTTATTATTTTTATTTCTTATTTTATAAAATCATAAAATACTTTTATACACACAAATACATTTTTGTTTTATTTTTCTGATTTATTTTGTATAATTAATAAATTATAAGAGTATGTTGTATAGGTATGTATATAAGTAATGTATCTGTGTATTTTATATACAAGTATTTTTATTTTGTATTTTCTTTGCATTTTTATTCTAATTCTAATGCACATATATATTATAAGTAATATCTACATAATTATAAAAATATAAAAATATAAAGATAATGAATAAATAATAAATTGAATATTTTAATCTGTACAAGTATACAATGGTGGGTCCAAAACTCAACTTTCAAACGTAGCTCCGCCAAATGCGAAACCGTCTCCATTAAATAGATTATTTTATTCTATATACAATTAGAGGCGAGTTTGCTGCATTTGGAATTGTCAGTTGTGAGATACAGGTCTGGGAAGTTGGGATTCTGGATTTTTATTCACACCATAACTTTTATCTGTATATTATTTTTTAGTGAAATCAATTTTGTATTGTTCTATATAAAATTATCTACAACTTTCATGTACAAAGTTTCTTTATTTGATGTATAAAAGGTGGAACCAAAAATAGGTCCCAAAATGAATAAAGAATGAATAGAATAATATAGGTATTTGACCCTTATCTCCCCTTACTTTATTCCTGGTCGACCTATTCATCAAGATGCCTAGGTCTCGGGGTTTCGGGTCATAAAATATTTACAATATTTTACTCTTTTTCTTTTCTTTTATTTATTCTATAATTTTGGCTTTAATTACAGTAATTTATACACTAATTAGATGCTCATGCATGAATGCTAAGATTGCTATATTTAAAGCTATTTACAGGCATTTGCTAGGATTTTTGATGCCAAAATGATAGAATAAAGATGATGAAATGTGGATTCATCATCCCCTTATACTTTACCTTTGCTAGTCCCTAGCAAACACTTATGCAATAAGTGCAAAAAGAAAGAGAAAGAAAAGAAAAAGAAGAACTTGGATTTTATTTGATTATCAAACTTGTCTTCACAAAATCAAAGTTTGGAGCTTTAGTCGGACCTTTGGAATTTTAGTGCGGGCGGAACCTTACTGAGAACCGTGTTTGAAATCCAACAGTCCTTGAGAATCCCAAAACTCTGCTCAAGTCTCCTCAATAGGCAGGTCAGAAATATTTCAACTCATATGCAAACTCTTACGACTATGAATCTGACTTGTACAGTGTAAGTGATGGTGGCTCTCCCCAACTGAAATGACAAAGAGACTGGCTTCTCCAATATGACAACCCAATGATTCCTCAATCCAACAACTCATCCCTCAAGGAGAGGGGTATTCCCTTCTAAGTTCAAATGGCAACCGACCCAAGAGGAGGGGGTGAAGAGAAGAATAGACGGTAGCCAGTGTAGCTACCTATCCTAGGATGCAAGACCAGTGTAGTCAAGTCATCCAGCTGTAGGCTCACATGATTTGACTTTGAAGCTCAAGCTTGCTTATTTGATTTTACAAAATATGTACACTCCGGCAGGCATTTTTATTTTTGTACAGGCCTGTCCACTTTTTTGGAGTTTTTGCTTTTGCATTTTTTTGAATACTATATACAGCAGCATTTACATAGGGAGTTTTTCCTCTTGAGCCAGTAGACTATCTCTCTTTTGAAGCTTTATTGCAACCCACGATCTCCTATCCTCGAAACTCATCACTACTAGACGGGTTGGGGCGCACTTCCCTCCCTAGAGGAGGACAAATGTTTCCACTTGTGTGCGTCTCATACCGGCAAATCCAATCCCCTCACCACTCCAACTGAGTTGAGCCATGTGAAAGGTGCAGGTGTCCAAGTTAGGTCATTATCAACAAGAGTCGTGCATGTGCTCCGAAATACTCTACTTAGGCAATCAAGAATCCATTGAACCAAGTTCCGTGATCCTCAAAGAATTAAGTCAACTAGACCTGAAGTGCCTCAAACCCAATTCCTATAAGGTTCCTGTTATTAGGTAGATTTTAAGGTCCAATCAAGCTCCAATCTACGGATTTTACTTAGACTTGTTCAACTATCAAACTCAATCTGAAAAAATGCGAATGCTATGCAATGCTATGCAAAATGCAGGAAATATTTTTGTGATGCAATTTTCAAAGATTTTGAACTTTTTATGGATTTTTGAAAAGATGATGCATGCTTTTTTTTAAATATTTTTCAACTGTTTTTGGATTTTAGTTTTGCAAATGTTTCTGGGATTTTTGAAAAAAAGTTTTTGGCTAAAAGTTAGGTGAAAACTATGTACACGGGAGTGCTTCTTACATCTACAAGAAGTGGATTTTAAGAATTTACAAGGGTAAGTGCTCAATTTTATAAGTACATATATATAGTGAATTTTGGTGTGATGCAAGTATTCCTCAAACTTATTTGACACAAGCTTTTTCAAACAATTTTTGAAAACTATATTCCAAAATAATTTTTACAAACATCTTTACAAACATGTACACACATTTCAAAATCATTTTGCAAAGGTTTTCAAAACAGTATATAGATTTTTCAAAATATTTTTGCAATCATTTTTCAAACCATTTGCAAATCTTTTTTCAAACATTTTATTTCACACAAAGAAAAAGAAATTTTTACAAACCACACATTTTTACACAGGTTGAAAACATGTAACAAAATATTTTCAAAATAGTTTTCAATAGATGTTCACAAATATTTTCAAACTATTTTTCAAACATTTTGCAAAAAACATTTTCACCTGATTTATTAATCAGTAAATACAAAAAGAATTTGAGGAACATAACACCTTTTTATTAAAGATTTTTAATGAATTTTAAAGAATTATTAGCCATATTATTAGGAAAATACGAAAGTACGAGTTATGGCTAAAGTATATACGTAGTATATACGACCCCCCTATACTTAGCTTGAGCTATGTCCTCATAGATCGGAGAGAAAAGAGAAGACATAACTCGTACTAAGTATAGACAAGTCTAAATAATAAAGGAATAAATGAATGAGAAGCTGACCGTCCCCCCTATACTTAGGATCAAATAATCCTAAGTATAGTAGACTGTACACAACGCAGGGAGGGTCAAGGGTGGGAATGAACAGATCGTACTCAGATTGTCTCCCCCTATACTTAGGGTAAGATATCCCTAAGTATAGACAAGAAGAGGAGACAATGGAGAGGATCGCAAAGAATAGAACAACTCGGGGTGCACACCCCCCTATACTTAGGACAAAGTACGTCCTAAGTATGGAAAACTGTCTACAAGGGCGGCACCTTTTTGATAGATAAAGAAAATAGAAAAGGAAAAGAAGAAAAGAAGAAAAGAGATTGACAGATGAAAGCATGATATAGACAGATGGTCTGTACAACGGAAATGGAATTGATCACCATGTATGAGATGCAGATGATGTTAGTCAAAGAGCACATCTCATACCAGAAGAATGGGGGCAACGTCAATGGTCGGCGGATCATGATCTAGATATAGTTTCAGGCGTTGACCATTGACGCGGAAGGTAGAGGAAGATGACGGTTCGGATATGTCGATGCTGCCATTGTCATGTACCTTCCTGACCACATACGGACCTTTCCACTTGCTCTGTAACTTCCCTGGAAATAATTTCAGCCCGGAATCAAACAACCATACTCTCTGATCTGTCTCAAACTATTTATGGTTGATATGCGAATCGTGCCATGTCTTCACTTTCTCCTTGTACTGTAGGTTGTTGGAAAAGGCTGTATCTCTCAGTTCTTCCAGGGCTGCCAATTCTGCTCTTCTCTGTTCTCCTATACTCTCGGGATCTAACAGTAACTCAGTGACTGCCCAAAACGATTTGTGCTTGATTTCCACTGGCAAATGGCACGGCTTGCCATAGACGAGTCGAAAGGGAGATGTCCCCAATGGATTCTTGAAAGAAGTCCGATAGGCCCACAAGACAGAGTCCAAAAGCTGTGACCAATCCTTTCGGTCAGGGCGGACAACTTTCTGCAAGATTGTTTTTATCTCCCGGTTCAATACTTCGGCAAGACCATTAGTCTGAGGGTGATATGGTGTGGCAACTCGATGGTCAATGCCGAACTCGTCTGCAAGGGCCCTAACCTTGTCATTGATGAAATGAGACCCCCCGTCTGAAATCAAGACTCTTGGTACCCCGAACTGTGAAATGATATTTTTCCTCAAAAATTTGCATACGGTCTTAGCATCTGCAGCTCGGGCAAGGATGGCCTCAACCCATCGGCTGACATAATCCACAGCGAGCAAAATATGCTTGAACCCCTGACTCTTAGGAAATGGGCCCATGAAATCAATCCCTCATGCATCAAAAACCTCACAAAAGTGAATGGGTTGCATGGGCATCATATCTCTCTGTCCGCAGGTTCCCATCTTCTGACAGTCAGTACATCTCCTCACGAACTCATCAGAATCCTTGAAAAGAGTAGGCCACCATAGGCCGGATTGAAGCACCTTCTGTGCTGTCCTTTTTCTAGAATGATGTCCTCCTGCCTCAAGCTTGTGGCAGTATGTGAGGACACTATGCTGCTCTTCTTGAGGAATGCACCTCCTCCAGATGCTATCCCCTCCTTCATGATAAAGGACGGGATCCTCCCAATGGTAAAACTTGGCCTTAGCTAGGAAGGTCTCAAGTTTCTGCCTGGGCCAACCCTGAGGGACCGTCTTGGCAACAAGATAGTTTACAAAGTCGGCATACCATGAGAGTGAGGTGACCGCCAAGATCGCCTCGTCTGGGAATGTCTCTGTAATAGGTGCGCTGGGCTCAGATTCCTCAAGATTCTCCAATCTGGAGAGATGATCCGCCACCACATTCTTGACTCCAGGCTTATCTTTAATCTCAATATCAAATTCCTGGAGTAGAAGGATCCATCTGGTGAGGCATGCTTTGGCATCCTTCTTAGCCATTAAATACCGAATGGCGGTGTGATCGGTGTAGATTGTTACTCTAGATCCGAGAATATAAGATATGTACTAATCCAAAGCAAAGACTACGGCCAGCATCTCTTTCTCAGTCACAGTGTAATTTCGCTGAGCATCATCCAAAGTCCGGCTGGCGTAGTGAATGGCAAAAGGTAATCCATCCCTCCTTTGTCCAAGCACAGCCCCAACGTCAAAATCTGAAGCATCCGTCATGATCTCGAATGGGAGAGACCAATCGGGTGGCTGAAGGACAGGAGCGAAACAACCATATTTTTGAGAGTCTCAAAAGACGCAAGACACTTATCATTAACAATAAAGTCGGTGTCTTTTGTCAGCAAGTCAGTAAGCGGTCGGGCAATATGACTGAAGTCCTGAATGAACCGTCGGTAGAAACCGACATGCCCCAGAAAAGACCGCAACTGACGCAAGTTGGACGGTGGATTAAGTTTTCTGATGATATCCACCTTGGCCGGATCGACCTCCATGCCCCTATTGGAGACGATATGACCGAGGACCGTCCCTTGAGTCACCATAAAGTGGCTCTTCTCCCAAGATAAAACAAGATTGACCTCTATGCAGCGTTGAAGCACACGGTCTAGGAAGTCAAGACAAGCATCGAACCCGTCGCCATAGACCGAGAAGTCATCCATGAAGACCTCTAAACAGTCACCCACCATGTCCGAGAAGATGGACAGCATGCACCTTTGGAATGTTGCCGGAGCGTTACATAGACCAAAGGGCATCTGTCTGAAAGCATAAGTCCCGAACGGACAGGTGAATGTCATTTTCTCCTGGTCTTCGGGCGCAATGGCCACTTGATTATATCCAGAGTACCCGTCGAGAAAACAATAATGACTCTTCCCAGCTAGCCGCTCGATAATCTGATCAATGAAGGATAGCGGGAAGTGATCTTTCTTGGTGGCCTCATTCAATCGTCTGTAGTCCACACAGACCCTCCAAGAAGTGGGCACTCTAGTAGTGATCTCCTCTTCAGACTCGTTGACAACTGTAGAGATACCCGTCTTCTTAGGCACCACATGTAACGGACTAACCCATTTAGAGTCGGAGATGGGGTAGATAAAATCGGCACTCCACCACTTAGAAATTTCTTTCATGACTACGTCTCGAAGATTCGGGATCAACCGTCGCTGGAACTCACGCGACGGCCTAGCGTCCTCCTCAAGATAAATGTGGTGGGAGCACAGAGCTGGACTAATCCCCTGGAGATCAGCTATACTCCATCCTATTGTCTTGCGGTTTCTTTCAAGAACCTCCATTAGACGAGATTCTTGTTCTCCAGTCAAATCTGCTGAGATAATGACTGGGTGCATGTCTGGCTCACCCGCAAGGAATCTATACTTCATCGACTGCGGCAAAGGTTTCCGTTCTGGACAACTGGGAGGTGGTAGATCTGGCTTCTGATATGTCTGTGTGAAGGCGACCAGGTCTGCATGAGAGAACTCTCGCTCTGCATGAAGTTCTGACGAAGGGCGATATGCTGAATCAATGAACTGTACTGGCTCGCACTCCGTCCTAGCTGTCGGCTCAAAAGGAATCAGACCTGGTAAGTATTCATCAAAGTCATCCCAATCAATGTCTGAATCCGAGGGATCTGAATTAGAAGAACAGGATTGAAACTCATCAGCACCACTCGTCCCAACACTGTCAGCATCAGGGATATCCTCGTCCAAGGGTGTGCTCTCCCGGCTCTCGACTACCATGAGCTTTAGATACAGTGAATATGTAGGCAAGGCGAGGGTCGGTGCTACAGGATCTATCCAAATTTATTCATCATCTATCATCACAAAGTCGCACTCCTGGTGGATGTCTAGCTCATCCTCTGTCATCTGCGTGGCTTCGCTGGACTGCTTCGAGCATGCTTATTCTCTCGCTCTCGTCTCATCGATCGTATCTATTAGTATGGTTTCGCCCTCTACGCGAAAGCATACCTTCCCGCTATCATGATCGGTCACCGCCTTGGCTGTGGCCAAGAATGGGCGTCCAAGTATGATGGGGGTATCGGTTACCGACTCAGGGATCTCCATGTCCAACACAACGAAGTCCACGGGGAATTTCAGGCCCTGAATGGTAACGACCACGTCTTTCAATAACCCCTTCGGCCTCTTAATCGACCTATCAGCAAACTAAAGGACCGTCCTGCTTCGAAGAAGAGGACCAAACTCGAATGAGTAAGGCTGCCGGAAGAAGGTTAATAGAAGAGCCGCTGTCTAATAGAGTACGATCAAAATGCTGCTCCTGAATCTCGCATCTGACATAGGAAGCTCCTGTATCGGGTCTCTTGGCTGGCAATGTGTTCTGAATGGCGCAGCAAGTGTGATGGGTGAGCACATGGATATGATCTATGTACCTCCTCTTCCTGCGGACTGTAGTTTTCTCCTTCAAGTTCTTTTTGAAGAGGGGGATGTGCTCAAGTGCTTCTTGTAGAGTCAACTGAATGTGGAATTTTTCTATCATCTGGTTGCTGAACTCTACCTGTTGCTCTTTTTTGGGATTTTCTCTTTTATTCCCCTTCCCTCGGCGGAGTGCCTCAGGGAAGGGGATGGTAGGGGCCTCCTCAGATGGAGGACTAGGAATAGGTCCATGTGCCTGTGAGGGAGGAGAATCCATACAATCATCATCATGCAACACATATGGATCCGCAATGTGAACAGAAACCTTTCCTTTATTCATATTTTTGTTCTTTTTGTTGTTACCACAGTCCATAGATACAAAAGGTGGTAACACCACAGAGGGGGGATCAACAAAAGTAGATGTGGTGGCCTCAGTACCACCACCGGCACCTATCTTTGCGGCATCAGGACCGCGCTCTGGCTCAGCATCCAAAATGGTGGCATCAGCACCATCGTCTGCATCTGGTATCACGATGGCTTCAGTACCGTCGTCTGGATCTCCATCATTGGTGGCCTCAGCACCACCGCCTCTAACATCATCATCAGCAGCATCAGCACTGCTACTCTGCTCCTCTGGCGCTCCTGGTTCAGCATGTGATTGTCGCTCAGAAGAGGCGCCGCCGGCTGGCATCCTACCGCTCCTAGTAGTCACAAAATCAGCATCATACAAAGAGGGAGATATGTCACTCAAATAGTCACTAGGAGAGGTGTCTTCTGTAAACTCTACCTGCTCAGATTTTCTTTTCAGACTGTTCGGGTTAGGTTCGATCTGAGCGGGTATGGCGGCCTTGCCTTTGATTATTTCCCTCATTTCCTGCCGGAATTCATCCATTTCTTTCCTGAAGGATGCTCGTTGTTCGGAGAGCAAGCGGGCAAGATCATCGAGAGCTGGGTTCTCAAAAACTGGAGCTTGAGAACCGGATGGGTTCCCTTGCGGGAAATGAGGCTGCTGCTGCTGGTACTGGGGAGGTTGGGAATAAGACTGCTGAGGCTGCTGACGTTGCCTCCACTGTTGTCCCTGATAGGCGAGACGAGGACCACTCTGATACTGCTTCTAATGAGCATATTGGGGCTGCTGTTGTGGTTGTTGGATGTTCTGTTGTCCTTGGGCGGGATTCTGCTGTTGGGATGAGGAGCCACCATTGCCCCAACGGAATCCGGGATGATCACGACGAATTCCGGACTGAGGGTACCGGTCGTACCATATCCCATTGACTTCCATCAACGGGTCCTGCTCAAAGGAAGGTGGGGGAAGAATCGCCAGTGGCTGCTCCGGCTGATAGACCACCATCTGAGTATCCGGGGATGGCGGTTGCGCTGGGTAGTACTGTAGCAGTGACACCGGCTCTGCCTGGATATGATTCACCTAGCGGTACGAGGTAGAGGGTTGGTTGGAACTGCTACTGCTGGGGTCAGCCCGTGATCTGGGAGGCTGCTCGGAATGAGTTTGTGCCTCCTGGATGCATAAGATCTGCGTCTTCAGATCACTCATGGTTTTGGCGATCTGGTCCATCTAGGCCATGCCTTGCATTTGTTTCTTCTCGAGGATCTCGAGACGGTCCAGCTTCTCACTGATTATGCCCATGTCGGCTGCGGCTGATTCAGGTTGGGTTGCGGCTGCCGACACTGTGTTGGGACCGGCATCGATGCGGGCGATCCTCTGAAACGATCCTGCTCCTTGCGGGGGTTTCTGCTGCGTGTAGACACGGGCCTGGGCCATCACTGTTGAATTTTCTGCCATGCCCTCGTAGATGGCCCAAACGTCGTCTTCACCCTTGGAAAAGTATGATCCACCGCAAGAGGCGTTCACTAGCCCCTGCAGCTCCGGTGTCAGCCCACAGAAGAAACTTTGCACTAAATTGGGCTTGGATATGTCATGATGTGGACACCGGTCGATGACCTCTCGAAAGCGATCCCAAGCTTCATGAAACTGTTCATTAGGGATCATGACGAAATTGCTGATCATTGCTCTAGCTGCATTGGTCCGGCCGAGAGGGTAGTATTTCTTCAGATATGCCGTCCGGAGATCTGCCCATGTATCAATGAATCGCCCCAGGTGTTTGAGCCAATACGCGGCTCTGTCAGCCAAAGAGAATGGAAAGGCGATCATCTTGATCGTGTCCTCAGTCATCAACCGATCGTGGATCGTGCTGTAAATCATTTCGAACTCTTGGAGGTGGAGGTGTGGCTCTTCGGTCGGCAACCCATGGAAATTGGGTAGAAGCTGAATGGTATGGGGCCGAAGCTCGAAATCTCCATGGATAGGAGGGATTCTGATCCACCGATGTGTAAGGGACGCTGCTGGGTTGTGCAATTCTCGCATGATGGTCTGCGACGATCTCTCAGCGTCGGGATCACCTCCTCCTGCATCAGGTCCTCCTCCTCCTCCACCGCCACCGCCCCCAGATCGGTTTTCTCTCATCTGAGCAATTTATCTCATCAGATCACCCATGAAGGTACCCTGGTCACGAATCTACCTCTGCATGGTCTCCAGGGATGCAAGAAGTGAATTGTTGATGGCGGCTTGATCAATGTAGTATTGAGGATGCTCGCCTCTGTCAGCCATCTTGGTATTCTCTGAAAAAGCAAAAGAGGCCATCTCAGGTGCTGTCGAATGCCCTGAACTCTGTGATGCACTAAATTCTGACACTCTTGGACTGATAGAAGGAGAATGAGAAGGGTGGTCGAGAGGGAACAGGGTGGAGGTAAACTCAGGCTCGGAGAGCGGACTCTCCGAGGTAGTCCTAGATGAATGAGGAGGAGTGCTGGATAGCGGTGCCGATAAGGTCAGCCTAAGAGATCTCCGTCCCATCATCTTGATTATTGGGAAGAGCAGGGGGAATGAAGGAAGAAATGAGAAGCAAAATTACGCACAATTGTGCTGTGTTTTTTATCTTGACCTTAGATAGAACTAGCAATCAAACACAAGACAGGGGTGAATTCACCAACTCAACACATGAAGCCGTGAAGGTTCGGCTTTTATCTTGTCGGTTTTAGCTTGAATTCAGGAATTAATCTTTTCACGAGTCCTTAGAGCGCTACGCCTAAAGGAGAGAGAGTACTGCTGGAAGAGTATCCCGTACTTGTCCTCCTCCTGTGTAACATGTAGCTTGAGCTTTTTGAGGTCCTTGTAACCCTTCCCGGATCCCTACTCAGCCAAAGAATAAGAGAGGAAGCCAATAGGCGAAACCGATACTTCGGAACTCGCTCGCAACGGAATCACCTGTGAGCGTGCAAGAACCTACTCGGACGCGAAACGATGAGACAGACATCCCCGTGAAGACGTGGCCTAGGCTCGATACTTCGGACAAGGTCGATGCTCTACACAATAGAGAGTCACCAATGTTGACCAAGCCCTACTCGTCCACGTACGATAGAAGCGCCAATACTTCGGAAATTCAGGCGATACACAAGGCAGCCACAAGCTGGGATTTTGGCTCTAATCCTTACGAAGCACTCACCTCACTTGGAAGGAGACCTTCCCATGCAACCTGAAAACAAGTGAGGGTGTTACTCTCCCCAATCAATGAATCCAATTACCAATTTTATTTTTGGTCAAGGTTTTCTTAGCAGTCCCTTTTTTAATTTTTTTTGGTGTTATCGCTTCTTTTGAGTAGATTCAAACAAGCACCTAACGATTTTTGTATTTTCTTGATCCTACTTTGTCCAAAAACAGAGGGAGGATAGAGTCAGAAAAGCCGTGCAAGTCGACATAAAGATGGAAATCTCACCTTTGTGCCTAAATGATGGATGCCAAGTAAGAAGACTTACAGCGAATCCCAGCTCTCTCCATGCGGGATGTAAAGCAGAAATTTATAAACCTAGTCTATATGCCGGTATGCAATGCGGAAATCGTCCTAAGATAGGCAACTGCTAGCGTTAAGAACCACAAGTTAGTCACCAATCCTCGATCCTAAGAGTCCGGTCTAGACCCCCCCTCCTCTTCTCGACACATTGAGTTCAGGAGTAGTGCTTGATGGGGAGGGCTCGCGGCGCGGTGGATCTAAGAAGGTGAGCTAACTGTTTAATTAAACTAAGTCCAATTTCGAGCTATAGGTGCATGCAAAGGTTATTAGTGTGTTTGGACCTAATTTAGTCGATCAAGCAGGCCTAGAACTAAGGGCTCAATCCACAAAAGAAAGTGAAAATGAAATCAAAACCGGCAAATGACAGCGGTGGAAAACTCGTCAAAAACCGCGGTGAGCCCCCGGGTGAACAAACACCCGGAAATTAGGCCCGGTAGTCTGAATGTCCAAGTCCTGAGTCCTGTATTATTACAAATTAATGAATCACTCTCTCTCACAAAATAAAATGCAAGCTAGACTAAGCACTCTCTCACTCTTCCTGCTCTCTCCTGTCGGCTTGGCTAAAGAATAGTCGGCTCCGCTTCCCAAGGATGCTTCGGGTCACCTAGGCGATCCGCCTTGCTCCGCGGTCCCTCACAAGAAGACAAGAAAAGAATGGTCAGAAATCTCAACAGTGTATATCAAAAATGCAAGAGAGATAAAATAAAGCTATGGTAGACAACAAACACAAACAAGCAAAGATATGAACTACTCGCTGTTGCTCCCCGGCAACAGCGCCATTTGATAAACACAAATTATCGGGGGGTCTAAGAAGTATGTCTCACACAAGGCGGAGACAACCGAGGTCGTTGCGGTGACCCACAATAAGATGTATTTAATCAACAATTAACCCACACTACAGATCACCAATTAGAAATACATGTGGAGTTAAAATTTATTTTTAACTCTGCACAAAATGTATAGCAAGAAAGTATGCAGAGAGTTCGAACACAGGGAGCAAACAGGGTAATTCAAATAAATGTGTGTGAGTGAATGTGAGTGTTGTCTACACTATGCAACCAAATATTTTTGTGGGTTTTAAATTTTTATATATATTTTTTATTTTTATTTAATCTTTGATTTTTTATTTTCAATTTTCTGATTTTTATAATTTTATATTTTATATTTTTTTTGTTTTTCAATATTGGAATATAAACACAATGTAATAAAAGAGAAGATAGAATATTAATAAAAATACGCCAAAAATAGCCAAAAATTCAGAAATAAAGTCTTTTTAGTATTTTTAAGATTTTCTACTGTTTTTGTGATTTTTGGGTATTTTTCAAAATATTTTTGGTATTTTTAAACACTAAAATAAACCAAGACAGTGGACAAGCTACTGGCTGAAGATAAAATGAGAATTAAAAATATCAGATAGCCCTAAAATTTTTCCACACTATTTTTAAAATCAAGCTAATAGAATATAGAGGAAACAGGAACTGAGTTTATATTTTTCTGAATTTTCTTTGATTTTATATATTTTTTGAAGATTTTGTGTATTTTTGAATTATTAAGGTTTTTCTATTGAGATTTTTAGTGATTTTTGGACTGACAGTAAATTAGGGTAAAATACACACTAGGGAATTTTTCAAGATATTTTACTATTTTTTGGCATTTTCTAAGCTAGACAGTACTGAAATGGGGAGTTTTTGATTTTTAATAAATATGAAATTACAAGAAAATCAAAAACTAAAAATGTGGCGTTAATATACAAGCACACAGTAGCTTAAGTTCAATTTTTGGGATTAAAAAGATGATTTAAATAATTAAGACAAGCAGACAAACATTAAACAGGACTGGCAAGGGTATTTATGCAAATAGACAAACAACCAGGGGCATACATGCAATTTTTCACAAAATATTGAACTGAATATTCAATTTCCAGGACCAAGCATAAATTCCAAAATCCGCAGGGGTGTCGGCGCAATTTTCCCACCAGGGCGCGTGACTTGCACGCGCCTGGCGAGGACTGAAGTGTAATTTCCACAAAACCCGAGGGCTTACATGCAATTTCTCCAAAAATTTAACACTAAATATAAAAATCCTTGTACTGAAATGAAATCCTAAAAAGACCGAGGGCCTTAGTGCAAAATGCCCTCACCTTACGTGTACAGGTCACGTGAGGTGACGTGGTAGAGGACCTAAGTGTAAATAAAATAAATGCGAGGGTCTTTTGCAAATTTTACAAAATGTTTACACTACAAACGAAAGTTTTAGGACTAAAATATAAATACAAAATGCGCAGGGGTTTAGATGCAAAATACCCCTGGCGCGCGGATCCAACGGCTGCAGATCTTCACTTGAACACGTGGCGTGAATCCAATGGTTGATGACGTTTTGCGTGGACGGCAGAGATTAGATCGTCAGACGACGATCGAACGGTGGCGACGTGGCGCGATCCAACGGATGCTGCTCGACCTGGGGAGCTCCTCAATCTGACGGCTGGGAGGCGATGACGAAGAACAACGAAGAACGCCGGCGAGGGCGAGCTTCGTCGTTCAAGATCTTCGTGCTCCGGCGATGGCTGGGCTTCAAAATGGACGTGGAGGGTCCTGAGGTCCTCCTCTTCCTCCTGGAGTCGTCAAAAACCCATGGCGGTGGTCGTGGTGCTCGCGGGCAGCTGGCGGAGCTGGGAAGCTTTAATAGCTCCGGCGAGATTCCAGAATGGGCTCCAGGCACGATTAAATGCGCTTTGACCTGCAAAAATACTTAGGAGGTCCAGGGCACACTGCCTGGACCTCTTGATGGGCGTGGAGATGCGTGATACGAAGTGGCGATGAATGGCCGGAGTTGCGCTCCGGCCAAATTGGTGATCGGGTAGGCGATGGAACTCGAATTGTTTTGGGGGCTTTTCATCCTAGAACTAACAGGAGCTGAATGCAATAAAGAAATAAGCGTGAAGTGGCCCTCAATGGCCGGAGCCAGAGGGAGTAGTGTACCTCGACCGCCGGTCTTGCGGGAGGTGCGGGAGACGCCTCCGACCTCTGGTGCCTTGGCTGAAGAGCTCGCGGCGGAGCTGTCACCTCCAGGAAGCTCTGGAGCACAAGAAAGGCGAGAGGGGTGGACTGAAGGGAATCCAAATTCAATCTGAAGGTCGGGGGTTCTCTTTATTTGGTTTGACCTCGAGCTGCAGGGGCTCGAAGATCAACGATTCTGGAGCGTCTCAGTGATGCAATCTCCAAGGTAATCACAAGGCGGGCAAGGTGGTTGGTAGGGGAAGAAGATTGCAGAAGGGTGCGAGGCGAAATGGTGAAAGGATTGGCTGGGAAAAAAGCCAAGAAAATGGCTCAAAAACCAAGCCACTGACAGGGGGTAGGTGGGGAAGGACGGCCAGTTGACCTGGGTCAACTGGGACCGTCTCCTGATTGGTCCACGTGGACCAATCAGGAAAAATCCCTGATAAATATTTTGTAAATTTATTTAAAAATAGAAAAAGGCTGAATTAAATGATGGTTATAAAATGAAAAATATTCGTTATTTTATGTAGTATTTTATTATGATTTTTAATTTATTTTAGGGATTTTATCTCTTGTGCCCCTCCGAGATGTTGCAATATCAGTTATGCCCCTATCTTTTTGGTAATATCAGTTGTGCCCCTCAAAACTTGCTCCGTCATCACTTGTGCCCTTCCGTCAGATTGACCGTCAATGAGTTGACTTAACCAAGGTTTTTTCAAACCTTGGTGCAGTTAAGAGGGGTATTATTGTCCACACATCTCCTTCATCTTCTTCCTCCTCCATTTGCTCTTCTTCCTCTCTTCATAATTTCTCTCTCTTATTTGCACCTTCATGCATCCATCGAATCTTTAAAATTTTTGCATTTTCACGGATATATCACTCATTACGGATAAAATGGTGAATTTTATTGAATTTTTTGGTGACTTTTCATGAATCAATTAATCAAAAATTTATCTAAATGCTGAAAGCCCTGGGGGCTGACCTGGGGCGGCGGGAAGGAGGCCGGCGAGTCTAGGGGCGACCTGAGGGTGGGGGGGCGGTGAGTGTGCTGATGGATAACTGAACAACTTTATGCCAGAAATGCTCACGTATTATACAAAGTTTTACATATCTAAAGCAGCTGCCTCTTATTCTCACAAACATAGTCTCGCTCACTGGTTCGCTCAGTTTAACAAAATTCGTAAGCCTCTGCAGAAAAGAGAGAAAAATAGGAAATCGAGAAAAAACCCCTAGATCTCTACCTTAATCTCCATGCATACATGTCCATTTAATCTCTACACTGGGACCGGAACCCTCCTCCACTCCTCCCGCTTGGGCGGAGCCATTGAAGAGGCCTTCAACTCGATCCTCTCGTCCCTCAGAATCTGCGTGCATCTGCAGTCGCTGTTGCAGAACGCTCCTGCGTGGTGGTGCTGACCGTGTGGTTTTGTATCAGGATCCTCAGACCCACGGGGTGACCCTTGTGTTGGGACACCGGAAGAGTGGTGGTTCTGCTTCCAGTTCTCTGCTCCAGGACGGCATCGTCATCATCCACTGTGATGGTGAAGATGCTTCTCCTCCTCTTGGGGACATCCATGGTGGAGGAGGAGGAAGCAAGAAGGAAGGGGAGAGGTGAAGGAGGTGTACGTTAGAGGGGAGGGAATATAAAAGCGACAACAAGCGGCCCACAGGATTGGAAAATGGTGACCTTTTATGTGATATGGAGGGCAGGGCGCCGCGGGGGAGGGGCGCCGCGGGGGAGGGCAGGCGCCGCGGAGGGGCGCCGCGGGGGAGGGCAGGCGCGGGGGAGGGGCGCCGCGGGGGAGGGCAGGCGCGGGGGAGGGGCGCCGCGGGGGAGGGCAGGCGCGGGGGAGGGGCGGCGCGGGGGAGGGGCAGGCGCGGCGCGGGGCGGAGGCGGAGGTGCGGAGGTGCGGGGAGCTCGGGGCGGAGCTGGGTGGGGATGAGGGCTAGGGAGGAGTTTCAAGCGGAGAGGGAGGAGGAGGAGGTTGGAGGAAGAGGATGGGGGGAAGAGGAGGAAGAAGAAGAGGATGAGGAAGAGGGTATTCAATGACCCTATAACCCTTTTTTTAACTTAATACCGCTTATGTCCTCAAAGTTAACGTCCGTTTGCACTGTAGATGGACGGTCACTAACCCGAGGGGCACAAGTGATAAAATAGCAAGTTTTGAGGGGCACAACTGATATTACCAAAAAGATAGGGGCATAACTGATATTGCAACATCTCGGAGGGGCACAAGTGATAAAATCCCTTTATTTTATGAGGTATATTACCTATGTATTTTAGTATTTTATTTTTATTTTATGTATTTTACTTTTATTATTTTTATTTCTTATTTTATAAAATCATAAAATACTTTTATACACACAAATACATTTTTGTTTTATTTTTCTGATTTATTTTGTATAATTAATAAATTATAAGAGTATGATGTATAGGTATGTATATAAGTAATGTATCTGTGTATTTTATATACAAGTATTTTTTGTATTTTCTTTGCATTTTTATTCTAATTCTAATGCACATATATATTATAAGTAATATTTACATAATTATAAAAATATAAAAATATAAAGATAATGAATAAATAATAAATTGAATATTTTAATCTGTACAAGTAGACAATGGTGGGTCCAAAACTCAACTTTCAAACCGTAGCTCCGCCAAATGCGAAACCACCTCCACTAAATAGATTATTTTATTCTATATACAATTAGAGATGAGTTTGCTGCATTTGGAGTTGTCAGTTGTGAGATACGGGTTTGGGAAGTTGGGATTCTGGATTTTTATTCACACCATAACTTTTTATCTGTATATTATTTTTTTAGTGAAATCAATTTTGTATTGTTCTATATAAAATTATCTACAACTTTCATGTACAAAGTTTCTTTATTTGATGTATAAAAGGTGGAACCAAAAATAGGTCCCAAAATGAATAAAGAATGAATAGAATAGTATAGGTATTTGACCCTTATCTCCCCCTACTTTATTCCTGGTCGACCTATTCATCAAGATGCCTAGGTCTCAGGGTTTCGGGTCATAAAATATTTACAATATTTTACTCTTTTTCTTTTCCTTTATTTATTCTATAATTTTGGCTTTAATTACAGTAATTTATACACTAATTAGATGCTCATGCATGAATGCTAAGATTACTATATTTGAAGCTATTTACAGGCATTTGCTAGGATTTTTGATGCCAAAATGATAGAATAAAGATGATGAAATGTGGATTCATCACCTATGTGCAATAAAAAATACTTCCGAGGACTAAATAGCAACAGGTGCTAAAAGTCCAGGGAAGATATTGCAATTTCACCAATTAATTCAGCACATGTCTTAATAAACTACTCACAGGGGCATGGATGCAAATAATGAAAACTATATTTCTTTTTATAACACCTTAAAACTTCAGCCCAAACTTTGCAAATACACCACAAAAATCACGTGACGATGTGCGTGTTCCACGTAGACAGGGGTATAAATGCAAATAAAACAAGCACGAGGTCCAAAGTGCAAAATATCCAGAATAAAATGAGCTATATAAAATATTTACAGGACTCAACAATAAAGGCAAAACAGGAGGGGGCTTAAGTGATATTTACCCCTTATTATGATCCGAGGGCTGAGAGGCTGCCACGTAACTGATCGAACGGCTGGAAGTGGTGGTGCCTCAACGAAGAGTCCTCGGCTCGGATCGAACAGATGAGGATAGGCCACGTGGTGTATCCAACGGCTGCAAGGGGCTTGCTCCTCAACTAAGGACTTTGGCGACGATCTGACGGTGAAGGGCGTGCTACGTGGAAGATCAACAGCTGTTGTGTGTCGTGGTTACTGTTTACTCCGGAAATCGGTGGTCTTAAGTTCCTCACAAGGCGGGAACCCAGTCACTGAGCCGACCACACAAAATCCGGAATAAGACAACAATTAACCCACAATCAATGTATGCAATGAATATCCAAAAATGTGGAGTTAAAATTTATTATAACTCTACATGTAAATGTGTATAGGTGTAAGTACAGGTAGAGGTCGAACACTGGGAGGTGAAGGGAATGTATGGTGAAATTGATTGTGCAATTATTCAATTCAATGATCATGTCCAATTCTTTATTGCTTTTGTGGGTTTTTGATTATATATATATATATTTGGTTTTTATAATTTTTATTTTGTTTTTATATTTTTAATTATATAATATAGATATGTATACATATATTTATAAAGAGATATATATATAAGAAGAGAGAGGAGTAGTATAAGGTTAAATATGTATATAAATACTCAATATATATTACATATAATAAATTTTTTTGGCTTTTTTTATATATTTGTATATTTTTTTAGTTATTTTTTATGGACTTTTTCTAATTTTTTTGTATCTTTAATTCCAAAAATGTCCAATATAGGACTAATTAACAAGGCTGAACATAATTTGGGTTTGAAAAATATAAAATAATTCCCAAAATTACCCAAATTAATTTTAATACATTAATAATAATATATAGATGATTATAAAAGAGAAAAATATATTTTTGGTATTTTTTAAGGGTTTTTCTATTTTTTAGATTTTTGGAGCTTTCTAACTTTTTTTTGTTTTTCTTTTTCTTTTTTTAGAGTTTTTCAATTTCTGGACTCAATATATATGTAAATATACTATATATAATTTTTTGTAATCTTTCAAAAACATTTTATAATTTTTTTGTATTTTATAAATTAAACAGTGCAAAAATGGCTCCTTTTTCATTTTGAATAATTAGGAAAAATGCAAAAAAAATGTGAGATAAAATGTGGGCGTGCAAGAGCATCACGTAAAACATCTATCCTAATTTTTCTGGATTTTTAGAAGACTCATAGGTATTTTTAATAAATAGATAAAAAACACAAAAATCAAACAGCCTGGCAGGGGTATTTTTGCAAATAAAACAAGTGACAGGGGCATCAGTGCAAAAATTTCAACAGAAATAAACAATTATTTAAAATTTTGGGACTGTTTTACAATTTACAAAACTCGCCAGGGTTAAAGTGCAATTTTCACGCGCCTCACGTGGGACTGCACGTGAGGCGCGGAAGGACCTAATTGTAATTCCAATAAACTCAGGGTCCTTGCTGCAAAATTTACAAATATTTTACAACGTGCTATTTATTTTGCAGTATTAAGAACTAAATACAAAAAGTGCAGGTTGTATATGCAATTTACCCCCAAAGGCGCCTCATCCAATGGCTGGTCTTCATTCACTCATCCACGTGGCGCCTCCACGTGGGCCGATGACGGTTCGCGATCCACGGCTGAGATAAGATCACTCACGTGATCTGACGGTCGAAGCGCTGGAGGATCCGACGGCTGAGACTAAACCTGGGCCTTCGTCTTCATCCAACGGCAGGGAGCACACGTGGAAGAACAGGGAAGAAAGCTCGTCGGGGCGAGCTTCTTCCTCCTCGATCTCGCTCTCCGGCCGATCATCGCTGCACCTGAGGGTCCCAGAAGCTTCCTGGAGGGCTACTCTATCTGCTGGAGGGTTGAGATTGGCCGGAGGCACCCTGGAGCACCGCGACGAGCTCGGAGAAGGATCGAGGCTCCAGGTACCTCCTCCCGCATGTGAATCGGCTCCTGGTGCTATCCAACGCACCTGACCTGCACAGGAAGGTAGAGAGGCTCGAGGTCGTCACCCTCGACCTGGGGTTTGAAGCTGTTAGCGGTAGGATGGGTGAAATGGCGAAGCCTCCGGCGATGGGTGGAGTCGAGGCCTCGGTTCGCAGATCTGGAGCAGATCTGGTTGGGACGGAGTGGTCTGGAGGTGGAGAACACAGAGAGGATCGAAAGGAAGGCGAAATGGTGGAGGAGTACGGTCGGAAACAAAGTGGCGAAGTCGCCGGAGCAGAGCTCCGGCGATCTTCGATTTACCTAAATTACACTACAGTAGTAATCTAAAAGCGAAATAAACGACGGGAATAAAATGCTGGAACAAAAATCTACCTAAAAATGTAAGTTCGCAGCTCTTATACCTGAAGAAACTCTAGGGAGCAGGGCCTCGCCGGAGCGGTGGCCATGGGTGCAACCTCCGCCTCTCCGACCGATTCAAGGCGTTGGCGAGCTCCTCCTGTCATAAGGAACATCGCCGGGACCGAATGCGAGGAAGGGATTGGCTAAAAGCTGACCAAATTTTGCGGAGGAGGCGATGGTTCCTTATTTATACACAAAAGAGCACCCTTATTTGATCGGCTAAAATCAACGAATCGGTGTTATGTACAATGGATTCCAGATCTCGGCGAGAATCATGGATGATCAGAGAATAAAATCTGTAAAGAGATTGTTGTCGAAGGAGCACTGAGCCGAACGGGAAAAATGGCAGAAATTCAGGGACGCGACATGTCTGACGAAAATCAGAGGCGCAGGGGGAGTTGACCGGAGGTCAACACTCCCTGGCCCTTGATTGGTCCACATCGGACCGATCTTGACCCATTTATTTAACCAAATAAATGAATTAATTAGAATTTACTTTTAAAATAAAAAATATTGATAAATTAATGTAGTATTTATTTATGATTTTTATTTATTTTTTTGAATTATTTTATTATGGTTTTATTAAAATAATGTATTTATAAGCATATATATTTATTTTTATTTTGTTTATTTTATTTTATTATTTTATTCTCTTATTTTATAAATTTATAACTTATTTTTGTGAGTATAAATACATTTTAATTTGATTTTCATGAGTTTATTTACATTTTTAAATAAATGTGTATATGTATATGTAGGTATACATATAGGTATTTTACCTATACATTTTATTTATTTAATGTATTTTATTTGTTTTTATTTTGGATTTGTATTTTTAATAAGTTATATATAATATATACATTCTTATAAAATATAGATGAATAAAGAATAAAAGAATTAGAATCCCCTTTTATTTATGCACATCTAGGTAACATAGGTATTTTGTCTATGTAGCTTATAGACTTACTTTATTTTACAAATTCTTTTTGGTTTTCTTAAACTTTTAATATGTACATGTATTATATACATTATTTACAAAATTCTAAAAATATGAATTTATAAAAATAATGAATATTGAATAAAATGAATATTTTAATCAGTCCTATATACAAGGTGGGCCAAAAACCTAAC
The DNA here is from genome assembly GCA_037367405.1 of Ottelia alismoides. Classification (NCBI taxonomy): domain Eukaryota; kingdom Viridiplantae; phylum Streptophyta; class Magnoliopsida; order Alismatales; family Hydrocharitaceae; genus Ottelia; species Ottelia alismoides. Next base: position 414,783 of record JAZKJV010007493.1, on the reverse strand, counting down.
TTCCACAGATGAATTCCAAAAATTATGGAACCAATTTTATAAAATAGTTCTTGGACAGCTATATACAATTTAAGGTGAGTTTGGGTGATTTGGAGTTTTTATTTGCAAGATATAGGTCTGTGAAGTTGAGATTTTGGCTTTTTATTCTGTGTATAAAATGTACACTGAGTATTATTTTTACACAAACTCGAGTTTGTATTTTTATTTACATTATTATCTACAACTTTCATGTACAAAGTTTCTTTATTTGATGAATAAATAATTCTATACAAACTAGGTGTCAAAAATGCATGAATGAATGAATAAATAGATGAGGTATTTATTATATTATTTGGCCCTTATCTCCCCCTACTTTATTCCTTGTCGACCAATTCCATGCTGGCCCTGGTCTCGGGGTTCGGGTCATAAAATATTTGCAATATTTTCTTCCTTTTTCTTTTCTTCTCTTTATTCTATAGTTTTGGCATTAAAAACCTTGTTCTATGCAATTACTACAATAAATAATGAATGCTATTATGTACAAATTGATGCTATTTTCATGCATTTGCTGGGGTTTTTAAGGCCAAAATGATAGAATAAAGGTGATGAAATGGAGATTCATCACCCCCCTATACTTGCCTTTGCTAGTCCCTAGCAAATACTTATGCAATAAGTATAAAAAGAACAAAGAATAAGAAGAAAAGAAAAAGCAAAAATAAAGAATTTAAAGAATAAATTGAATTGATCATGATTATTAAACTCATCTGTACAAAATCAAAGTTTGGAGCTCAAGTTAGACCTGGGTGTAAAAATGTGTGTGGAACCTGGTTGGGAACCAAATTTAAAGCACAACAGCCTTCGAGAGTCACAGAACTCGGTTCAAATCACCTCAATAGCCAGGTCAGAACTAGCCTACATCATACGCAAACCATTATGACTATGAAGCTGACTTGTACGGTGTAAGTGATAGTGGCTGTCCCCAACTGAAATGACAAAGGAACTGACTTCTCCAGAATGACAACCCAATGATTCCCTAATCAAGCCCTCTACCGTCAAGGAGTGGGGTATTCCCTTCTAAGTTCAAGTGGCATCCGACTCAAGAGGAGGGGGTGGAGAAAAGAAGAATGGACGGTAGCCAGTGTAGCTACCTATCCTGGGATGCAAGACCAGTGTAGCAAGTCATCCAGCTGCAGGCTCACATGGTGTAACTTTGATGCTCAAGCTTGCTTATTTTTTTATACAACATATGTACATACTCTGGCAGGCACTTTTATTTTTATTTACAAGCCTGTCCACTTTTTTGGAGTTTTTCCTTTTCTTTTTTTTAACATACTATGTACAACAACATTTACATAAGGACTTTTTCCTCTTGAGCCAGAAGACTATCCCTCTTTTGAAGCTTTATTGCAACCCACACTCTCCTGTCATTCGACTTCATTGAAACTTGACCAGGTTGGGGTGCACTTCCCTCCCTAGATGAGGACGAATGTTTCCACCCGTGTGCGTCTCAGACTGGAAAATCCAACCCCCTCACCACTCCAACTGAATTGAGCCAAGTGAAAGGTGCAAGTGTCCAAGTTAGGTCACGGCCGACAAGAGTCATGCGTGTGTTTCGAAAAGTTCTAGTTAGTCCACTGAGGTGACTTGAACCCAGCCCCGCTTTCTCAAAGAATTAAGTCTGAATAGACCTGAAGTACCATAAACCTAGTTCCCATAAGGTTCCAGTGCAGTTAGGTGCAGTAAGGTCCAACCAAGCTCCAATCTTCGACTTTATTGGACTAGTTCAATCATCAAGCTTAATCAAAGAATGTGAATGCTATGCAAATGCTATTTACAAATATGCAAAGAATAATGAAATTTTTTTCAAAGAATTTGAAAACAAAGAGAAAATTTTATACACAAAGAATTTTTGTAAATAAAAGAATTTTGGCACTCAAAGTATAAAATATGTACAACTATTTACACGGGCGTGCTGCTTTATTTTACGAGACTTAAAGAATTTACAAAGTGATTTATTTAGGTGTATACACAATTGATAAAGAATTTAATGTATTTTATTTGTGATTTTTTTATTTTATTTTATGCTTTTATTCCTCAAATTTATTTGAAAAATCATTTTGAAAAATATAGTACAAAATAATTTTGTGCAAATATTTACAAACATTTGAAAGCCATTTTGCAAAGATTTTTGCAGACACTATACATTTTCACAATATTTTTACAAAAAAAAATGTTTTCGCAATCATTTGCAAATAGGTTTTCAAATCCTTTATTTCACGCAAATAGAAAAATTTTGTAATCAAAATATTTTTACAAAGGTTGAAAATATTTCACAAAAAGTTTTCCAAACAGTTCACACTATTTTTCAAATCATTTTGCAAAAGTATTTTTAACCTGATTTATTAATCAGTATATACAAAAAGAATCTGAGGAATAAGAAGCCTTATTAATTAATTTTCAATGAATTAGATCTTATTTTTAGCCATATTTATTAATAATTATACGAAAGTACGAGTTATGGATATAGTATATACATAGGATATACGACCCCCCTATACTTAGCTCGAGCTATGTCCTCATAGATCGGAAAAGAGAAAGAGAAGACATAACTCGTACTGAGTATAGAAAAGTCTATACTACGACGACTAAAAGAATAATAAATGAAAGAATAACGAGATAAATGAATAAGAAAATGACCGTCCCCCCTATACTTAGGATCAAATAATCCTAAGTATAGCAGACTGTATACAAAGCAGGGAGGGCCATGGGTGGGAATAAATAGTTCAAAGAATTAACAAATCAGGGGTACACCCCCCTATACTTAGGACAAAGTACGTCCTAAGTACAGAAAACTGATACAAGGGGTGACACCTTTTGTTTAGTTAAAGAAAATAGAAAATAAAAATAAGAAAAGAAGAAAAGAGAGATATATACAGATAGATTGTAGAGAATATATGCATCACTCCCCCTATACCTAGGATGAGATATCCTAAGTATAGGTAACAACAGGAGTGACACAACTGAACAATCGAAAGAACAACGCGGTGTGTACCCCCTATACTTAGTACAAGGTACGTCCTAAGTATAGACAAAAAGATATGGCAATAGATCTAGGGCACACATAACATGCAGGAAAACGGAATATACAAACACATATATACAAGCGGTGAAGAGACTGGTGAAGTACAGGACGGTATCTGACAAGTGAATACCGTACTCGCATCATCATCTCCCTATGAGAACGGTGACGCACCCAGAAGGTGAAAAGACACCCGGATATACAGTCAGGTGGGTGTCGGCTACTGGGGACAAATAGATCAGAAAGTAAAGATATCGGATACGATAGCATGAAGCAGTCAATCGGCTCATAGGTTCAGCATGAGGAGACAAAGCCGATACTATAAGACCGGGAGGAAGAAAGAGCAGTACAGAGCCCTCCGGTCAATCAGAGTCTCGATAAGATATGGAAAGGTAAAGAGCAAGAGACGTCGTGGCATGCAGTGGTCATGAGGTCGGAAGATCGTAGGAGACACACACCTAATGCCGCAAGACATGGCTCAACCCTACGAGGGTCGTCAAGGTGAGCAGGCTCAAAGGAGCTAGGAATCAGACCATAATCAGAAGACTTGGTCCCTTGATCCGGAGATCGGATACACAATCAGAGAGGGGACCAAGTTCACAACTCAAAAGACTCGGCTTCGTGCTCCAACAGACAAGAGATACCAGAAATGAAGCCGAGTATCTACAAAGTGATGTACCCTCCCACAGATAACCCTCGGAGAGTAGTACATGCTAGGCAATGAATAATCAGAAAAAGACTCGACCTTGCGAGGGCCGTCAAGGCGAGCGGACGCAAAGGCGTCAGTGATCCATCAGACGGATGATCAGGTACGGTCTCGGTAGATCACAGATCGGCTACTAGCAGAAAAGACCGACAAATCAAGAAAGTGTGGCAGCATCCCACAAATAACCCTCGGGGAGCGTGCTGCCAGCTAGGCATGATAATTAGCAGATATCAGAAGCTCAACCCTGCGAGGACTGTCAAGGCGAGCAGACTCAAAGGAGCCTATTCAGATGGTTCCCATGATCCGCAGATCGGATAAGCAACTCAAGATGGGACCAGTAATCAAGTATATCAGACGACTCAATTCCGTGCTCCGCAGATCGGAGACACAGTCTGCAGTGGAAACCGAGCGTAAAGAGAGTGTCGCAGTCTCCCGCAGATGTCCTCGGAGAATACTGCGATCTAGGTAAGGAATAGTCAGAATGTGTCTCTACCTTGCGAGGGTCGTCAAGGAGAGAGAAGGGCTCAAAGGAGCCAGGTCCATCGGACAGACCCACATATTGGTCTCGGTTGTCGACAAATCGGCTACCATCAGAAGAGACCAATCAGATCTGAAATATGTCATAGTCTCCCGCAGATAACCCTCGGGGAGCTACGAGCTAATCAAATGAATAATAAGGAAAGAGCTCATCCTTACGAGGACCGTCAAGGAGAGCGGACTCAAAGGAGTCTAATCAGGTCGGTCAAATGCCCCAACATATCGGGTGCATAATCAGAACGAGGGACCAACTGTTTATATCAGACGAATCGACTTCATGCCCCAACAAATAGAGGCTCCAGAAGTGAGTGAAGCCGATCGTAAAGAAAATGTCACATCCTTCCGCAGATAGTCCTCAGGAAGCGATGCGAGCTACACAATGAATAATCATAGTACATCTCGTCCTTGCGAGGGTCGTCAAGGAGAGAGAAGGCTCAAAGGAGCCGGATCCATCAGACGGATCCACAGAGAATATGGTCATGGTAGGAGACAGACATCCTACCAGCAGAGGAGACCATCATAGCTATAATGTGTCATAGCTTCTCGCAGATAACCCTCAGAGAGCTATGAACTAGGCAGTGAATACTAGTAATATCAAGGCTCGTCCTTGCGAGGACCGTAAAGGAGAACAATCGGACAGTTGGCCTCGGGTACCGACGGGTCGGGTATACAATCACGGGGTAAGGCCAATCGAGCATATTGTCTGACTCGGTTCCGGGTCCCATCACAATGGCGACCCAAGCAGTGTGTGAAACCGTAGTCCTAGAAACTATCGCATTCTCCCGCAGATAGTCCTCGGGGAGGAATGCGAGCTAGATCAATGTAGGTCATGGGAATGCTGGCATAAAATCTTAGGTCCTCGAAATAGTGTGAATTCATCAGTCCATTAGAGGCATAAGATCATGTGAGGGAGAAAATAATCAAGGTACTCACAAAACATCCCTCAGGTCAATCAAATCTGCTGAGATGGCACAATAGATAATCAGGAATCCTCAAAGTGCCGAGGGTGGATCAAAGAGTCAGGATATCAAGGATGGGTCAATCAAGAAGAAGAGAGATCATGTGGGTTCCAATCATCGTCATCATGAAGCATATATCAAGATAGTCCATCCAGAATCCAAATCAAGACGGGCTGAAACCTCAAAATAGATAGATCAATAGAAACATCATGATATCATCCTCAAATCACTGAAGCACATCACATCCTGAATCCGGTGTGCGAGACCAAAAATTCCTCAATAAAGCGTCACACCTATGATCATGCATCAACAAAAATCCTCAATAAGCTCATATGCTCGTATCAGAGATGAATCCATCAAATCAATCTCAGCAACCTCAACATCATGCCCGACTTACACAAATAATCTGTATAGACAATCCTCGATGCGGGCCTCATCAATATACACAGCATTCCCAGGTAAAAGGGAGAGGTGATACGGGGTACACAAGAAGGATGGATAAGAAGGGTAACACAATGAAGTGGAGAGGCTGATTGAGCGTGCGTGCCAATATCACGGTGATAGAAGAGTGAAACAGAGGGGACGAGGAGGGCGGGCAAGAGGATCGAAACTTAGACAAAATATGGTGTTCCACATAGGGCGGGAAGACCGTCAAAATGGTGGTCCGAAGAGCAAGCTCTCCTCGAACCGGAGAAGATGGGGATGATACAGTGGATACGAAGAAGATGGTGAAGAAGATGTCGAGAACGAATGGACTTGGCGAAGAAATGATTGAGCTCAAGCGCCAATATCACGACTCAATGCAAATGAAGAGGTATATGTATAAGAGAGGTAGAGAGACTCAAAGCTGAAAAAAATGCATGACTCACACGGACGGGACCTACTACTCTAATAATGAAAGAAAAGCACAATGGACTTCAAGTCACAATCAAGACACAAGGCAAACCCCCAATTCACCTACTCAACACAGTGAAGACCGTCAGGTGACAGTCATTTATCTTTTCGGTTTTTAGAGTTAGGTGAGAATCACAAAGTTGTACAAACACTTAGGAGGCTTGATGGGATTTGGGCTCTACTCCTTAGCGTGTACGTGAGCACTTAAAACGCATACAATGAGGGGGTTGCTCTCCCCAAGACAAGGAAGTCATTATGTTTTTATTTTTAGGTCCAATAGAGTTAACAGTCCCGATTTTATTTAAATTATCACTTTTTTGGGTATTTTCAATGCACGTGCCTAACGAGATTCCAATTTCCATTAAGCATCCTAGGTTGGCAAAAATAGAGGGAGAAGATCGGAAAAGCCATGCAAGTCGGAAAACGATGATGCATGCTAAGTAAGAAGACTTACAGTGCTTCCCAACTCTCTCCATGCGGGATGCAGAACAGAATTGAAACCTATGCTAAATGCAAATGCAAGCCGAAGAAATCGCCCTAGGATAGTAACTGCTATTATCGTGAAGCACCACAAGTCGGTTACTTATCCGTAACCTAAAAGTCCGGTCTTGGCTCACCCCTCCTCTTCTCGACACACTCGAGTTTAGGAGTAGCGCTTGATGGGGCTCGCTCACGGCACAAGGGCTAAGAGATAAATGAACTGGCTGTTTAGATTTGACTAGATCCAAAACGCGCTATAGGTACATGCAAATATATTAGGGTGTTTGGACCTAATCTACTCGATCAAGCAATTCCTAAGCTAGGGCTCATTCACACAAAATAATAAAAATAAAAAGAAAAAAGAAAAAAGCGTCAAAAACCGTCGAGGCCCCCAAGGGAACAATCCCTCAGGCAGTGGACCTCGGGAAGTCGGAGTGTCTGAGAGTCCTGAATTATTACAAGTCAAGTGTCGCTCTCTCACATAAATATACATAATAAAATAATAATAATGCATTAAAATAGAGATTGTCTTCAAAAATTCTCCTTCATCTGTCGTTGATGCACTCTCCTGTTGGATGGTGTAGAAGAGCCAACTCCGCCTCGCTTGGGTGCATTGGTCCTCCTAGGAGGTCCTCCTTCGCTTGGCGGTCCCTCGCATCAAAGACAAATAAAAGAGATAGGTCAGAACAGTCAATTCATAATCTCAACAATAATCAAATAAAGAAATGAATATTGGACATGAGCAAAGAATTAAATAAATAAATGATCAACCATACAAAATCCGTTGCCTCCCCGGCAACGGCGCCATTTACTCCGGAAATCGGTGGTCTTAAGTTCCTCACAAGGCGGGAACCCAGTCGCTGAGCCGACCACACAAAATCCGGAATAAGACAACAATTAACCCACAATCAATGTATGCAATGAATATCCAAAAATGTGAAGTTCAAATTTATTATAACTCTACATGTAAATGTGTATAGGTGTAAGTACAGGTAGAGGTCGAACACTGGGAGGCGAAGGGAATGTATGGTGAAATTGATTGTGCAATTATTCAATTCAATGATCACGTCAAATTCTTTATTGCTTTTGTGGGTTTTTTATTTTATATATTTTTTTATTTTATTTTATTTTTTGGTTTTTATAATTTTTATTTTGTTTTTATATTTTTAATTATATAATATAGATATGTATACATATATATATATATAAAGAGATATATATATATATAAGAAGAGAGAGAGGAGTAGTATAAGGTTAAATATGTATATAAATACTCAATATATATTACATATAATAATTTTTTTGGCTTTTTTTATATTTTTGTATATTTTTTTTAGTTATTTTTTATGGACTTTTTCTAATTTTTTTGTATCTTTAATTCCAAAAATGTCCCTAATATAGGACTAATTAACTAGGCCGAACATAATTTGGGTTTGAAAAATATAAAATAATTCCCAAAATTACCCAAATTAATTTTAATACATTAATAATAATATATAGATGATTATAAAAGAGAAAAAAATATTTTTGGGATTTTTTAAGGGTTTTTCTATTTTTTAGATTTTTGGAGCTTTCTGATTTTTTTTGTTTTTCTTTTTCTTGTTTTTAGGGTTTTTCAATTTCTGTACTCAATATATATGTAAATATACTATATATAATTTTTTTGTAATCTTTCAAAAACATTTTATAATTTTTTTGTATTTTATAAATTAAACAGTGCAAAAATGGCTCCTTTTTCATTTTGAATAATTAGGAAAAATGCAAAAAAATGTGAGATAAAATGTGGGCGTGCAAGAGCATCACATAAAACATCTATCCTAATTTTTCTGGATTTTTAGAAGCCTCATAGGTATTTTTAATAAATAGATAAAAAACACAAAAATCAAACAGCCTGGCAGGGGTATTTTTGCAAATAAAATAAGTGACAGGGGCATCAGTGCAAAAATTTCAACAGAAATAAACAATTATTTAAACTTTTGGGACTGTTTTACAATTTACAAAACTCGCCAGGGTTAAAGTGCAATTTTCACGTGCCTCACGTGGGACTGCACGTGAGGCGCGGAAGGACCTAATTGTAATTCCAATAAACTCAGAGTCCTTTCTGCAAAATTTACAAATATTTTACAACGTGCTATTTATTTTACAGTATTAAGAACTAAATACAAAAAGTGTGGGGGTTGTATATGCGATTTACCCCCAAAGGCGCCTCATCCAACGGCTGGTCTTCATTCACTCATCCACGTGGCGCCTCCATGTGGGCCGATGAAGGTTCGCGATCCACGGCTGAGATTAGATCACTCGCGTGATCTGACGGTCGAAGCGCTGGAGGATCCGACGGCTGAGACTCAACCTGGGCCTTCGTCTTCATCCAACGGCGGTGAGCACACGTGGAAGAACAGGGAAGAAAGCTCGCCGGGGCGAGCTTCTTCCTCCTCGATCTCGCTCTCCGGCCGATCATCGCTGCACCTGAGGATCCCAGAAGCTTCCTGGAGGGCTACTCTATCTGCTGGAGGGTTGAGATTGGCCGGAGGCACCCTGGAGCGCCGCCACGAGCTCGGAGAAGGATCGAGGCTCCAGGTACCTCCGCCCGCATGTGAATCGGCTCCTGGTGCTATCCAATGCACCTGACCTGCACAGGAAGGTAGAGAGGCTCGAGGTTGTCACCCTCGACCTGGGGTTTGAAGCTGTTAGCGCTAGGATGGGTGAAATGGCGAAACCTCCGGCGATGGGTGGAGTCGAGGCCTCGGTTCGCAGATCTGGAGCAGATCTGGTTGGGACGGAGTGGTCTGGAGGTGGAGAACACAGAGAGGATCGAAAGGAAGGCGAAATGGTGGCGGAGTACGGTCGGAAACAAAGTGGCAAAGTCGCCGGAGCTCTAATTACACTACACTAGTAATCTAAAAGCGAAATAAACGACAGGAATAAAATGCTAGAACAAAAATCTACCTAAAAATGTAAGTACGCAGCTCTTATACCTGAAGGAACTCCAGGGAGCAAGGCCTCGCCGGAGCGGTGGCCATGGGTGCAACCTCCGCCTCTCCGACCGATTCAAGGCGCTGGCGAGCTCCGCCTATCACAAGGAACATCGCTGGGACCGAATGCGAGGAAGGGATTGGCTAAAAGCTAACCAAATTTTGCGGAGGAGGCGATGGTTCCTTATTTATACACAAAAGAGCACCCTTATTTGATCGGCTAAAATCAACGAATCGGTGTTATGTACAATGGATCCCAGATCTCGGCGAGAATCATGGATGATCAGAGAATAAAATTTGTGAAGAGATGGTTGTCGAAGGAGCACTGAGCCGAACGGGAAAAATGGCAGAAATTCAGGGGCGCGACATGTCTGACAAAAATCAGAGGCGCAGGGGGACTTGACCGGAGGTCAACACTCCCTGGCCCCTGATTGGTCCACATCGGACCGATCTTGACCCATTTATTTAACCAAATAAATGAATTAATTAGAATTTACTTATAAAATAAAAAATGTTGATAAATTAATGTAGTATTTATTTCTGATTTTTATTTATTTTTTTGAATTATTTTATTATGGTTTTATTAAAATAATGTATTTATAAGCATATATATTTATTTTTATTTTATTTATTTTATTTTATTATTTTATTCTCTTATTTTATAAATTTATAACTTATTTTTGTGAGTATAAATACATTTTAATTTGATTTTCATGAGTTTATTTACATTTTTAAATAAATGTATATATGTATATGTAGGTATACATATAGGTATTTTACCTATACATTTTATTTATTTAATGTATTTTATTTGTTTTTATTTTGGATTTGTATTTTTAATAAGTTATAGATGAAAAAGAATAAAAGAATTAGAATCCCCTTTTATTTATGCACATCTAGGTAACATATGTATTTTGTCTATGTAGCTTATAGACTTATTTTATTTTACAAATTCTTTTTGGTTTTCTTAAACTTTTAATATGTACATGTATTATATACATTATTTACAAAATTCTAAAAATATGAATTTATAAAAATAATGAATATTGAATAAAATGAATATTTTAATCAGTCCTATATACAAGGTGGGCCAAAAACCTAACTTCCACAGATGAATTCCAAAAATTATGGAACCAATTTTATAAAATAGTTCTTGGAAAGCTATATACAATTAAAGGTGAGTTTGGGTGATTTGGAGTTTTTATTTGCAAGATATAGGTCTGTGAAGTTGAGATTTTGGTTTTTTATTCTGTGTATAAAACGTACACTGAGTATTATTTTTACACAAACTCAAGTTTGTATTTTTATTTACATTATTATCTACAACTTTCATGTACAAAGTTTCTTTATTTGATGAATAAATAATTCTATACAAACTAGGTGTCAAAAATGCATGAATGAATGAATAAATAGATGAGGTATTTATTGTATTATTTGGCCTTTATCTCCCCCTACTTTATTCCTTGTGGATCAATTCCATGTTGGCCCTGGTCTCGGGGTTCGGGTCATAAAATATTTGCAATATTTTCTTCCTTTTTCTTTTCTTCTCTTTATTCTATAATTTTGGCATTAAAAACCTTGTTCTATGTACAATACTACAATAAATAATGAATGCTATTATGTACAAATTGATGCTATTTTCATGCATTTGTTGGGGTTTTTAAGGCCAAGATGATAGAATAAAGGTGATGAAATGGAGATTCATCAGCTACCCCTCGTTGAACTGACGGTCTAGATCGACTCTCCAGTGGATCTGACGATGACTGCTTCCTCGCGGATGAACGCTCAGGATCGAAACTGGCGAGTGGGGGTCGATCGGACGGTCGGGGAAGGTCCACCAAGAACGAATGGCTGGCGAACTTCGCCGGCCCGATACTCATGCGTGGGGACTCCTCGGAGGCTACTGATGATCGGAGAATAAGCGTTGAAGCCTCCCGCGTCTGAAGAGGGCCTTCGATGAAGCTGGAGGCGTCGAAGATGGTCCGGCAGCCAAGGCGGAGCTGGAGCTGCTACTCCTAAATGTTCAAGCCCTCAGATGGGCTTGTCTTGACCTGTAAAGTGGCGCAACAGACTCCTGGGTCGAGGGCAAAGTGCCTCGACCCGGTTAGATGTGATGGGGGTGGTCGGTGCGTCGGAATGGACGAGCTCCGGCGAAGCGACGGCGAGGGAGCTTGAATCCCAGTTCCTGTGCGAACTGGGTTGAACGAAGGGGTGGAGAACGTGCGTGGGAGAAGGGCGAAGGTGAGGGTGTCGTCCGATGATCGAAATGGTGAGGGAGGTGGTTGGAATCGACGGTCGACGGCGGTGGGTGAAATTGGGCGTAACTCGAAATTAGCTAAAATGAAGGAGAACTAAGGGTACCTGATGGTCGATGTCGACTGTGCTTGAGCTGCTGAAGCTCTGGGTCCTAGCCTCGAGGGCCGTCGATGCTCGAGGCTCGAGCACCACGTCTGGGCGGCGCACGGCGGCGCTAGGTCACCGGATCGATGGTCCGATCACTCCCTCCTCGCTGCAACACAGCCAATCGCAAGCTGTCACTCAGGCGAGAGCAATGGAGGTCCTGGGGTGGAATGAGCTGAGCCAAAGATGAGTGAAAAGCGCGGCGGAGCTCAGGCTATATAGTCCTAGGGGTCCGGCTAAAAGGTGGTCGGGCGAGACACTCGGAGCACGGACCCCGATAACCCACCCTGGGCGAAGGTGTCGGATCTACGAGGAAGAAATGGAGCCCGGGTTTTGTGAATTTGGGTGTCGGATCGAGCGGCGAAAATGTCGAGAAATCGGGTCAAATGCCAGATCCGCGAGAGAAGGGTCCGCAGGGGAGAGTTGGCCGGGGGTCAACAATCCCCCGTGGACCAATTAGATTATTCCAATTTTTAATTATTTAGAAATTCATTTAAAAATAGTAAATGACTTATTTTTGAAAAACTCTAAACATGAAAAATGTTTATTTATTTTCATACTTTTTTTGTGATTTTTATTTATTTTTTTGAAATATAATTTAGGTATCTACAAAATATTATTAGTATATACATGTATATACATATGTATTTTTAATTTTTAATTATTTATTTTTATATAAATTATTCCAATTTTATATTTTATTTATTTATAGGATGAAATTTGGAATATTTTGGTATTTTTATTTTATTTTTAGTATCTATTTACATGGGTAAAATAAATAGATATATACTATGTACATGGTATATATACAATGTTTATTTTGATTTTTATTTTTGTTCTTTTTATTTTATTTTTGTTTTTATGGTTTTTATTTTATCTATTTACGTTATTAAGTATAGAATATATACAATTTTTATAGGATTTTAATTTATTTATTTATAAGGATAAATAAACAGATACATGATTCTATGTACATGGTGAATAGACAAAGGTGAAGTACATTCTGATTTTCTTTTTAATTTTCCCATTTTTATTTTAATTTAATATTTACAAATATATACAAGTAAATACAAACCCATTTTTATTTTTATTTTGAGGAAAATATTTATATTTATGTACACGTATATTTATACACATGAGCTTCCTTATCTCCCTCTACTTGGGTTTTTATGCGGTCAGGCCATGCTGAGCCCTCCCTTGGAATTAGGTCGCTCAATATTTATTCTAAATATCTCCCTCTTTTTCTTTTATCTCTTTATTCTTTTATTTGTGCACAAAAACATGCTAATTATTTAATTTTACACAATGCATGATTTTTGATAATTATTTGTATTTACATGAATATACATGTGTTTGGCAAAGGTTTTGTAGCTAAAATAAAAGAATAAAGAGTGATGAATGGGTATTCATCACCCCCTTATACTTAACTTTGCTAGTCCCTTATCAAACACTTACTTGAAAAAGAAGTGAAAAAGAGAAAGAAAAAGAAAAAGAGGGGAATATACATGGATTAAGGCTGATTATTAAACTTGCCTTCATTAAATTGAAATATGGAGCTCGATCAGATCTTTGGATTATTAATATGTCGGAACCTTATTTGGACTTAAGCTTAAAACTCAACAGCCTCTAAGTTCCACCAATCTATGGGCAAGACTCCTCAATAAACCAGATCAGAACAAGTCTACATACACAAACTCTAATGACCATGAATCTTTCCATGCGGTGTAAGTGATATGTAGCATCCCACCTCAGAAGTATCAAAGAAACAACCTCCCCCAACCTGGTAACTCTAATGCCTCGGTCTAGCAACTCCTTCCTCGAGAAGCGGGGTATTCCCTTCTAAGTTCAAGTGCAACCGGCTCAAGAAGAGGGGGAAGAAGAGAATGGACCATGGCCAGTGTAGCCATGTATCCTTGGGATCTCTAACCATTGTAGCTGAGTCTCCCGCTGCAAGCTTCATGAGATGGAACATGTATACCATAAGCTTTTGCTTTATTTGACAATATACACTTCGGTGGGGTTATTAAATTTTCAATCCGACCCACCACTTTTTTTTGGAGTTCTTTTATTTTTGCACACACATTTTTTTTCATGTGCAACTGTACACACATATCTACATTGTGTAGCATATATACAAGGAGTTTTTCCTCCTGAGCCAGTAGACTATCCCTCTTTTGAAGCTTTATTGCAACCCACAACTTCTGTCTTTAGACTTCATCACCACCAGACCAAGTTGAGATGCACTTCCTTCACTAGAAGAAGAAGAGAGGTTCCGCCTAGAAGTACTACCCTCATATGCTACCCCAAGCCAAAGGAAACTGCCTCCTCACCACCTCATCCGTGGAGAGCTATGTGTAAAAGTGTTGGTGCAAGTCAAGCCATTGTCTCTGAGAGTCATGCGTGTGTTGTTAAGTGCTCTACTTAGGCTCATTAAGATGGCATATGCTCATAGCCTAGTGCACTCAAAGAATTAAGTCCTAGTGGACCCGAAAAGCCTTTACCCTAAGCCCTATAAGGTTCCTCTTAGAATTAGGTAGATTAAGATCTTAATCAAGCTCCATTTCCCAATTTAATTCCAGGCTAGTTTAAATGTCAACTATGATCCAGGAAAAACTATACAAATATTTACAAAGATGCTATTTACAAACGTGTACTTTACAAATATTTACAATCATGCAAAATTTTTGAAAAATGTTTGAAAACATGGATGTATGCATGAATGCGAAGTTTTGCAAAATATTTACAAACATTTACACGAGGTTTTTACAAACTTTTTGTTTTCAAAACATTTTGGAAAAATTTTATACTATATACATAATTTTGATATGCAAATATCTACACGATCTTTACACAAAAAAAGTTTTTGAAATCATTTGTACAAAAATAATTTGTATAAATAAATAGGTATGTGCAAGATGAATTTTATATACAAGGGAGAAAATTTTTAAATTTTAAGGGTTTTTAGCCATTTTTTATTTATTCACACACTCACACAAAGTACGAGTTATGGCTAAATTATATATGAAATATATACACACCCCCTATACTTAGCTCGAACGATGTCCTCAGAGTGATCAAGAGCGATGAAGAAGACATAACTCGTGCTTAGTATAGGTAAGTGAAAAGGATTTGCTATATACAGAGATGAATCAAAGAATAGAATGAGGAGAACTCGGTGTTTCCCCCCTATACTTAGGATCAAGTAATCCTAAGTATAGCAAGCTCTACATGAAGGGAAATCCGAGTGAAGGATGTACAGAGTCTACCCCCTATACTTAGGGTGAAGTATCCCTAAGTATAGGCAGCAAAACAGAGGTAGAAAGAATCAAAAGAATACCCGAAGGTCCTACATCCCCCCTATACTTAGGGTAAAGTACACCCTAAGTATAGCATAATCATAAGATGAGAAAAGGGATGTGGGACTAAAGAATAGAGTGATATGGACAACTGGATCTATACAGGTCGGAAGAACAGTGATAATCAGGCGTGAGATGCAATAGATGTGAGTCACGAGATCACATCTCACGCAATGTGAATAGGGGCAACATCAACGACCCGCGGCTCATGATCTAGATATGGCTTGAGTCGTTGGCCGTTCACTCGAAAGGTACTCTCAGAAGACAACTCAGATATGTCAATACTCCCATTGTCGTGTACCTTTCTCACCAAATATGGTCCCTTCCATTTGCTCTGTAGCTTCCCTGGGAATAATCTAAGCCTAGCATCATACAGCCATACTCTCTGTCCATGCTCAAACTGCTTGTGGATGATATGAGAATCATGCCACTCCTTCACTCTCTCCTTATAATGTAGGTTGTTTGAAAAGGTTGTATCTCGAAGCTCCTCCAAGGTTGCTAACTCTGCCCTCCTCTGCTCTCCTATACTATATGGATCCAAAAGAATATCTGTAACTGCCGAAAGTGACCTGTGCCTCAACTCAACATGTAAATGGCACGGCTTGCCATATACGAGGCGAAAGGGAGATGTGCCCAAAGGTGTCTTGAAAGACGTCCTATATACCCACAAGACCGAGTCCAAAAGCTGTGACCAATCCTTTCGATCAGGACGGACGACTTTCTGCAAAATAGTCTTGATCTCCCTGTTCGATACCTCGGCTAAACCATTCGTCTGTAGATGGTATGGAGTGGCAACTCGATGGTCTATGCCGAACTCGCTAGCATGGGCCTTCACCTGGTCGTTGATGAAATGAGACCCCCCATCAGATATCAATACTCGAGGTATACCCCAAACCGTGTAATGATGTGCTTCCTCAAAAATCTGCAGACTGTCTTGGCATCAGCGGTTCGGGCGGGGATGGGCTCAACCCAACGACTCACATAATCAACGGCCAACCGAATGTGCTCGAATCCCTGACTCTTAGGGAATGGACCCATGAAATCGATGCCCCATGCGTCAAAAACCTCACAGAAGTGTATGGGCTGCATCGACATCATATCATGTTGTCCACAAGTGCCCATCCTCTGACAGTCAGTACATCTCTTCACGAACTCATCAGAGTCCTTGAAGAGAGTAGGCCACCATAGGCCGGATTGGAGCACTTTATGTGCCGTTCTCCTCCTTGAGTGATGTCCTCCTACCTCCATCTTGTGGCAGTAAGTCAGGACGCTGTGATGCTCCTCCTGAGGAATGCAACTACGCCAGATACTATCCCCTCCCTCATGGTAAAGGATGGGATCCTCCCAATGGTAAAACTTGGCCTTCGCGAGGAAGGTCTCAAGTTTCTGCCTGGGCCAATCTTGTGGAACTTTCTTGGCGACAAGATAGTTCACAATATCGGCGTACCATGGGAGCGAGGCGATAGCAAGGATCGCCTCATCTGGAAAGGTCTCACAAATAGGGTCAATCTGCTCAGAATCCTCAAGATACTCCAATCGGGAGAGATGATCCGCCACCACATTCTTGACTCCAGGCTTATCCTAAATCTCTATGTCAAACTCCTGGAGTAGAAGGATCCATCTAGTCAGTCTGGCCTTGGCATCCTTCTTTGCCATGAGGTACTTGATGGCGGTATGATCTGTGTACAAAGTCACTCTAGATCCAATAATGTACGATCTGAACTTATCGAGGGCGAAGACTACAGCTAGCATCTCCTTCTCTGTGACTGTGCAGTTCTGCTGCGCGGAATCCAATGTGCGGCTAGCGTAGTGGATAGCAAATGGGACTCCATCCCTCCTCTGTCCTAGCACGGCCCCTACGGCAAAATCGGAGGCATCTGTCATGATCTCGAATGGGAGAGACCAATCAGGCGGCTGGAGAACAGGAGCCTCAACAACACATCGCTTGAGAGTCTCAAACGACGAAAGACACTTGTCATTGATAAGGAACTAGGTGTCTTTCGTTAGCAGGTCAGTCAATAGTCAGGCAATCCTACTGAAATCATGAATGAATCGCCGGTAGAAACCGACGTGCCCCAGAAAAGACCGTATCTGCCACAAATTGGATGGCGGTGCGAGTTTTCTAATGACATCTACCTTGGTCGGATCAACCTCCATGCCCCTATTGGAGATGATGTGGCCAAGCATCGTCCCTTGAGTCACCATGAAGTGACTCTTCTCCCAAGATAATACTAGGCGAACCTCAATGCATCGTTGAAGGACTCGGTCTAGGCAGTCAAGACAGGAGTCGAATCCGTCGCCGTAAACTGAGAAATCATCCATGAAGACCTCCAAGCACTCCCCTACCATATCCGAAAAGATCGATAGCATGCATCTCTGAAAAGTCGCTGGGGCATTGCATAGCCCAAAATGGCATGCGTCGGAAGGCGTATGTGCCGAAGGGACAGGTAAAGGTAGCCTTGTCCTGGTCCTCGGGAGCGATGGCCACCTGGTTGTAGCCCGAGTACCCATCCAGAAAATAGTAGTGGCTCTTCCCTGCCAGTCTCTCAATGATCTGATCAATAAAGGGCAGGGGGAAATGATCCTTCTTGGTGGCCTGGTTGAGTCGTCTGTAATCTACGCAGACCCTCCAAGAAGTGGGTACTTGATGATCGCGAAATTCACCTCTTTAATAATGTGGAATTATGTAGTAGTATAGGAGGCAAATTTGGTTCAGCAAAAACCACAGACTTTGAATGCTGTGGAATATTTATACTTGGCAAGTGTACCAAGGTCGAATACAGGGACACGGCTGCTTAATTCGGCTTTTGAATTTCGATTCATGAAGGCATAATGTCAATTTCAGATCCATATGCAATTTATAAGGCGATGCAAAGCGATGCTATGCTGGATGCATTTTTTTTATTTTGTTTTTATGCAAGTTAAAATGTTGCATGGGTGATGAATACCCATTCATCACTCTTTATTCTTATATTTTAGCTACAAAAACCTTTGCAAATGCATGTATATTCATGTAAATACAAATAATTATCAAAAGCATGCATTGTATAAAGTTTAATAATTAGCATGTTTTTGTGCAAAAATAAAAGAATAAAGATTAAAAAGAAAAGAGGGAAATATTTAGAACAAATATTGAGCAACCTAACCCAAGGGAGGGCTCAGCATGAGCCTGACCGCATAAAAGCCAAAGTAGAGGGAGATAGGGGCTCATGTGTGTAAATATTTATGTAAGTAAATAAAAATATTTTTTCTCACAAAAATGGCCCAAAATATGCTTGTAAATATGTGTTTATATTTATAAATATAAAAACAAAAGATAAAAATATGAAAATCAAAAAGAACAAAAATATCACTTTCACATTGTGTATAGACTCACCTACATACTTATTTAGCCCTATAAATAAATAAAATTCATCTTTATATTTTTGTAAATATTCTTTAAATAAATAAAATAAAAACAATCAAAACAAAAATCAAATAAAATAGCAAAAATTAAAAAAAACACAAAACGAGATTGTACATATACCATGTATATAAGTGTATATATGTATTTATTTTACCTATGTATATAAATAATTAAAATAAAATAAAAATACCTTTTTATTCCTTATTTTATAATGAAAATAAATAAAATATAAAATGGGGATAAAATTGTATAAAAATAACAATTAAAAATCAAAAATTAAAAGCCTACACATTGTATATATATACCTATATCTAACCCTACTATGTAAATACTTTATTTTTACTTTAAAAAATTAATTAAAAATCACAAGAAAATAGAAAAAAATAAAATAAAAATATTTTATGTTTTAAGTTTTTAGTAATTTGACCTTTTTCTGCCCTAAAATAAAGAAATAAAAATGGTATGCTTGGCGGGCTCTGATTGGTCCACGGGGGATTGTTGACCCCCGGTCAACTCTCCCCCCAGGACCACCAGAGTCGGATCCAGCGCGGCTGACCCGATTTCTCCACCTTTTACCCGCTCGACCCGATCGCCATTCCACTTAACCCCGGGTCCTAATCCGAGATTGATCGTCCCTGATCCACGCCCGTGGTGGGTTATGGGGATCCGTGCTCTGACAAGCACGCCCGGACCTCTCTTAGCCGGACCCCTAGCCATATATAGCCGTTGCTCCACCACCCTAATGATCCGTCTTTGGTCATTTGTTTCCTCCTCCTGTGAGCTCCAGAGAGTGCGTGAGAGTGACAGCTCGCGTCTGAGCCTGTTGAAGCGAGGAGAGGAGGCGAGTCCATCGATCCGGCGAGCTACGCCGTCGTCTCTCCGCCATCAGCTGGAGCTTGAGCCTCGGAGGGAGACGCTCCTCGAGGCGACGACCAGGAGCTTCAGCAGCTCCTCCCCGGTCTCTTCGACCACCCAGGTAACCTTGTAGGTCCTTATCTTTCTTCGATTTCCATTTACGCCCAATTCGTATCGCCGCCGTCTCTAGCTGATTCTGACCACTCCTTCACTCCGTTCGATCATCGGAATCGTCCATCGCATCCGCCTCCATGCGATGCACCTTCTTCACCCCTTCATCCAATCCAGCTCGCACCGGAGCTGGGAGCCGAGCTCCTCCGTCTACCACCTTCGCCGGAGCTCGCCATTTCGACCCATCAGCCACCGTCACCTCGCCTAACCGGGTCGAGGCAGTTTGCCCTCGACCCGCGAGTCTTCTGGATCGCTTTGCAGGTCAAACGAAGGCCATCTGAGGCCCTTCGTCATCCAGCCAGGAGGCTCATCTCCGCCGACCTAGTCTGAGCTCCTCAGAGCTCGGCTGGATCATCGGAGCCTACTGGCAGACGCGGGAGCACTCCACCTTTCTTCTCCGACCTTCAGAGTGTTTCCAGGAGGAGTCTAGCGCACGCCCGAGGCCGGCGAGTCTCGCCGGTGACCTGTTCATCCAGCATCCTCCGTCGCCGTTCGATTCGTCCTCCGGCTCCAGATTTCATCTGAACCGTCCATCTGGGGAGCAGCAGTCACCGCCCGATCATCAGGAGGATCGATTCCAGCCATCCGATGCGTCAGGGTTAGCCGCCTACGCCCTGCACCGTCCGATCACCCACGTGGAGGAACCCTAGCCATCGGATTCGCCAAAGGACACTAGTGTTGGTGCCGCAGCTGATCCAGACCGTTAGATCCGCACGTGGCAACCATCCAGTCGCTCCGCATAATAAAGGGTAATTTACCCTTAGGCCCTCTTTCTTATTTTATTTCGCTTTAGTCCTGTAAATATGAGTTTAGTTGTTTAGTTTTAGGGTTATTTGCATCGAGACCCTGGTACTTGCTTTTATTTGCTAAGATGCCCCTCTATGTGATGTGACACGTGCGTCGACACGTGATTCTCTGGGTATTTTACATTTCATGCCCTTGTAGTTCTGGTTGTTATTAGTTGAATGAAAGCTTTCACTTATTTGCATTTATACCCCTGTGCGTGGTGTATTTGAGCATGTGCGTTTATTTTTGGGTATTTTGCAGATAAGTCCCTGGACTTTTGGTACCTGTTACCAATAAGCCCTCGGAACTTATTTTTCTTACATTTGGGTCCCTGAGTGCCCCAGACACGCGCATCGCACGTATTTTGCTGGGTTAATTGCACCAGACCCCCCCAGACTCTTGGGTATTTGCACTTTGGTCCCTGTGCACAATGCCCCCTCTTTATTTTTGAATAAAATAGCAAATCACCTCCAAATTTAATGAAAATTGGACACATGGCTCCTGCCATGTTGTAAAATTTTCTGTGAATTTTGGAGACATTTTCGTCACTGTTTGATATTTTTAGAAAATAAAAAACATCTATTTTTGCTACTGTTTGACTTTAAAAATCACAAAAAAATATTAAATAGCGTCCACAAATCACAAAAAATTTATCTACTATCTATTTTGATGTGTTTGATTTTCTAGCGAATTTTGGCTATTTTTCATTACTGAAAACCACTAAAAATTGAAAAACACCTAAAAACTTATAAAAATTCTAATAATTAAACCAAAAATTCAAAAACAATAAAATAGGTGCCTAAATTTTCCTTATTTTCTTCTCTGCACAGGAAAATTACCTCCCAGCTAATTTAGGGCTTTTAGATATTTTATCTAGGCCCTTTTAGCTCGGTTGGACGGTACCTTTGATTTCAGCTACTGTTTGATTTTTAGAAAATTCAATAAACATCAGAAAATTCTCAAAAATTCACCAAAAACACAAAAAAATATAAAACACATAAAAATATTTTTGCTTGAACTTTAAATAATTTGTTGAAGTGTGAGTTTGTTTACTTTTCTTATTTTCTTAATTCATTAAAAATCAAAAAAAATCTCAAATAATTAAAAACCCACCAAAAATATTTTCTCCTTTCATTTTATCTCTTTTTTGACTACTTCGTAGGCCGAGAGGCCAAACCGTGCTCCTTGAGTTCGACCATGGTCGCTATACCAGGTTAATCCAATAGCAGGACCGCTATTTTGTGTTTTATCTGTTTTATCTCTAGTAGTGGTTCATTATTTTTTCTTGATTGGCACGTCTGAGTGACTGAGGTCGCAACGACCATCTTAGATACACCTGATTACCTTAGTCTCTCGGATTTTCGTGCCATCAATGGGCAAACAATGCAAGAGAATATGCGTGATGAATAAAATGTCAGAAATACCTATAATTATACCCTAAAATGAGAGTATCACGATAAGATTAGAAATCAGTGTCAATTTAATCCATCACTAAAAAGTGGTCATCAAATCAATCAAGACAAGTAGAGCATGGTCCCATTTTTCACATAAAAATTACTTAAATTAAAACAGCGTCAAATGGAACAAGTAAGCATGCTAAAATGTAGAGGACAAAACAAGGATCAAAACGACACTAAAATCATGCAATTTGGACCTACGATGCTCAAGTTATGCTAAAAACAGTGCAAGGGCATAATTGTAATAAAAATGCAATAAAATAAAGGGATAAATATTGCATTTAGGTCCCTGGAGGGACCTAAATGCAAATAAAGAAAACCGCCTGGGCCCAGCTGTAATTTTTCCATTACGCGCAGGGGCATATTTGTAATTCTTCAAAACCTGGAGGGTCTCCCTGAAATTTACCCAGGCATGCACGTGACGGCACGTGCCTGGGGACCAAAGTGCAAATATCAATTCTTTCGGGGTCGTCCTTGCAATTTACCCAGCACCTCCCGTGCTACGCACGCGAGGGGCCCGGCTCGGGAGGAGGCACAGCTTCGGGACTACGTAGCATCAACAGGAGGTTCGGGGCGAGGTCTGGTCCGCCCGAGCCTGTAGGCGTGGACAGTAGGCTCGGGTGCCACGTGTCTTCATCATACCCGTTCGATCATGGAGATCGAACGGCATCTGTACGTCTTCCTCCGCCGCGGCCCACCGGAGGAGGCGGGTCTCCGGTGAGCACCCTAGGGCTACGCCGAGCTCCGCGAGGTCCCCCGATTATCGGAGAAGCAAGATGGGGACCTTGCGAAGAAGCTGGTGCTGCGGCGATGCTCCGGAGAGGGTTGGCGTGGGCAATCGGTGGAGCTTCGCCGGAGGATCGAAGCTCGAAGAAGCTCCGACGCGAACTTCGGCCACTGAAGGTTCCTGCACTTGTTAGTCAAAGCTGAAGCTCGTGCGCGTGACGTACGAATTGAGTGGAGTGGGATGGGAGCCGGCGAAGGTGGAGAACGTGGTGGCTCAGGCGAGTCCTCCGCCGTGGGGACGGAGGAGTGGAGTCGGGGTGCTAGGGGGTTCTGGAGGAAGGAGAAGGGTGCGCGAGGATGCTGGTGGTTGGGTGAAGCTCAGGCGACGGTCAAACGAAGGTGATGGTGGCTGTAGGTGACGTGATACTTCGGAAAAGTGCAAGAAAAAGCACGGAGGGAGAGATCCTCATCGAGGAGGGGAACCATGGCGGAGGACGATGCTTGGGTTGAGGCTTCGACGAGCCTCGGGTCGTTGCCCAGCTGGTCAGCAAGCCAGCGAGCTCGGAGGTGCTTGGAGACACCGGGACACGGCGGAGCACCGCCGTGGGTCGACACCAGGATGAAACCATCTTCGCTTCGACATTCCACCCCTCCGCTGTCACCGGAGGGGCGGAGGAAGCTAGGTTTTATCCCAATAACGGTGGACAAAGGCTATGATGGCGGGGGAGGTGGGTTATATAGGCGGGGGAGGGCGGCGGTTACGTGGGTAGGAAGGCGTTTTTGAGTGGGGATTTAATGGCGATGGAGGTGATGGCAGAGGGTTATGGAAGTCGCGCGAGGTTGGCGGAGGAACGGGCTGTGTGGGGCGGCCGTTAGGAGCGGAAGAGGTGGCCGGAGGAGCGGGCTATATTAGGAAGGGGGTGCCGGGGTTACGTGAGTCGCAACGCTGGAGAGGGGGTTACGCGAGGAAGAAGACGAAGCTCGAGCCGTTGGATCGTGGGATCCAACGGCTAGGATGGGTGATTGGATAGAAGGTTAGGATCAGATCCATCATCCTGATCGAATGGCTGGGGGTAAGGCGCTAAATAACGGTCTGGATGAAGGGCAAGGGTTAATCCAACGGTGAGGGATAGAGGAGTGACGCGGAGTGTGGAGAACCGTTGGATGTACGCGGATCGAGCGGCTGAGATAGAGGAGCGACATGGAGGGTTGTGGAGCGTTGGATGATGGAGAGATCGGACGACTAAGGAATAGGCGCTAGTGGGTGGCCGGGATTAGATCTGGAGTTAGATCTGACGGTTCACGGTGGAGCGGTGATGGACGGCAAGGATCAAGGCGGATCTGGTGTGATCCAACGGCCCAGGAGGCCGCCGGGTGGCGTGAAGAGGAGCGGGCCACGTGGATGCTCCAGAGAGCTCCACGTGGTCCAATCAGAAAAATTCTAAAATAGTTACAAAGAAAAATAGAAAAGAAATAGTTAGAGGCCGAATTGGGAAAAAGTCAAAACATGAAAGTTGCTCGTCTCGATGAGATCTACAATTTCATGTTGGTCAAAAAGCCAAAAGAGGTCAACTGTACAAAAAGTATTTTGGGGGTATTTTTAAGGGGATAAAAATACCGATTTTGTGGTTTTGAGTTGTTTTTGTATTTTTTAGTCTTTTTAATGGTCAGTGATTTACATACAATTATCCTATCTAATTTTTTGGGGTTTTTTAATATAAAATAATTACAAGAAAAATATGGGAAATTAAATACAATAAATTACAGGTAATTTATACACAATATGGTACATGATAAAAATAGAGTACTAAAGGTGATTTTATTGGTTTATTTAAGACATGGGTTTTAATAGAGAGTTTTTAGCATGATGAATACGAGATTCATCATACCCCTATACTTAAACTATGCTCGTCCTCAAGCATCTAAAGAATGAAGGAGTCGGATTAATTCCTGACAGTGCGCATGAAAAATTCAAGGCTTGATCTTTCGAAGACCCTTGACCTAAGTGATCCTAAAATTTTGGGTTTATCCAAGCCTTAGTCAGAAGGAATCCAACTTCTCTGATTATCAGACTCTCTTTTTGTACATATAATATAAGGATATGACATTTAGTGTACTGCATTTCATGAGAACCAAGTCGATGCATCACCCAAAGTTCCAGTCCCAAAGATCTTCCTCTAGACCTAATCCTCAATACTAGGGAATAAGTATGTTCTTGCTTCAGTCCACCGTCTCATTAGTTTGTCAGACTTTGAAATGTTGATGGACGGCCAGATGATGGAGGTACTGGGATTGTGTCTAATTTTCTCACCCTCACATTGGAACAAGGGGCCTCTCGAGTGCCTTTTACTCAACACATGTATATTATTATTTTGTTGATCAATGTGTCCGTCAAGAGAGTTGGAGTCGTCTGCACTTGTTTTTCTGGGAATACACCGGGGTGTGTCTTTTCTGAGTATCTAAGATACCTTCGACACCCAGACTTGTATCGCTTACGATGCAGGGGCCTTTTTGTGGTGTCAGCCCGACTCCTTGGTCCTATTTAGCACTTAGTCCAAGTGGACACTTTGAAAATGTTTGGGAGCGCTCGCCATTGGTGGAAGCTCATTTGGAATTTGACTTTGGATTTAGAGCTTTTCTTTGGCATTTCATTTCTTTTTTTTTGGCTAGCTCCACTGCTTTTACCAAGAGATTGGCGCACACTGATCAACAAGTTCCTTTAAATTTCATCACACCCTGGCACTTTTAGGTAAATATCCAAGAGATAGTATATGAATCTTGTTCACATACTGGCTAGGGTTTTGCTGACACTTAGGTTTTCTGAAGCCTTCATTAACTTTATCCCATCCTCAAATATCATTAGATCGGGTCTAAACTCAATTCTCTGGTCCTAGTTCCTCAAATGATATCTCATCTCAGCTCATCAATCATGCAGTTGTGGAAGTGACTGTGTTGATCATATTTTCTTGAAGGTAGAGATGAAGAGTGCAATATAGCACTCAATTCTTTCAAACCAGAGGAGTGTGGATATTTAAGTCATGAAAAACCCTAATGACTAAGGCATGTTAACTCAGACTCTCAAGATCCCAGAGATCCAGTGTCCTTAAAATCCTCAAAGCCTTGCGTGAGTGTGAATGTGTCAGGAATACACCAACTCCTTGGGTTAGTGAATTTTTGTGTGATTTTTATCTTTTGCAAATTTTTATGGGTTTTAAAGTTTTTTTTGAAAAGGAATATTTACAAAAATTAATCCCTTAATTTTAATTTTTTTACAAGTTTTTACTCAGTTCCCAAGGTTACCAAAACCCAGCCCGAAAATAAAATTTTAAAAAGTTTTAAAAATACGAGCAAAGACTAAAGTAAATATACAATAATATACGGTATACCCCCCTATACTTAAAATTTGCTATGTCCTCATCGCACAAGTGCCATGAAGCCAAGGCTCGATTCAAGTACAGGGTGATATAGCAGAACTGAGGAGGAGGGTCCCCCTATACTTAGGCCAAAATTGGTCTAAGTACAAGAAGACGGGACGAGGGATGGATGAGCAGGCAGATCCCCCCTATACTTAGGCTACAAATAGCCAAAGTAAGGTCTGTGTTAGGGGGGTGGTTCTATGATACAAGGGTACGGGGTAGAGAGTTCGTGAAAAATAGATACACAGAGAGAGAGAGAGATAGAGATAGAGAGAGAGAATGAAATATACAGGGAGGGTCGGGGTGAGTATGTGCATATGTAGTGTGGGTGTGTGTGGGTGTGAGGGGGGATTTTGTTTTTGAGTACAATATGCAAGACTGAAAATAAATATGCAGATGCAATTTTTTTACAACATGCAATGCAATTTGACTGATAAAAATCCTAGAATTTCTTCACGGCTTCTTTTGCGGCCTCTTCAGCGGAAGCTCCCGACTTCGTGCCTCCATGACGATCAGGCATCCCCGATTTTCATGGGCCCTGCCACAAAAGAGAAAAGTTAGAATCTCAGAGAAATTAAATCAGCAAATAATATGCAAAGAAATGATGCATGAGATGAGGACCTAAAAAGTTTTGAAATAATTTTAAAAAATCAAAATTCAAAAATTAAGCAAAGCCGTATCCCCGGCAACGGCGTCATTTGATGATCACGAAATTCACCTCTTAATAATGTGGAATTATGCTGTAGTATAGGAGGCAAATTTGGTTCAGCAAAAACCACAGACTTTGAATGCTGTGGAATATTTATACTTGGCAAGTGTACCAAGGTCGAACACAGGGACACGACTGCTTAATTCGGCTTTTGAATTTTGATTCATGAAGGCATAATGTCAATTTTAGGTCCATATGCAATTTATAAGGCGATGCAAAGCGATGCTATGCTGGACGCATTTTTTTATTTTGTTTTTATGCAAGTTAAAATGATGCATGGGCAAACAATGCAAGAGAATATGCGTGATGAATAAAATGTCAGAAATACCTACAATTATACACTAAAATGAGAGTATCATGATAAGATTAGAAATCAGTGTCAATTTAATCCATCACTAAAAAGTGGTCATCAAATCAATCAAGACAAGTAGAGCATGGTCCCATTTTTCACATAAAAAATCACTTAAATTAAAACAGCGTCAAATGGAACAAGTAAGCATGCTAAAATGTAGAGGACAAAACAAGGATCAAAACGACACTAAAATCATGCAGTTTGGAACTACGATGCTCAAGTTATGCTAAAAACAGTGCAAGGGCATAATTGTAATAAAGATGGAATAAAATAAAGGGATAAATATTGCATTTAGGTCCTTAGAGGGACCTAAATGCAAATAAAGAAAACCGACTGGGCCCAGCTGTAATTTTTCCATTGCGTGCAGGGGAATATTTGCAATTCTTCAAAACCTGAAGGGTCTCCCTAAAATTTACCCAGGCATGCACGTGAGGGCACGTGCCTGGGGACCAAAGTGCAAATATCAATTCTTTCGGGGTCGTACTTGCAATTTACCCAACACCTCACGTGCTACGCACGCGAGGGGCCAGGCTCGGGAGGAGGCACAGCTTCGGGACTACGTGGCATCAACTGGAGGTTTGGGGCGAGGTCTGGTCCGCCCGAGCCTGTAGGCGTGGACAGTAGGCTCGGATGCCACGTGTCTTCATCATACCCGTTCGATCATGGAGATCGAACGGCATCTGTACGTCTTCCTCCGCCACGGCCCACCGGAGGAGGCGGGTCTCCGGTGAGCTCCCTAGGGCTCCGCTGAGCTCCGCGAGGTCCCCCGATTATCGGAGAAGCAAGATGGGGACCTCGTGAAGAAGCTGGTGCTGCGGCGATGCTCCGGAGAGGGTTGGCATGGGCAATCGGTGGAGCTTCGCCGGAGGATCGAAGCTCGAAGAAGCTCCGACGCGAACTTCGGCCACTGAAGGTTCCTGCACTTGTTAGTCAAAGCTGAAGTTCGTGCGCATGACATGCGAAGTGAGTGGAGTGGGATGGGAGCCGGCGAAGGTGGAGAACGTGGTGGCTCAGGCGAGTCCTCCGTCGTGGGGATGGAGGAGTGGAATCGGGGTGCTAGGGGGTTCTGGAGGAAGGAGAAAGGTGCGCGAGGATGCTGGTGGTTGGGTGAAGCTCAGGCGACGGTCAAACGAAGGTGATGGTGGTTGTAGGTGACGGGATACTTCGGAAAAGTGCAAGAAAAAGCACGGAGGGAGAGATCCTCATCGGGGAGGGGAACCCTGGCGGAGGACGATGCTTGGGCTGAGGCTCCGACGAGCCTCGGGTCGTTGCCCAGCTGGTCAGCAAGCCAGCAAGCTCGGAGGTGCTTGGAGACACCGGGACACGGCGGAGCACCGCCGTGGGCCGACACCAGGATGAAACCATCTTCGCTTCGACATTCCGCCCCTCCGCTGTCACCGGAGGGGCGGAGGAAGCTAGGTTTTATCCCAATAACGGTGGACAAAGGCTATGGTGGCGGGGGAGGTGGGTTATATAGGCGGGGGAGGACGGCGGTTACGTGGGTAGGAAGGCGTTTTTGAGTGGGGGTTTAATGGCGATGGAGGTGATGGCAGAGGGTTATGAAATTCGCGCGAGGCTGGCGGAGGAACGTGCTGTGTGGTGCGGCCGTTAGGAGCGGAAGAGGTGGCCGGAGGAGCGGGCTATATTAGGAAGGGGGTGCGGGGGTTACGTGAGTCGCAACGCTGGAGGGGGGGTTACGCGAGGAAGAAGACGAAGCTCGAGCCGTTGGATCGTGGGATCCAACGGCTAGGATGGGTGATTGGATAGAAGGTTAGGATCAGATCCATCATCCTGATCGAATGGCTGGGGGTAAGGCGCTAAATAACGGTCTGGATGAAGGGCAAGGGTTAATCCAACGGTGAGGGATAGAGGAGTGACGCGGAGTGTGGAGAACCGTTGGATGTACGCGGATCGAGCGACTGAGATAGAGGAGCGACGTGGAGGGTTGTGGAGCGTTGGATGATGGAGAGATCGGACGACTAAGGAATAGGCGCTAGTGGGTGGCCGGGATTAGATCTGGAGTTAGATCTGACGGTTCACGGTGGAGCGGTGATGGACGGTAAGGATCAAGGCGGATCTGGTGTGATCCAACAGCCCAGGAGGCCGCCGGGTGGCGTGAAGAGTAGCGGGCCACGTGGTTGCTCCAGAGAGCGCCACGTGGTCCAATCAGAAAAATTCTAAAATAGTTACAAAGAAAAATAGAAAAGAAATAGTTAGAGGCCGAATTGGAAAAAAGTCAAAACATGAAAGTTGCTCGTCTCGATGAGATCTACAACTTTCATGTTGGTCAAAAAGCCAAAAGAAGTCAACTGTACAAAAAGTATTTTGGGGGGTATTTTTAAGGGGATAAAAATACCGATTTTGTGGTTTTGAGTTGTTTTTGTATTTTTTTAGTCTTTTTAATGGTCAGTGATTTACATACAATTATCCTATCTAATTTTTAGGGGTATTTGAATATAAAATAATTACAAGAAAAATATGGGAAATTAAATACAATAAATTATAGGTAATTTATACACAATATGGTACATGATAAAAATAGAGTATTAAAGGTCATTTTATTGGTTTATTTAAGACAGGGGTTTTAATAGAGAGTTTTAGCATGATGAATACGAGATTCATCAGTACTCGTGTAGCGATCTCCTCTCCGGACTCCGTGACAACAGTAGTGATGCTCGTCTTCTTGGGCACCACATGTAATGGGCTGACCCACTTGGAGTCGGAGATGGGATAGATAAAGTCGGCGCTCCACCACTTCGAGATTTCCTTCATGACAACCTCTCTTAGATTCGGGTTCAGCCACCGCTGGAACTCACGCGATGGCTTTGCCTCATCCTCAAGATAGATGTGGTGAGAGCACAGAGCCGGACTGATCCCCTGGAGATCCGCTACGCTCCATCCTATCGCCTTGCGGTTCTTTTCAAGAACCCCTATCAGACGGGATTCTTGCTCTCCAGTCAAATCAACGGAGATAATGTCTGGGTACATCTCATGCTCACCCGCAAGGAACCTATACTTCAACGACGCAGGTAGTGGCTTCAGCTCTGGACAAGTCGGTGTTGGCAAATCTGGCTTCTGAAGAATCTGAGTGTATGCTGCCAAATCTGCCCGGGAGAATGAGAACTCTCTCTCACAAACTGGATCTGGAGAAGGCTGTCCTGCTAGACTGTCTCTACTCTGCTCGGCATCTACCTCCTCCCTGACTGTAGGCTCAGAAGAAGTCAGATCTGGTAAATACTCATCAAACTCTGCCCAATCAAAATCTGACTCCGAGGGATCTGTATCATCCATGGTAGCCTCAGTGCCACCGTCATCAGAAAACAAGTATGTCTCGCGATCTCGAACCGGCTCTGCTGCCTCAAAAGTATCCTGGACCAGGAATGTGCTCTCCAAGCTGTCCTCTGTTGGCGTCTCTGCATCAACAGTCTCTGAAGGTGAGAGGATAGCATGTGCGTCTGGATCTGCCCAAACTGCCTCATCGTCTGTAATCACAAAGTTGCAGTCCTGGTGGATGTCTGGCCCGGCATCTGTCATATGCTCTGTATCGGAAGTAGTCTCTGAGCATGATCTGTCTCTGGCTCTGTTGTCCTCGACCGTCTCTATTTGTACACTTTCTCCCTCGACGCGAAAGTATACCTTCCCGCTATCATGGTCGGTCACTGCCTTGGTTGTGGCCAAGAACGGGCGACCTAGAATGATGGGGGTATCGGTCACTGACTCAGGGATTTCCATGTCCAACACTACAAAGTCCACGGGGAACAGCAGGCCCTGAATCGTGATGACAACATCCTTCAGCAACCCCTTCGGCCTCTTGACAGATCTATCAGCAAACTGAAGGACTGTCCTGCTCTGTCGTAGAGTGCCCAACTCGAAGCGGTCGAGAAGGGCTGCCGGAAGTAGGTTGATCGATGAACCGTTGTCTAATAGAGTACGGTCGAACCTCTGCTCTCTGATATGGCATCTGACATAAGAGGCTCCTGAATCTGTCCTCTTGGCCGGCAGACGGTTCTGGATCGCGAAACAAGTAGCTCTGGTCAGCACATGTATCTCTGAATGGTGGTTCCTCCTCTTCCTCCTAACTGTAGTCCTGTCTCTAAGTGAACGCTGGAGTAGAGGGATGTGCTGCAAAGCCTCCTGAAGAGTCAGCTGTATGTGAAAACGGTCTATCATCTACTGGCTGAACTCTTCCTGCTACCTCTTTTTGGGATTTTCATTTTTCTTCCCCTTCCCCATCTGAAGAGCTCTAGGGAAGGGGATCATAGGGTCCTTCTCAGATGAAGGACTAGGAAAGGGTCTAGACGGCTCGACGGCCGGATCCACACATACATCATGCACCACAGTGGGACCAGAAGAAAACAAACCCTTTCCTTTATTTCCAGAAGTGTCTCGAGATACATCAGCAAAAGGAAAAACTACAGGACTCTCTGAAGAACTGGTGGCATCAGCACCACCCTCGGCTGGAAGACTCGCGGTACCACGCTCTGGCTCGGCAACATGGGTGGCCTCAGTACCACCTCCTCCAACTGGTGAAATGGCGACCTCAGTACCGCCGGTGGGATCAGCATCTGTGGTGGCATCAGTACTACCATCATCATCTCTAGCGGCCTCAGTACCGCTCTCCTCCTCGTCGGGCGCTCTAGAAGGATCCTCATGGTGTCGCTCAGACGAGGCACCGCCTGCTGACATCCTACCGCTCCTAAGTGTGACAAAATCAGTATCAAAAAGATATGCAGACATATCACCAAAAGTATCACTCGGAGTGGCATACTCAGTACAAACTACCTGCTCAGATTTCCGCTTCAGGTTGTTGGGGTTCGGCTCTATCTAGGCAGGGATGGCGGCCTTCCCTCTCACTATGTCCCGCATCTCCTGGCGGAACTCATCCATCTCCCGTCAAAAGGTAGCATGTTGATCTGTGAGGAGGCAGGCTATGTCATCCAAGGCGGGGTTCTCATAGGATGGCCCATGAGAACCTGACGGGTAGCCTCTCTGGTAGTGAGGCTGCTGCTGCTGGTGAGAGGGGTACGACTGTGGCTGCTGCTGCTGATGAGTCTGATCACGCCTCCAAGACTGTCCCTGCTGATGGGGATGAGGACCATACTGTTGTGACTGCTGTTGTTGTGGGTACACTGGGGGCTGTTGCTGGTAGTGATCCCTCTGATGGTTGTACTGGCCACCCTGTCCTGACGGCTATTGCTGGGGCTGGGCACCTCAGGCCGCCCAACGGAATCCGAGATGGTCTCGTCGGATACCGGGATGGGGCGGTCATACCAAATCCCGTTGACATCCATCAACGGCTCTGACTCGTAAGGGGCTAGCGGGAGTACTGCCAGAGGCTCATCCGGCTGGTATACCACCATCTGAGTGTCAGTGGATGGTGGTGCCTGGTAGGTGAGCTGCGGCTGTTGGTACGGCTCCGCCTGTACAAAATGGACCTGTCTAGGCTGCTGGTAGGAGCTGGAGCGCTGGGACGAGCTGCTGCTGCTACTCGGATCGCCTCGTGCCTGAAGACGAGGCTGTGAAGCCGTCTGTGCCTCCTGGAGACACATGAGTTGTGTCTTCAGGTCACTCAGAGTCTGTGCCATCTGCTCCATCTGTGTGATGCCCTGACACTACTTCTTCTCAATAATCTCCATCCGGTCCAGTTTCTCGCTGATGATCCCCATGTCTGTGGCTGAAATCTCTGCCTGTGCTACTGCCGCGGATGAACTGGAAGGACCGGCGTCGACCCATGCTATCCTCTGGTACAGCACGGTCTGTGGCTGGGCTCGTCCCTGAGTGTACAATCGGTTCTGGGACATCACCATGTAGTTCTCGACCATCTCCTCGTAGATGGCTCAGACGTGATCGTGATCCTTGGCGAAATAGGACCCGCCACAAGAAGCGTTCACCAAGCCCTGAAGATTTGGTGTCAGCCCGCTGAAAAAGCTCTGAACAAGGTTCGGCTTGGAAATATCATCGTGCGGGCATCTGTCAGTCAGCTCTCTGAACCTCTTCCATGCCTCGTGAAACTGCTCGTTGGGGAGTATGGAGAAGTTGCTGATCAGGGCTCTAGCGGTGTTCGTCCGCCCGAGTGGATAGTACTTATGCAAGTACTCGGTGTAGAGCTGCTCCCAGGTGTAGACGAACTTCCCCAAGTGCTTCAGCCAGGTGGATGCTTTGTCTGCTAAGGAGAAGGGGAATGCAATCATCCGTATGGTATCCTGGTCCACCTGACGGTCGTGGACAGTGCTGCATATCATCTCAAACTCCTAAAGGTGGAGATGGGGCTCCTCAGTAGCCAGCCCATGAAACCGGGGAAGAAGCTGCAAGGTGTTCGGAGGGAACTTGAAGTCCCCCACGATCGCTGGAAGTACCACCCAACGGTGCGTCAAAGTCGATCCGGGGTTGTGTAAGTCCCGCATCGGTCTCGGAGGTCCTGCTGCGGCTACGGCTGCTGCGGCCGTTGCCGCATCATCGGGTCCTCCCCCTGGGTCGTGCTGCTCGCGGTCGGCTCTCATCTGCTCCAACTCGCGCCTCATCTCTATCATAAAAGATCCCTGATCTCTCAACTGCTGCTGAACTGAGTCTAGGGAGGCGATCAGGGTGGAGTTGATCGCACCCTAGTTCAGGACAAAAGTCTGCTCTCCTCGGGGACCTGTGGTGCGGTCATCACTACTGCCGGCCATAGTCTCGACAAAATCAAAACATGCAAACTCAGGTGCCGATAAATCATCTGTCTGTCTCTCCTATGGCACTGATATCTCGGTCTCAGAAGAAGGGGGGTCGAGGGGGAACAAGGTGGAGTCATACTCGGGTTCGGAGAGCGGGTCTGAGCTCCCACGAACCGACCTAGATGAGTGGGCTAGAGTTCTAAAAAGCAGTGCAGCCAGAGGCTGTCTATGAGACCTCCTACCCATCATCATGATCTGGCGAGTAGTGCGGATGAGATATGGTAACAACTATGATCACAAGCAAACCCCCGATTCACCAACGCAACGGAGTTGAAGACCGTAAAGGCTCGATCAAATATCTTGTCAATTTTATTTTGGTGATCAGTCAGGATAGCAGAGCGATTACGCGACCTATTGGGTTACCCAATATTTTCTCAACCGACTATCACGTACAGAAAGAGCCGGTAATCACTCGAGAAGAATATCGGAGGGCTCTACCTAGTGTTCGGGGTCACTCTCTCGCACAAGCAAACCAGACAATGAGGGGGTTGCTCTCCCCAAGACAAATTTTTCGGTGAGCGTCTTTTAGGGTCGATATAGTTAGCAGTCCCAAATTTTATTGTTTTTATTTTTAGGTATTTTTCAATAATCAAACAAATCGCCTAACGAATTTTTCGGTTCTCCTGATTATTTTAATCCAAAA
Organism: Ottelia alismoides; assembly: GCA_037367405.1. Classification (NCBI taxonomy): domain Eukaryota; kingdom Viridiplantae; phylum Streptophyta; class Magnoliopsida; order Alismatales; family Hydrocharitaceae; genus Ottelia; species Ottelia alismoides. The sequence goes on along the minus strand of JAZKJV010007493.1, from coordinate 380,187 downwards.
CCGGGGGAGAAGACGAAAAAGCCGATGTGCGAGAAAATCAATGATGCATGCAGAGTAAGAAATGCGTACCTGACTCCAGCAGTCTACATGCAAAATGATCCGCACAGAATTGAAAGACTGAAAATAAACTACCTAAATGGTGCAGGCGGAAAACCGAGTCCCTAAACAGCAATTTCTACTCGAAAGAACAGCTAGTCAACCACCAACCTCCAATCCAAGAGTCCGGTCTAGGTCCACCCCTCCTATTCTCGACAGGTCGAGTTCAGGAGTAGCGCTTGACAGGGCGGGCTCACGGCACGTAGGCTCGAAGGGAGTGAATTGACTATTTTATTAATCTTTTATTATAGGTCCAATTACCGAACTATAGGAACAGGAAAATGTATTAGGGTGTTTGGATCCTATGAATTACGTCACAATCAAGCAGAAATTCCTAAGGCTAGGGGCTCGAGAAACCGCGAGAAACCAGAAAAGGCAGTGAAAAATCAAAACCGCGTAAAAAATCCGCGAAGAAATCCGAGGGGTCCCCCGAGCACACCGGTGCTCGGCGAAACAGACCCCGAGAGTCTCTCAAGTCCAAGTGTGATGTTCCTGTTTTATTACAACAGTTTAAATAAATGCTGAAAAGTAAATCTAATCTAATCCTAATCTACGGCGAATCCCCGCGGCTATTCCGAGGCTCCCGCACTCTACTGTCTTCTCGCGCTCTCCTGTGACTCTGTACAGAAGGGAGTCGCCTCCGATGTTGCGTCGGCTCCTCGAAAGTCGCCGCCTCGGTCCTCGAGCCCTCACAAGAAACAAGAAGAGTGCCACAGACCAGATTATAATATATAAACAGGTCAGATAAAATCTATACAAAAATATCTACAGAAAGCCGCGAAAAATAAAACCGCGGAAAAATCAAATGCGACTACTAAGTCGTGCTCCCTGGCAACGACGCCATTCTGATGAGCCGCCCGAACGACTAAGGTAAAGTATAAATCACTAAGGTCATTGTGACCTCAGTCACTCGGGGCTCAAAGCTCAATCAAGAAACAGATAAGACCACAAATCAGAGATAGAAATCGATGTACATACAAAATAGCGGTCTCGCTATGATATTAACCTGGTATAGTACCCAGGGTCGAACTCGAGGAGCACGGATTGGCCTTGCGGCCTACGAAGTAGTCTAAAAAGGGATAAAAATATAAACAAACAATTTTTAGTGGGTTTTTAATATTTTTATAATTTTTTTTGGATTTTTAAATTAATAAAGAAAATCAACAAACAAGAAAACAAGCAACTATCAACAATTATTTAATCACTCAAAATGAATCCAAAAATTCAAACAAAAATATTTTTATGTTTTTTATATATTTTTTAAGTTTTTGGTGAATTTTTGATAATTTTCTGATTTTTATAGAATTTTATAAAAATGAAATAAGAAAGGAAAATAATGTTGTTGTCCAGCTGGGCTTCAAAGGCCAAAATAAAATATATAATGGCCTTCAAATAGCCTGGAGGTATTTTTCCTCTAAAATATGAACAAAAAGGAAAAATTAGGAACTGAGTTTATTATTTTTGGGTTTTTATATGGATTATTAGAATTTTTCTAAGTTTTTCAATGTTTTCAATTTTTAGGGTTTTTATGTATCTAAAAATGACCAAAAATACACAAAAACGCACAAAACTTAATTTTTTTGAAATTTTTAATAAAGTTTTAATATTTTTTTAGGATTTTATAATCTGGACAGAGACAAAATTAGCTGTTTTTGAATTTTTAGAAATACTAAAAATGCTCAAAAATGTACCAAATTTTTAGTGAAAATTTTACACAGTGGCAGGAGCCACTGTCCAATTTTCACGAAATTTGGACTTGATTTGATATTTACTTAAAATCAAACAACAAGGCACAGTGCATAGGGACCAAAATGCAAGGAAAATAAGTTCCGGGGGCTGAAATATAACAAATACGAGAAGCTGGGGGGGTCCTCGTGCAAAAATTCCAAGATTGCACGTGCGGGGCACGTGATCTGGGCACAGAGGGACCTATGTGCAATAAAAAATACTTCCGAGGACTAAATAGCAATAGGTGCTAAAAGTCCAGGGAAAATATTGCAATTTCACCAATTAATTCAACACATGTCTCAATAAACTACTCACAGGGGCATGGATGCAAATAATGAAAACTATATTTCATTCCATAACACCTTAAAACTTCAGCCCAAACTTTGCAAATACACCACAAAAATCACGTGACGATGCACGTGTTCCACGTAGACAGATGTATAAATGCAAATAAAACAAGCACGAGGTCCAAAGTGCAAAATGTCCAGAATAAAATTAACTATATAAAATATTTACAGGACTCAACAATAAAGGCAAAACAGGAGGGGCCTAAGTGATATTTACCCCTTATTATGATTCGAGGGCTGAGAGGCTGCCACGTAACTGATCGAACGGCTGGAAGTGGTGGTGCCTCAACGAAGAGTCCTCGGCTCGGATCGAATGCCTGAGGATAGGCCACGTGGTGTATCCAACGGCTGCAAGGGGCATGCTCCTCAACTAAGGACTTCGGCGTCGATCTGACGGTGAAGGGCGTGCCACGTGGAAGATCAACGGTTGTTGTGCACCGTGGCTACCACTCGCTGAACTGATGGTCTAGATCGACTCTCCAGTGGATCTGACGGTGACTGCTTCCTCGCGGATGAACGCTCAGGATCGAAACTGGCGAGTGGGGGTCGATCGGACGGTCGGGCAAGGTCCACCAAGAACAAATGGCCGGCGAACTTCGCCGGCCCGATAATCACGCGTGGGGACTCCTCGGAGGCTACTGATGATCGGAGAAGAAGCGCTGAAGCCTCCCGCGTCTAAAGAGGGCCTCCGATGAAGCTGGAGGCGTCGGAGATGGTCCGGCAGCCAAGGCGGAGCTAGAGCTGCTACTCCTGAACATTCAAGCCCTCAGATGGGCTTGTCTTGACCTGCAAAGTGGCGCAACAGACTCATGGGTCGAGGGCAAAGTGCCTCGACCCGGTTAGATGTGATGGGGGTGGACGGTGCATCAGAATGGACGAGCTCCGGCGAAGCGACGGCGAGGGAGCTCGAATCCCAGTTCCTGTGCAAACTGGGTTGAACGAAGGAGTGGAGAACGTGCGTGGGAGAAGGGCGAAGGTGAGGGTGTCGTCCGATGATCGAAATGGTGAGGGAGGTGGTCGGAATCGACGGTCGACGGCGATGGGTGAAATTGGGCGTAACTCGAAATTAGCTAAAATGAAGGAGAACTAAGGGTACCTGATGGTCGATGTCGACTGTGCTTGATCTGCTGAAGCTCTGGGTCCTAGCCTCGAGGGCCGTCGATGCCCGAGGCTCGAGCATCACGTCTGGGCGGCGCACGGCGGCGCTAGGTCGCCGGATCGATGGTCCGATCACTCCCTCCTCGCTGCAACACAGCCAATCGCGAGCTGTCACTCAGGCGAGAGCAATGGAGGTCCTGGGGTGGAATGAGCTGAGCCAAAGATGAGTGAAAAGCACGGCGGAGCTCAGGCTATATAGTCCTAGGGGTCCGGCTAAAAGGTGGTCGGGCGAGACACTCGGAGCACGGACCCCAATAACCCACCCTGGGCGAAGGTGTCGGATCTGCAAGGAAGAAATGGAGCCCGGGGTTTATGAATTTGGGAGTCGGATCGAGTGGCGAAAATGTCGAGAAATCGGGTCAAACGCCAGATCAAGGGACCGCGGGGGAGAGTTGACCGGTGGTCAACAATCCCCCGTGGACCAATCAGATTATTCCAATTTTTTAATTACTTAGAAATTCATTTAAAAATAGTAAATGACTTTTTTTCGAAAAAACTCTAAACATGAAAAATGTTTATTTATTTTCAAACTATTTTTTTGTGATTTTTATTTTTTTTTTTGAAATATAATTTAGGTATTTACAAAATATTATTAGTATATACATGTATATACATATGTATTTTTAATTTTTAAGTTTTAATTTTTAATTATTTATTTTTATACAAATTATTCCAATTTTATATTTTATTTATTTATAGGATAAAATTTGGAATATTTTGGTATTTTTATTTTATTTTTAGTATTTATTTACAGGGGTAAAATAAATAGATATATACAAGTATGTACATGGTATATATACAATGTTTATTTTGATTTTTATTTTTGTTTTTTTATTTTATTTTTGTTTTTATGGTTTTTATTTTCTCTATTTACATTATGAAGTATAGAATATATACAATTTCTATGGGATTTTAATTTATTTATTTATAAGGATAAATAAATAGATACATGATTCTATGTACATGGTGAATAGACAAAGGTGAAGTACATTCTGATTTTCTTTTTAATTTTCCCATTTTTATTTTAATTTAATATTTACAAATATATACAAGTAAATACAAAGCCATTTTTATTTTTATTTTGAGGAAAATATTTATATTTATGTACAGGTATATTTACACACATGAGCTTCCTTATCTCCCTCTCCTTGGGTTTTTATGCGGTCAGGCCATGCTAAGCCCTCCCTTGGAATTAGGTCGCTCAATATTTATTCTAAATATCTCCCTCTTTTTCTTTTATCTCTTTATTCTTTTATTTGTGCACAAAAACATGCTAATTTATTTAATTTTACACAATGCATGCTTTTTGATAATTATTTGTATTTACATGAATATACATGTGTTTGGCAAAGGTTTTGTAGCTAAAATAAAAGAATAAAGAGTGATGAATGGGTATTCATCAGTCATCTTCAAGATGGGAGTCAAGATTCCATTCCTCTATCAATTCCTCTCAAGGATATTCATATGAAGTATCCCCAAGGCTTCACGGTTGAGAAAAGCAAGGTATGCAAGCTGAATAACTCCATCTATGGAATCGAATAAGCTTTTTATAATAGGAACATAAGATTTGATGAAATTATAAATGTTATGATTTCATATAGAATCTTGATGAACCATATGAAGCTTAGTGGGAGTGCCATTGTGTTCATCGTGCTAAATGTAGATGATATCCTGATCAGTTTAGAATGATATAAGGATAATAATAAGTGTTTATAATATGGTTATTCCATACCTTGAGATATGATCTCAAGGATACCTCTTAAGATCTTAGTTCTGAAGTTGTTTAGAAGCAAAGAGAAGAGGGTATTGGGACCAAACATTAGTGGTATACCTTGGACATATTCCATTTTCTGAAAAATTTCCAAGAAAGGCTTCTTTCCCTTAAGATATAGTATTGACCTATCTAAAGGGATAACACCTCAAAGAGTTGAAGAAGTGAATGCTAGAACTGCTTGCCCTTGTACATCAGTTGTGAAAAGCTGAGTGTATGCTACATGTGTACAAAAGCCAGATGCCTGCCATGCAGTGGGAGTAGTAAAATGTTACTAATCCTACTATGGATATAAAACACTTAGTTGTAGTAATAACAATATCTTCAAAGATGACAAGACTTTTAGAGATAATGATCTCAAGGTCTTATCTTCAGGAACTTAAGACTTTGTAGATAGTGATCTGAAAGTTTGTAACTGCGGACACTTTAGGACCTAGAGATCTCCAAGAATATGGGTATTCTGACAAGGATTATAGAAATACTGGTTATAATAATTACCGAGACCAGATTGAGTATTGGTTGCATAAGATGTAAAATTCGCATTGGATGCGAGCATTGTTAGTGGGGATATGCAATTGTCGTAAAAGGACTTGGCATACTCTTGGGAACAGAGTGACTGATCAGCTTAACTTGCTATTTTTCTAAATAGCCTATGATTGTCACATGAGTGCGGGTTTAAATGATTAGCCCATTAATGGCTCTTTGGGCTAGTGGGAGATTGTTGGACATGCAAGACCATGGTGGGCCATTATGCAATAAATGTTATTACGAATATCATTCCATGATCTGAAATGAAGAATAACTAATTTGCATAATAGGTCCCTTAGTCCAATTAGGGTTATGTACCATGTCCATCTTAATGATCATATAACTGTTGATTCAATTATTGAATCATAGAGGCTGGTGCTTGGATGAATATCTAATGAGTTAGATTGAGGACTCATCAAGCACCGTAAAATGATTGTTAAGAGATGATCTCCAGCCTAAGTATGAGATGGCAATCCTTTCTCATTTCGTTGATATCTAACCAATCTCTTGATGCAGGTCCTGTGCATAGGAATCGAGACTCAGAGATATTAGAAAAGTTAGGTTAAAGAGTTGGCTTAACAAGATTGTGATAACCAAATTCTTATGTCGTATGCTGTCACAATATAGGCACACATCCTCTGACTGGAGACGGATGTGTTACTATATGTCTGGGTATATACATTTAGCAGACTAATAGGTTGATGACCTAACCAAGGTCTATACACCGATGCGCTAGTGTGCATGCAAGGGAATATTAATAATACCATCTCTCAAAGAGATCATACAGGTTCATTTATTAAACCAAAAGACATGAGCTCACTCATGAGATATTGGGAAGAATCAAATTCCGTGCATGGTCATCTTGTTTTGGAAGCTTGACTGAATTTGTAGGTTTGATATATACTTTTGAAAAGTATATGATCAACACCTGTGTATGATATAGCTTTTGTAAAGTATATGATCGATACCGACTCCCGATGATCAAATGAGAAACCTAATGATAAAAGCTTGAAGGAGACAGTTTAAAAGAGATCTAAAACTTCGGGTTTGTTTTAGGTCTTCCGGTATGAATGATGTATAAGTATTGGGAATACCTGAGGGTGATGTGATTATAAACGATTGTATAACCATGACGCTTCCATTCCTAGGGAGTGATGAAATGGTCTGGATTTTATTAACTCCTCTCAGTAGAGAAGAAATCTGATCTTGGTCCAAATGTTGGACTGTGATCTGAATGTGATTCAGATGCAATGAGATGATTAGATTTACGATCTTGATTTAATAAAGCATCTATGAGAGGTCTGCAAGATCTAGATTTGAGATGTGAGCTAAATATCCAAGTCACTATACATTGAACAATATCGCGTTGTCCTTATCTCCAAGTATCCGCGGAGAAAGCGCATTATCCTTGAAAGAGTTCAGGATAATTTTGTTGTTGATATATGTATCGGAGCATTAAGAAAATTGATAATTGAATGTGATTTAATTATCATAAATAATATAAATTTGATTCATATTATAAAGACAGTTATCTAAGATAATTAAATGTGATTTAATTATCAAAGATCTACATCATGTGAATGTTATTCATAATATTTGGGCACGTGAGAATAGAGATCCAAGATGATTAAATGTGATTTAATTATCATGAATATGAATAATGTGGATAGTACTATCCATATTAATCATATATATTACAGATGTGATTTATAATAAAAGAGAGATCTATTTGTGATATATATTTATTGATTAATTATTGATATGAATTGGATTCACATTGGATAATTAATTGAAAATATAATGTACATTTTGTTTTGAGATGTGAATGTGATTCACATTTTTCTAGTGGCATGATTGCAATATTTTACAAGATAATTATGAATTATTTTTGTGAAATAATTTACAACAATTGTTGTTGTAAATATTGGAGATATCATGAGATAATGAGATCTCATGAGACAATGAGATCTCATGAGATAGTGAGATCTCATGAGAAGAGTAGTCGTCCCCTATTTTTAGGGGATGTGGTTAGTATCCTAATTATCTTCAAGACTAACCAATTGATTTGATTTGAAATTAACTTATATTAATTTATCAATATAAATTAATATACATTAAAATATTTTTTATTGTTTTTACAACAAGAATATAGCCACTGAAAGAAACACAAATCAATCTCACCAATTGATTGTGTGATGTCCATTGATTGTGATCCATGGACTCCCAAAGCCCTATATAAGAAGAGGCACCCCTTGCTCTTCGAGTTACACAATATATACAATAATGAATGCTCTCTCTCCCTCTCTCTTTCTCCACACGCCAAGCCTCTCTCTCTCATAGTGGTCGTCCACCATGGAGCCCCTGTGAGAGTCGTCACCGTCGCAGCATCGTCTTTATGTTGTCGGATCATCTACTCGTGGATCTCCATCTTCTTCGGTACGCCTCGCTTGTGAAGAAGATGTTGGATCTCGTGTGACGAGATCAGGAGATCCGCCTCTTGGATCATCAATATGGATTGCGAGGAGTACGTGTCTCATCAATGCGCTCGCAAGCATCTTCTCTGTTGGATCGAACTTGAGACAAGAGGTTCTTTAGTTTAGAGACTCAATCGCAATCACACTTTAAGAGGTAAACCTTATACCTATTTGTGGTTTAGATGAAACAATTCGAGAAATGTTCTTGGATCATGTGGTTTCATTGTGTTTAAAAATTTTTAAATTCCGCTGCCCAGAGCAACTAGTTCGACTGGTCGCATTCGATGCGATCCTCATGCTTCCATGATGCTTTTAAGGATCTTTCCATATCCTTCAAGTGGTATCATAGCCTTAGGTCAGAGGTTTTGGAAACAATCCATAATTGTAAAAAGACTTGGGTTCATAAGGGATTGTGAAAATTTTATCGCATTTCAATTTTCGCAGCCATGTTTTGTGATAAATTTCGGCCCTGTTTAATATATTTAAACACGAAACTATCACTTGGACAATGTTAAACCGTGAAATTTGAATTTACATGATTTGACTGATAACTCAAGATATGATCTTTTTAATAACCATATATCCACTATTTCGGGGATAACGAATCATGACGTAATTAAGGAGTTAATTACAGTTTTAAAATGCTAAAAATATGTGTTTATCACTTGGGTTCTGATTTAAATCAAATTATCAAACTTTAAATTTATTTTAGTTAAGGATTTAAATTGATGGAGATATGTTAATTTTAGTAAGTAGGAGTCACTATTGAAAATTACATACTCGATCATAAACCTTGTGATTGTCATTTAAGTAACTTGTGAAATTAATGGTTAATTTCCTAAAGTAATTATGGATAATATTTAGGAAATATTTGATGATAATTATTCCCTTAAATGATATTACCTCAACCAATAAATATGATATAAATCACCAATTGGTTACTTGATACACTTTTATCAAACTTGTTACTTGAATAGGTTTGGGAATTGTTATCCAATGACCATGCTTAAATCCATTAGAATATTGGTAACTATAGCTACATAACTTGACTATGTCATCTTCAAGATGGAAGTCAAGATTGCATTCCTCTATATATTCCTCATCGAGGATATTCATATGAAGTAGCCCCAAGACTTCATGGTTGAGGAAAATAAGGTGTGAAAGCTGAATAACTCCATATATGGACTCGAATAAGCTTCTTATAGTAGGAACGTAAGAGTTGTTGAAATTATAAATGTTATGATTACAGATAGAATCTTGATGAACCATATGAAGCTTAGTGGGAGTGCCATTGTAGTTTTTGTGCTAAATGTAGATGGCATCCTGATCATTTGGAATGATATAAGGATAATAATAAGTGTTTTATAATCTGATTATTCCATACCTTGAGATGTGATCTAAAGGATACCTCTTAAGATATTAGTTCTGAAGTTGTTAAGAAGCAAAGAGAAGATGGTTTTGGGACCGACAGATTAGTGGTATACCTTGGACATATTCCATTTTCTAAAAAAATTCCAAGAAAGGATTCTTTCCCTTAAGATATGGTATTGACCTATCTAAAGGGATAACACCTCAAAGAGTTGAGGAAGTGAATGCTAGAACTGTTTGCCCTTGTGCATCAGTTTCGAAAAGCTGAGTGTATGCTAGATGTGTACAAAAGTCAGATGTCTGCCATGCAGTGGAAGTAGTAAACTGTTACTAAGCCTACTATGGAGATAAAACACTTAGTTGCAGTAATAAAAATATCTTCAAAGATGACAAGACTTTCAGAGATAATGATCTCAAAGTCTTATCTTCTACAACTTAAGACTTTATAGGTAGTGATCTAAAAGGTCTTAACTACGGATACCTTAGGAGATAGAGATCTCCAAGAATATGGATATTATGACAAGGATTATGGAAATACAGGTTATAATAATTACTGAGCTGTAGTATCAAGGACACTATAACTGACGAGATTGGGTATTGGTTGCATTAGATGCAACATTCACATTGGATGCGAGCACTGTTACTAGGGACATGCAAGTGTCATAAAAGGACTTGGCATAATCTCTTGGGAATAGAGTGATTGATCAGCTTACCTCGTTATTTTTCTAAATAGCCCATGATTGTCACATTGGTGCGGGTTTAAATTATTATCCCATTAATGGATCTTGGGCTAGTGGGGGATTGTTGGACATGCGAGCCCACGGCGAGCCATTATGCAATAAATGTTATTGCGAATATCATTCCCTGATTTGAAATGAAGAATAACTTATTTGCATAATAGGTCCTTAAGTACAATTAGGGTTATGTACCATGGCCGTCTTAATGAACATATAGTTGTTGATTCAATTATTGAATCATATAGGATAGTGCTTGGATGAATATCTAATGAGTTAGATTGAGGACTCATCAAGCACCGTCAAATGATTGTTAAGAGATGATCTCCAGCCTAAGTAGGAGATGGCAATCCTTTCTCTTTTGGATGATATCTAACCGACCTCTTGATGCAGGTCCTCTGCATAGGAATAGAGATTCGGAGGTATTAGATAAGTTAGGTCAAAGAGTTAACTTAATAAGATTGCGATAACCAAAGTCCTATGTCGTATGTTGTCACAATATAGGCATGCATCCTCTGATTGGAGACAGATGTGTTACTATATGTCTGAGTATGTACATTTGGCAGACCAATAGGTTGATGACCTAACCAAGGTCTATACATCGGTGTGCTGGTGTGCATGCAAGGGAATATGAATAATACAATCTCTCAAATGGATCATACAGGTTCATTTACTAAACCAGAAGACATGAGCTCACTCATGAGATATTGGGAAGAATCAAATTCCATGCATGGTCATCTCGCTTTGGAAGCTTGATTGAATTTGTATGTTTGATATATACTTTTGGAAAGTATATGATCAACACCTGGATATGATACATGCTTTTGGAAAGTATATGTTCGATACCGACTCCCAATGATCAAATGAGAAACTTAATGATAAAACCCTGAAGGAGACAGTTTAAAAGAGATCTAAAACTTCGTATTTGTTCTGGGTCTTCCAGTATGCAGGATGTACAGGTATTGAGAATACCTGAGGGTGATGTGATCATAAACGATTGTATAACCATGAAGCTTCCATTCCTAGGGAGTGATGAAACGGTCTGGATTTTAGTAACTCCTCTCAGTAGAGAAGTAATCTGATCTTGGTCCAAATATTGGACTGTGATCTGAATGTGATTCAGATGCAATGAGAAGATTAGATTTTCGATCTTGATTTAATCAAGCATCTATGAGAGGTCCGCAAGATCTGGATTTGAGATGTGATCTCAATATCCAAGCCACTATATATTAAATAATACAATCGCTCTGTCCTTATCTCCAAGTATCCGCAGAGAAAGCGCATTATCCTTGAAAGAATTCAGGATAATTTCGTAGTTGATATATATATCCGAGCATTGAGAAAATTGCTAATTGAATGTGATTTAATTATCATGAATAATATGAATTTGATTCATATTATAAAGATATTTATCTAAGAAAATTAAACGTGATTTAAGTATCAAAGATCTAAATAATGTGAATGTGATTCATATTATTTGAGCACATGGGAATAGAGATCCAAGATGATTAAATGTGATTTGATTATCATGGATATGAATAATATGGATAGCGCTATCCATATTAATCATATATATTATAAAGGGTAAATGGGGTTCGGCAGAGGAGAAAAGGCATGGCCATGACGACTTGTGTGCCTATGATCCTCCGCTTACCCGACGCTTGTTGACACTCTTCATCTCATTATCCTCATGTATTCTCCAAGGGGTTTGACATGAAATTGATCTTTTTTCGTGCCTCCTCCCCAGCGAAGCAGACGATCCTATGAAAAGAGATTTGAGATTATAGAAGAAAGGAACCTCCTCCCCGTTTCACCCCTCGACGAAAGAGGACGGATCCCGTTCTAACCTGATCCTTCCCTCTCCTTCTCCCCTGACCTGACTTAGCAACGTAGTAGCTCGCTCGCCTTCGCCTATGTGTCTTATCCGCTCTGATCTACTGTTGTATCCTCCGCATGTCTCGTGTGGTGAGACAAATACCTCTTTTTAAGGCCGGGTTCCAAAGGGGGCCCAGGCTGGGATTAAGTAGACAGAGTATGTGTAATTAGACTACTGATCTAGCAAGAAAAGCCCTCTTATTTCACGCATGCTTTTAGGGGCCCGAATTCCGACATCTCTTCTCTTTTGATAAAATAAAAAAGACAAGTGAGGCAGGCCACGCCAAACATGGAAAGTGGAGTTCGTCATCCTCTGATTCCACTCCTACCACCCTTCCCGCTCAGGTCGACCTGGCATACCTAGCTCCCTTGTACAAGTTAGACCGCTCAGTCAGCTGTGGATTTACAGACGCGCGGAAAGAGGAGCCCTCTTGATTATCATGGATATGAATAATATGGATAGCACTATCCATATTAATCATATATATTATAAAGGGAAAAATGTGGCTGCCCCCACCCCATTTTTCGCAAAATTTTTTTATTTTTTTGGAAAAATATCACCATGTATATTCATCCTATATCCCTCCTATATGTCATTTGAATTTCGTCAGAAACAAAGACTCCGACGACCTCCATCCAGACGTCATTTTTTTAACGGTCGCAGGATTTTTTAAATCAACCCTGTCTGGATGGAGACCGTAGGAGTCTCTGTTTCTGACGAAATTTGAATGGCATATAGGAGGGATATTGGGATGAATATACATGATGATATTTTAAAAAAAATAAAAAAATGCCCAAAAATGGGGCGGGGAAACCATGTTGGCTGCCCCCATGAGGCAGTCCCATCAACCCCTATTATAAATGTGGTTTATAATATAAGAGAGAGTTATTTGTGATTTATATTTTTTGATTAATTATTGATGTGAATTGGATTCACATTGGATAACTAATTGAAAATATAATTTACATTTTGTTTTGGGATGTGAATGTGATTCACATTTTCCAAATAGCATGATTGCAATATTTCACAAGATAATTACGAATTACTTTCGTGAAATAATTTACAACAATTGTTGTTGTAAATATTGGAGATATCATGAGATAATGAGATCTCATGAGACAACGAGATCTAATGAGATAGTGAGATTTCATGAGAAGAGTGGTCATCCCCTTTTTTTAGGGGATGTAGTTAGTCTCTTGATTATCTCCAAGACTAGTCAATTGATTTGATTTGAAATTAACTTATATTGATTTATCAATATAAATTAATTTAAATTAAATTAATTGTTCTTGTTTTTACAACAATATCGTAGCCATTGAAAGAAACACAAATCAATCTCACTCATTAATTGTGTGATGTCCATGTATTGGGATCCATGGACTCCCAAAACCCTATATAAGAAGAGTCATCCCTTGATCTTCGAGTTACACAATATATATAACAACAAATGCTCTCTCCCTCTCTCTTTCTCTACATGTCAAGCCTCTCTCTCTCATAGTGGTCGTCCACCATGGAGCCCTTGGGAGAGTCTTCATCGTCGCAGCATCGTCGCTATGCTGCTGGATCATCTACTCGTGGATCTCCATCTCCTTCGGTACGTCTCTCTCGTGAATGAGATGTTAGATCTCGTGTGACGATGTCAGGAGATCCGTCGCTTGGATCATCAATATGGATTGCGAGTAGCACACGTCTCATCATGCGCTCGCAAGTGTCTTCTCCGTTGGATCAGATTTGAGATAGGAGGTCTCTTAGTTTAGAGACTCGATCGCAACCACACTTCAAGAGGTAAACCTTATACCTATTTATGATTTAGATGTAACGATCCGAGAAATATTCTTGGATCATGTAGTTTCATCGTGTTTAAAAAAATTTAAATTCTGCTGCCCGAAGCCACTAGTGTGAATAGTCGCTCCCGATCGCATTCGATGCAATCCTCATGCTTTCGTGATGTGCTTACGGATCTTCCCATATCCTTCAGGGATCTTGTTGTGGGCGGAGGTGGGGGAGAAGGGGAGTGGGGGTGGAGGAACTAGGGGATGAGGAGTCGGTTGTGGAGGGGCAGGCAGAGGAACAAAGGGAGTAGGAGGAGGCGATGGAGGGGGCGCCGATGGAGCAACAAGGGCAGGAGGAGAAGGCAGTTGAGGGCATGGGTGTAGGGGCTCCTGCTATTGGCGGATGTTAGGGATGAGGGAAGTGGCAGCAGAGCAACAAGGAGAGGAGGAGTAGGAGGAGGAGATGGAGGGTGTGGGGGCAGGGGCTCCTGTTGCGAGCAGAGGCGGGGGAGGAGGGGACCAGAGGCTCCTGTTGCGACAGAGGTGGGGAAGGAAGAAGCGGGGGTCTTTGCCCTTGGGGGAGGAGGGGAGAGGGGGTCATCGATCTCGGAGGAGGTGGAGGGTCGACCGGAGGAGGAAGAGGCAGAGGTGATGGATGGAGATGGTTATGGATGAGGAAATGGAGGTGAGGAGGGTGGAGGGGGGAAGAGGGAGAACGGTAGTTATTATAATTTCTTCAAAATGAAACGGTATTATATATAAGAAATCAACGGAATCCAGTTAGTTTTAACGATTCAATGGATGCGAGTTAACCGCAAGGTTCATGGGGTAAGAGTTAACAAGTTTACGAGGTCGATGGAGGAATTAGGTTGTTTCAAAATTTGTGGAGGTAATTGGAAAATTTTACAGGATTTTGGGGTAAAAATCCCTAAAATCTAATGGTAGCTCCTCTCGTCTTCTCATAAAGGCAAGCTCTCATCCGATCCCCTGTATACACACACAATATATTCTTGTGTAATAAAGCTTGTTTCAATTCAATACGATATTTAATCTACAATCTTTGTGCTCATATTTACTAATTCTAGATTGATTTTGTGTTTGATGATACCAACACAAATGAAGACGGATCTCTAGCAGCTATTTTTGGATGTAGAAGATTTGGATGAGGGAGGGGAAATTGTACTACAAGAGAAGGTATTCGTTATTTTTTGCTTAGGTTTGTAGCTCTTTCTTTTTCTGAATATAAATCATTAATAATGCATTTTAATTATGTTGGCATCAAAATATCGAGCTTCATAATTTAACTCTACTTCATATGTTCCACTGCAGTGTCTCATAACCGAAGCTAATTAAGCATCTTGCATTAGTTGTAATAGAGATGATATATGAAGAACCTTGAAGGCACGGCTTTCGTTGTGATACAATAAGGTTCAACGTTCACATGTTGCTTTACAATATATTTCAAAAATTTCCAGCCATGTGCAACACCCCAACTCCAAACACAGTACCACATCTAAAATTTACGAAGTGTGGGTGTGGTTTATAAGTGATGGAGATTGCTACTTGCTAACTTGAGCTTAAGCATTTTGGGTGGTTGTCAACGGGTCCAATTTGGTATGAACCCAAGAAGTTGTCAGGGTCACTTTTCCTCGAACCGGAGACCTAAGCCCGAGACGTTACAAATGGTATCAGAGCGGGTTCCCTCTGATAGTGGAAAGGGCTAACTGAAGGGACCTAAACCGGGAGCAACTTGAGCTTAAGCATTTTGGGTGGTTGTCAACGGGTCCAATTAGGTCCAAACCCAACAAGTTGTCATGGTCAGTTTTCTTCGATAATGGATCCGAGACCTAAGTCCGAGACGTTATATCATGGCTGATGAAAAATGACTTTTTTTGAGTAATGGACACCACAGAGAAATAGATGACTTATTTCTTGGAGATGCTGAGGTAATTTCCAGATCACTGTTATCTATGTGGAACGATAGATTAATGTTCTTGTTAACTAAGAAAGAGCCTTATCTGGACTTTGGACACTTTGCCAAAAAAATATTGATGCAGCAAAATGCACCACTTAAGAAGCGATAAATGCAATGTCTTTAGCAGTTCAATAGTAAAATCCATACTTTGAACACCAAATCCTGTACGTTGGATCTATATAACATTGACTTTCCCCATCTTTGCGACTGTTTTACTCTGTTAACATTTAAATAATATTGTCATAATCAATGATTGATCTCTGCATAAAAGAAATGAAAAACCAAGCAGTAGTAACTTTGTTTGGGAAGTTGACCTGGATAAGCATGATCACAGAATTTTGATTCTCTTGTTAGCTATGCATCAATGTTATTTGCATGCATTTTTATCTACTCCAACATCTGTTGCAATTCTTTATTACCGATTTGCTTACATCTATAAGAATTTGGAACCTCTCTTTTTCTTCCATCAATAGGTGGACATTACATTAAACAGGTGTAACGGCTATTTTTTTTCAACTTCTCCAACCCTTAATTCCTCTTTATTTCTCTAATGAATAGCATGGATATTATTCCCAAAATTTATAGGTATTATTAGCCATTGATTGCTCCTTTGGGAGGCATAAAAACTCAAGGACCCCTCCCCCATCCGTCACATACTCTTGGCATTTTGAGAGAGAAGAGAGGGAGATTTAGAGAGAGAGAACTCACCGGGGGATCATTCTCGTCGCAGGGAGCGTCGGCGTCGATTCGGTGGAGGAGAACGTCGGCTCGGGAGCGGGGAGAAGGGGTGTAGCAATCCATTAGATACAATCCGTCGGTCTCAAGGTATGTGTCGAATACCGTAGGAATATTACTTGATGAATCGACATATACCTCCCATCTTTAAGAGTGATACGTAATTACTTAGTTGCATAAAATACAATCTCAAAATGTATGATGGCCTTAGGTTTATCCGTATGAACAAAGATCAAACATGGAATATGATTTATAAATGTATGTTCTGTTTAGATTTTCGTATAAATAACGATCATCTACATGTATGTGTCGAACCCTTAAGGACAATTGACGTTTCTATTTCAAAACATTATCTTGCCTCTATTTTCGATTTGTGTAAAGTCGCATGGATGATATGAGTGAATGTTAACTATAATTGTGAGGGGGTGCTTAAGGTGAAATGTATCTTTTAATTGTTTTTCCTCACACCATATACATGTGGCATGCCTATTAGATCAAATATTTGAAACATGATTTGGCCTTAGACCCACGGACATGCCTGTTAGATTAAACCTTGATCTATATTCTTTGAAATTTTCATGGGATCTTATAGGTCCTCAATCTTCACAAACATCAAACTCGCTGTTATTTTTTTTAAACAAATAAAGTAATTGAATCTTCCGATCTCACTCCCTTCAATTAACAATAGGTTAATGAGATGTTATTCGCACTAATCCAAATCCCGATGATTAGAACTTAAAGAGAATGATGGTTTAGTATTAAGCATTATGCCTATCCGTAACCTGAATGCTATGATCATAGATTGAAGAATTTCTCATTGATATGTAAAGATTACACTCTTGTAATTCTATAAATTATGTCCAGGATGAATTAGAATAATATCTTGAAATTAAGCTAATGAAAAATGAGAATGTGATCTCATTGATCTCTGTTATCTATCATGTTATCACATTCTAGGTTGCAAGTAATCTGAAGCTTTGGTTATTCAACCTTTTATTTAATGTGTGATTTATATATTCCTTATTCTAAGTGGATACATTCACAGAACTATGTAGAAATGAGTGGCGTAAACACATGGGATTTTTACTTAATTAAGTAATAATAAATAAGGTGAAGGGATGTGGGGACGTTGGGTTTGTTTTAATGGTCAATTATGACCGTAATTGAAAAGATAAATGAGGAAGATAAATTAACAGCACAAACCATTTAATCTTATAGTATAATTATCACACGTGATATGATTATATCGAAAATTATGTCACAAGGAAAGGAGGTTAATTACCTACAAAATTTGAAGATGTGTATTATTCTCGGCATTTAGGATTATATCTCCTTTTGTGTCCACAACAAATCATACAAAAAATGGGTTAACAAGATATTTTCGTTAATTCGTTGTCAAATAAGATTAACAATCATTATCTAAGAGTATTTAAAATAATTAAAAGTTATTATTGCAAGTTTGGCACCGACCGAATTGAGAAGAAATATTCTTAACATCATGAGAACGATCAGTTGATGAAAAGAAAGAAAATGTGCATATATAGATATATCAACTATTGTTTGGTACATCGAAGACCTCTTTAGTTAACGGAATGGAAAGGTTTTATGTACCACTATTGTACGAAAAAAAGAGATGTCGTTAAGAGAATTAAGTTTTTATTAACAAGTAATGGCATGATTACGATAAACGGAGCTAAGTGCTACACCTGATGGTGGGAGCTACTTCTAGAGTCCAATTATCGTAGGCCTAAAAGGGGCCAACGCCTTCCGGAGGCGTGCGGTTCAAGGAACCGAATGAGGCAAAAGATAAGTCCTCTGCAGTTGTAGCTACACTGTCAAGTATGTCATATTCATGGACCGCTTGTGCCAACGGTAAAGCCACCAAAGCCACCAAAGCCATTAAGGATTAACAATTAAGATAACTTTAACCACTAAACAAACCAATGGTATATGTAAAGTTTCTGAAATTGCTAAGGCACATGTGTGCAACTATGGCCAAGTAATGGCATTATGCAATGTTATGATTGTACTGGGGCATATATGCAATTATGAAAAATTCTGAGGGTATAAATGAAAATTATGAAAATGTTAAGGCGTATATGCAAATATGGCAAACTTTAAGAGTATATATGAAAGTATGACTTTAATGGATGGATCCGGAAGGAATTCCCATTGTATGCATGTTTACTTTAATTATGAGTCTTATAGTGATAATATATGAGAACGGGTACATACTATCTGCGGAAAGATAATAGTGTAACTTGTATCGTTGTTTTGTTAAGATATTACAGGTACGAGGTTATGTTATAATGGTTTAAAGTAGCATAGGGAGACTTGTTTGCCACGCTAGTCGGCTTGACCCCAACTCGGCACATACTGAGCGTTAGCTTATAACATGTGTTGTTTTTTTTCCAGGAGAACACGAGCTGTGATTTAATTTCCGGTTCAAGGAAAACTACTGTCACGTGAAGCCGAACCGGTATGGATCATTGATGCATTGCTTATGAAGGGATGTCGTTATGCCCACTGGAACATTTGTTACGCTATTTTATATTGTAGCTCATGTTGCGATTTATGTTGGAGCTGTAATAAGAGAACTTTTATGTTGGCCAAACTTTAGTTTAAAATATTTTATTTCTCTGCTCATTGATTACCATGCAAGTTCCAATAACATTTCGGTCGTGCGACCTAATGTTGCATGCTTCCGCCAGTCGTCCCGACCCGTTCCGTTACAACATGTCACTATCAATTCGAATTCTGAAATAATTTGGTACAACCAGGCGATCAAATCATGTGATTTTTTTGTAGAGTAGCACATATTGAGTTGGTGATCAAGTTATGCTTCAGATATATTTATGCATACTTTGCATTCGATATAAATGACCTCTAGAGGAGTTAAAGAGATATGCCCCCATTGGAATCTTTCAGTAATTTATGACAGCAAATCGTATTATTAGGATGTCATTCTTACAGCAACTTGTTGAAAACTTCTGGATACTCTTTCTATTATCTGGAACCAGATATTCTCTTGTTTTGGTTTAAATACTGGGAAAACATGGAGTTCAATGGCCAGCTAGTTGCAACTATAAGTTTATAAGCACATCACTTGAAGGATCCAAGTTGAGGTTTCTGGCTCTGCCACCCAAGCACACAAACTGGTAGTATTTGATCATCTACTTGCAATCCACTTCTATCTGATCAAATGTTTTGACCAGTGCCTACTTAATCTCGAAATCTATATATTTTCCAAACGGGTGCATGCTTTTCATATGTAAGAATCTTTTAAAATAAATATCTCAGCAAAGAGAGGTGGCAAAGGAGGCAATGGCATGGACTTCTTTGGACTATTGCTTTTTCTTAAGATGGGGACCTTCCTGTGAAGATAATGGACATGTGAGTGGAAACAACAGGTAGCAGGAGGTGGGGACTGTGATGAAGAAAGGCTACCATGAAAGTTATCAAAGGCCACATAAGTATATGGAATCCAAGGCATCACAACTTGATGGAAACAAATTAAACAAAGGCATGGGGGATCCACTACTAGTTGCCCTCCCACTATAGATCCATATCATGGATTAGTTTTTTTTACACATGAGTAACTTTCTATTATATTCTGAAATTATAACATTTTAATCATAAAATATGCTATTTTGGAAAACTCATTGAATTCAAAGAAAATTACACATTATCTGCTACTAATTAGTCTTCCTTGTCAAGTTTTGATCAAAAAAAGCTCCTTGGATCCTGAATATTATCTCAAATTAAACCAGAGATAATTAGACCATTATTGATCAAAATAAAAGTATTACTCAAGAGACAAGAGCATCTTTTGGTACCTACAGTAAAGCATAATTCAGTTTAGTCCCATTTGCACCAAGTAAATGTGTAATGTCACAAGCTTGTGTCCTCGGATCAAAACAGGGTAAACTGATCGTGACAAGTTATTGCACTCAGGTCCAACTAGATATGTTGACAACCATCTAAAATGCTTAAGAGCAATTCATCAATTAGTAAAACTTCACTCTCATAACACACTTTGTGAGTTTAGATGTGGGATTATTTATAGGAGGTCGTCTTATAATCTCCCTTACCTATATTTGCATCATCACGTTACGATATGATCCATCACATATTCCCTTAAATAGTGGAGTATGCACGTTGTGGATTCAGGTCCCCTTCGGTGGTTTTTCTCTCCTATTAGAGGGAACATATTCTGATCCTATATATAGCATCTCGGACTTAGTTCACCGACCACGATCGAGGAAAACTAACACAGATATCTTGTTGGATATAAGCATAACTAAACTCATTGACAACCACACAGAAAACTTAAGTCTAAGTTGTCAAATAATAATTCCACTATTTAACGTACTCACAATTTGCGAGTTTTAGATGTAATGTTTGGGACCGTTACAAAATAGTTAGCGGTTGGCATGCTTGTTGCCAATCTAACGCAGGGTTAATTGACTACTCATGGTGCACCCACATTTGATTTAGAGCGAGCCCTAGCTCTACCCTTGCATTCGTGGAGTTTGTTATACGGATCTCACATTTTTTGTTACAACATTTTCTATCATTTTGAGTAACACATAAACAATAATGGCATCTCATCGAAAAAGGAATCAATCCTAAGCCGCAATCTTTCCTGAGTCGGACTACTACACTACCTCCCTCTTTCAAAGGGCTTCGAAAACTCGCTTCTTCGGTTATATAAGGGATAAATGATAACTTATCTTGAGATATTTTTTCTTTCATTTTTCTTCTTCGAATCTGTCGGCTGTTAGATCAATCACGAGGCTTTTTGATACAATCATTCAAAGGGCTGTCTCTTGTCATTTTTAGTAATATTAAAGTAATAATTACTTGCAATTCAGGGTCTACTTTTATAATTTGTACGAATATCACGTTCTCAAGAATCGAATAATCTGCTGAGACGCTACGGTCTTGTCACCTTTCTAGTATTTTTTTTGGATATTTACGTCTATAATCTTGAGTAATTTCGTAATTAATTCAGGAGTCCTTGGTAATCACGAATTACATCCAAGATCCTGAATAACCGCTCCGTTTTACATCCATAACCTCCAGTTAGTTTAGTTTATTAACTCAATCAGATGGTTGTGTTAATCTAACCCAATCCGTGATCTAACCGCTAGGATTAATCAAAAATAAAAAATGAAAAGAAATTTCTTGCAGCTTGCTGGAGATGGGGTGTGGGGGTTGGGTTCCACGATGGGGAGAGGTTGGCGATGGGGTCGGGCTTGTTGGCGGGATGGAGGGAGGTTGGCGATGGGGGTCGGGCTTGCTGGGGAGGCTGGTGATAGGGGTCGGGGGTCAGGCTTGCTGGGGGAGTTGGGTTCCATGATGGGGGGAGGCCGGCAATTTGGGGGGTGGGGGGTGTCGGGCTTGCTGGGGGGTTGGGTTCCACGATGGGAGGAAGATGGTGATGGGGTCGGGTTTGCTGGTGAGGGGAGGGGGTTCCACTTCCAAGGGCAAGGGGTAGAGGCTGACGAGGTGTTTCAACTGCTGGCACCCAAGGGGTCGGGCTTGTTCAGTCATCGGGTTCTTGTTGCTGGTTGCGGGGATTTGAGTGGTGAAGGGGGGAAGAGGTTGGGTGGTTGGAGGAGAAAGGGGATGGGTCATTTGTAAATAATCTAACTTAAAGAGTATAAAATGTAAAATATTTAACGGATATCATTATAATTAATATAATATTAGATTAAAGTTAACATGTAGTTATGAATGTAAGAGTTAAGTACTATTCAGAGTATTGGATGTAATTCGTGACTATAAAAAGTTTCTGACGTAATTATGAAATTACTTAGGACCGTAGGTGTAAATATTCCTTTTTTTAACGAAATATGTTGCCATTTCTCAATTTCGGCGACACGTCATCTCCTCAGAATCCAGATCTATCTTTTTATATCACTACTACAAAATTGAGCTATAGTGACAGTTTTGAAAAACTCCGTCACTAAAATAGCCGTTGTTAAATATATAATGACGATATTATTCGTTGTGAAATGAGTTTTCGTCGTCAAAATTAACAACGAATATCATATATGTCGTTATATCATTAGCGACGGTCTACATAGTGACGCTTATCCATTGCTATTTTTCAAAATATCAACTAATCGTCGCTATTTTTTTAGTTCAAAATTTAGCGACGATTAATTAAAATTTTGAAAAATCGCAACGGATAAGCGTCGCTATGTGGACCGTCGCTAATGATATAATGACAGATATGATATTCGTTGCTAATTTTGAGTACAAAAACTCATTTTGCAACGAATAACATCGTCATTATACATTTAACAACGGCTATTTTAGTGACGGATTTTTTCAAAACCGTCACTATAGCTCAATTTTTTTAGTGTATGTCGCGTGCCAAGGCATTACTTTGTCAGTTGATTGCCTTCGTGTCCTCCACCTACCGTTCTTAGATCCGATGGATAAAATCCTTTTTTATAAAAAATTTTTCCAATATTATTAAAAGTTGCCCTAACTAAATTGTTTGGTGCCTTGAACTTATTTTCTACGAAAATAATGACTGCTGCGATATGATTGCATTAATGGTTATTATTATTACTTTGAAGTTCGATGGCAGCTTTTAATGACAGCCTCCAGCTATAGCCAAGTGATTATTGGTCTAAATCTGTCGGCCAACCACAACCAACAAGTGCTTAGTTAAGTCGGTTCCTGTAGTAATAAGGGATCCCATTTATTCCATCATAACCATCACTCTGATCAAAACATGGTGACATTACATAGTACACACAGAACATCGGCACTTCGTCTTGGTGGGAAGCCAAAGTAGAATCACCGATCCAGCACTTCACAGGCCGCTCTTGAACGGCACGTTGGTGGCCGGAAGCCATGAGCTGCCCTGGATGAGCTTATCGACGGTAAAGGGCAACGCGTCACTGCTGCTGGTGAGAATGTGGTAGCCCTTCCACTTGACCCTCCCGGACGTGCTAGCTCCGGCGCCCGTGTTGGCATACTCCGCGTAGTAGAGGGTGTCGAGTCCCGTCGTGCCATCCCACTCGAGCCATCCCGCCGCCGGGACGTGGCTGTCGATGGTCGATTGCATGTACACCGTCCTCGAGTACAACTTCCACGGCCTGCCTAGGTACGTCGGGAATGATCCCGTCACCGGAGCTAGATCGCTGGACGGTATCACCTGTTGAATTGACAATTCACTGGTCATTATTTTTTTGTGAACAAATTTTGAAACTAATTATATATATATATAAACACTTAAAATTTCGAGAAAAGAATTTAATGGGGATCATATACGAACTTAAATGCAGACAAGCTAAACGGGAAATAGGAACAAAATAGCATGAATGGGTCTTAACATTCTATATGCCAAACAAAGGAGGGGGATGAACCTGACAGTTCTGGATGGAGGTCCCGGTGTTCTGGTTGGGGTCAGTACGGCCCTGCGCCGTGACGGCGTTCTTCTGGCCGCGGTCCGGCTTACGTGCGACAAGCTTGCAGTTCTGGAACACCACTCCGGCGTTCCCGAAGATGAAGTCGACGGTACCGGAGACGTAAGAGTCGCGGAAGAATTGGCGGAGGGCGTGGTTGTAGAGCGTGTCCTGGTAGGCCTCCAGGTTGCACTTGTACACCACTGACTTGTCCCCGCTCACCCGCAGTGCGACCGCCTGGTGCTTCGCGGCCCCCGCCGTGTTTTCCACGGTCACGTCCTGCAATATGAATCCGTCCGCATCCGAAGCTGCAAAGCAAGTTGTCAGCGGATCCTCTGCCGTAACAACAGAGCAATCTGTATTGTATTGCTTGCAGAATATATTTACCTAAGGTGGCAGATTGGAAGGTGGAAGTGCCGTCCACATTGTTGAGGCTTCCTGTGATGACGGTTGCGCCAGCGCCATCTCCCAGTATCATGATGTTGATCTGTTTCTTGTCAACTCTTACCGTCTCCTTGTAAGTCCCCCTCTTCACATAGATCACGAACCTTCTTGCCGAGTTGCTAGGTGCTGCGCTAAGGGCCGCCTGCACCGTCGTGTACCTACCGCTCCCATCCTTCGCCACCACCGCGTCGGCAGCAGCACGAAGCTTCGCGGGATCTTCCTCAAGAATCCTCCGATCTTCCTCGGTCACCCATGATGGGAATCGGCCGAGGAACGCTCGGGAGACGACGTCGACTGGTGTGTCGTGTGCTTTCGTGGATCCGATGACCGCGAGTGCCGCGCTGACCATATCTTGGAGCGTTTCGATACGCGCCTCGATTTCTGGCTCAGATTTGATATCTCGGAGCCCGCCGAGGCAGGTGTCGTGGAAGGTCATGGCGGCGCTCAGCCAGGTCTGAGCGTCTTCAGTGGCGCTGGCACCAGATACAGACGCCGATGCCAGAAGGCGATCGCGTGACAGATCCAGTAAATGGATGCAGTCTGCCACCTCCGGGATGTCAGTGGGGGCCTTTACGAAGGCTCTTGCGGTGGCTTCCAGATGATGTACTGATCTGACAGCGATGCTCTTAACGACATGGAGAGGTGACGAGGGGTTAAAGTTGCCGTTGGAGGAGAGGAGGGAACCGGAGACGATAACATGGCAAGTAGACGGGTTGGGGGATGTGGAGCAGAGGTGGTTCGAGTCGACGAAGGTGGAGGTCGTGATATAAGGGGAGATGAATGTTGCAATGGAAGTTAGGGCCACGACTGCCAAGAAGAAGATGAAGACATTGCGAGCAGTGTGAGCTTTTCCCACAGGGTTTCCCAAGAGCGGGGCGGCCGCGGCGGAGGAGGGCATGGTGGTAGTGAATGGAGTATGTCTGTGTGTGTGCTCTACTAGTTAAAGCTCTGTTGTTTTATAGGTGAGTGTTCACTTGGTGGGCAGTAAGTAGGAGAGATTACGGTAAATCGTGACCGTTCATTTCGTTCCCATCAATGGGCTCAGATCGATCGTGCATGAAACATGTGGTGGTAAGGCGTAACTATGACTAATGAGGTGGACGAGAAGATGAGGATAGGAAGGATGTTGATATAATTATAATGATTAATCTAATGGTGTGGTATCAGCTTCCTAATTTAGTTTGGTTTGTGGGGTTACTTAGCTGAAGTACGGAACCGACAGGTGCGGCCATTAACTCCGGTTCTTTCTCTGTATGGCGGTGAAATGCGATCTAAAATTTCACGCGTACAATTAAAGACAACGGGATTGGCGTGGAATCAAGATCTATTTGTAAGCATTCAGACGTTTGAAGTGAGAGCAGATCATCGTGGTTATTTAAACCCTCCCAGGATTTGCGGTTGTGAAATTTACGAGTATGTATTAGTTGTTTGACCATATACGATTTTTCTGTTACGCTGTAGAGATGTATTTAAATAGTGAAGTGGTTTTTTATTATCATCAACAACACGAGAGTCTCACGTGGGTGGCTCTGTAAATAATACCTTAATCCGTGCAAGTATCTATGCACGTGGATGTGCATGTGCGGATGTGCGGATGGGTACGCCGAGGTGCTTCCTCCGAGAAAAAGATGGGCGGAGATAATGGTTGAGATAACATTTATATGGAATAGTAAATGTGCTATTAACTTTTCACCTGTGCGCTTTCGTGCAAAGGACTTCATATGTTAAGCAAAATACTTCTATTTAGGATATTACCTCTTATGGGAAGAAACCTAGGCAAACTTGGTTATGTCCCTTCTGTATTCTTAACATCAGTTGTCTCTTACAAAAAAAATAGATGTTATCTCAGGAATCGAGCGCAAATCAACTTTTTTTATAGTTGATACTTCAGACTTCAGAGGGTTGTGACCTCTGGCCACATCAAGGCGAAATATTCCCCATTTTCCATCTTTGTGTGATGAGGCCCCCGCAGTTGCACAAGGGAGTGATGGATGCAGAGTTGAAACGAACAATAGGCTGGGAGGATGATAGGGTGGACGAGGCCAAGACGGAACGAGGGGAAAGGGGAGGGATGGGGGAGGGGTGGTTGGTCGAAGACGCCCCCTTCCCCCTCCCCCTCCCCCATACTACAATAGACATTACCTGAATTGAAGCGAGGGCGAAATTGGTATTTTTGAGAGATACTAATTACTATTACATGTTCGTGAATCACGTGGTAAATTTTGCGTTTTTATTTATCCAGCCGCGTGTGCTATTTCCTATTTCAATTATTTAGTCCTTGGTAAATTGCATGCTGCATTATTAATTGTTAAAATATGTTAGTGTGCTTCTAATGGGTAAAGGAAGGAAGAGTGCTACATGGAAGAGGGAATAGAGAAGAGGAAGGAGAAACACGTGCATGGGTTAGAAATCTATTATCGTTGCATCATCACAACCGACAATGTCATTCCTAGGAAATTACTAATCGCACTTGGTTGCGGGTAGGGTTGGACATTGGGCTGGGCCGGCCCGACCCGACCCAAAACCCGACCCGTATAACCCGACCCAAATCCGAACTCGAAATTTAATGGGCGGGCCATGGGCCTTAAAATGAGCCCATATTGATTATCGGGCCGGGTTAGGGCCTGAGAAGGCCCAAACCCGTTAGCCCGATAGCCCGACCCATTCTAAAGCAAGTATATTCATATCTAGTACGGTATAATTATATCAAATATATTCATATTCATTCCAAATACCATGTTCTAACTTTAATATCCTTATTCGAGTGTAGAATAAATGCTTAGACACATTAATAATCATATCCATTAACGTGGATTGAAGATATCATTACATTAATATACAAGATTATTACATTAATATGCAAGAATGGAATCTGTGTCCTCAAGTGTTAGAGTGTGTACAACTGTAAGTAACCAATCTGTATTGGGTCATAGTGCCCACATCTACAATAGAATATATAATGGTGAATTGAATAGTGGTTTAAGTCGCCATATTTTTACCACATTTCTATTTCCAACATACAACTAATGTTAAAATCACAAATTAGTTGGCATGCTTATAGTTTTAAACATGCACACATGCATAAGAAACAACCACGCAAATGCAAGAAGAATGGAAGACATGATATTAGTATACATAGGTATTAAATTGGGTCGGCCCGGCCGAACCCGACCCATTTTGTTTGGGCTGGGTTTGGGCTTGGGCCTAATTTTTGAAAATAAAATGAGCCTAGGCCCGACCCATTAGTCCATATACTTAAATGGGCTTGGGCTGGGCCAACTCAAACCCGACCCGACCCAGCCCGATGCCCAACCCTAGTTGCGGGCAAAAGGAGAATACGTTAATTAGGATCTTCAATAACATTAGAAAGGGGTTATTTTAGGCCATTTTAAGCTACGTTACATGTAACAAAAAATAATTTATAAATGTTAAATGACTACATTCCTACAACAAAATTGAGTTATAGTGACGGTTTTTTCAAAATCCGTCACTAAATTAGCCGTTGTTAAATATATATAATAACGTGATATTATTCATTGTGAAATGAGTTTTCGTCCTCAAAATTAGCAATGAATATCATATATGTCGTTATATTATTAGCAACGGTCCATATAGTGACTTTTATTAGTTGCTATTTTTCAAAATATCAACTAATCGTTGCTATTTTTAGTTCAAATTTAGCGACGATTAACTAGAAGTTTGAAATTTTGCAACGAATAGACATCACTATATGGACCGTCGCTAATGATATAACAACATATATGATATTTGTCACTAATTTCAAGTATGAAAAATCATTTCGCAACGAATAATAACGTCGTTATATATTAACAATGGCTAATTTAGTTAGGGATTTTGAAAAAAAACCATCACTATAGCTCAATTTTTTTGTAGTGTTAGTATATATTGTTAAAAAATTATTTCTGTCGCATTCAATACTTGTTGCATTATATTATATCACAAATAACATTTATTCTTAGGAAAAGATATTACTTTTATCATAATAAGCATGGATAAGAATTCATGTAGTCGTTCCTACTTAAAGTGGGAGAAGCCTTCGTCATTTTTTAAGCTTAAGTTTCGTATAATATGGATAGATTGAATGTGGGAAATTTTGAAAAGAAACAAAATAAGTTAATGAAATCAAGGCTAGTTAATTTTTTAGCATTATGTAAGATCGTGCAAGTTAATTTTTTTAGCATTATGTAATATTATCATGCATAACAGGTTAAATTCTCTCTAGTTTTCAAAAATTATGAATATCCTTATAAATTTTGAATCTATTTGTCAAAATCTAAGCATTATGAGTGGATTCTTTACTAATTGAACAATATGTATTTCAACCATTATTTAATCCAGATATGCTACACATATAATATCATAATTATTGTAGTCCAATAAGCATTATGGGTTGAAGGCCGGAGAAGTGTTGCAATGAGACTATTCGAAGGGATCTTAGCTATTTGGATTTAAGTACAAGAATGATCTAAAATAGATCAAAATGAAGGCAAAAAATCCATGTAGCTGACCCTACTTAATTGTGGGAAAAAGCTTTATTGTTGTTACTGATGCTACATATAATATCATAATTATTCACTTTTACCACATAATGTATTTATCATTTTTAATAAAAATAGCTATAGCTAATTTCATATTTCATAGTTGTAATACTCTTAAGATTTTTAGACCTTGTGGATTGATTCACTTCAACTTAGGTAATATTTATTTTAAGTCTCACTTTAATTAATGATATACCACAAATAATACAATAATTTTCCTCGACATTGAATATAATACCAAAAATGATAGTTCATTTCTTATCTCACAAATAACAAACAAAATTTCACTAGCTATATTTATTTTGTAAAATCAAGACATGTGAATTGATTCCTTGTAACTGTAATAATCCAAGATAGTTAATTTCTTTTTATTTTATTATTATATAGGTCAATAGTTCATCACCCTGAAATATGACTATCGATAAAATAAAAATTATTAGCAAAAAAGTGCAAGATAAATTGAAGGTGCTTTGCAGTAAAGGTGCTGAAAACGTATGCTTTATGATAGTATTAGTTAGTTTAATATAAAGGAATAGAGTAAAAAGTACTTTACTTGTCAAGTGATTCTGGTCCATTATCTGTGCCACATGAATTTGAAACATCAGACTTAATTTCAATAGGTTGAATAAAGGGTATGAAACGATAGATACAAATAATGGATATATATATATATATGGAAAAAATGGGGCTGCCCTCGCCCCATTTTTCGGCGTTTTTTTTATTTTTTTTTTGAAAAATAAAACCATGTATATTCATCCATATATCCCTCCTACATGTCATTCGAATTTCGTCAGAAACAGAGACTCCTACGGCCTCCATCTCGATGGTATCGATTTAAAAAAATCCTGTTACCGTTAAAAAATTATTGTCCGGATGGAGGCCGTAGGAGTCTCTGTTTCTGACGAAATTCGAATGGTATATAGGAGGGATATAGGGATGAATGTAAATGGTGTTATTTTTCAAAAAAAATAAAAAATTTTGCCCAAATAGAGCGGGGGCAGCCATGTTGGCTGCCCCTAGGGGGCAGCCACATATGACCCTATATATATATATATATATATATATATATATATATATATATATGGTGCACTTGAATTGAGGTGGCACCTTTCCTTGATTAAGGAAAGGTTTCATCTTACGCCGTGGGATGAAGATTGTACGAAGGAGATTGAAACCACTATGTGGTTTTCGTGACAACTAACATTCCTAAAATGAGGGATGGTTAAATTAATGCTAAATAAAATATTACACGTCACTAATCATTCTATATTTAGCAAATAAGCATGGTTAAGAACACAGCATTTCGGCAAAATCTCGGTTGATTAAAAGCAACTTATTTTGAGGTAATCTGTTATGATATTACAAAATATTGTTCTATTTTACATCTTTATGTCATATTTTACAGCATATAATCTACCGCTTATACGGAAAAACAGCTAAAAGACGTAGACATATTTTACACATATTAAGTAAAAAAAATTACATTCGGCTGCGTAATAAAATACGAAATTGAAAAAGACATTGCAAACTCTCGTATACGCATATGCATAATTAGAAATTTAGACATAAGGAAATGTAACATTGAATTACGTTTTATACATATAATTTACACGATACAAACGACAACTATAATTTTATAAAATATTTTACAATGTCATTATGATAACTGTAGAATATTTTTTACAAACTTTTAAAAAAGCTTACCAACACTTTTCATATTTTACGTATAAATTGTATATTTTACAAAAGGCTACACTATTATGTTAATGTATATCTCAATTAATATATGAACGTAACGTATAGGAATGTATATTTATTTTCTCAGAATCTTAATCACCTATACTTACAATTGTATGTTAATATATTACAAATGTAAAATTTATTTTACAAGATTTGAGTGTATTTTACTGAGTTCTCTTACATTTTGCATTAAGTAATTGCCAATGTTGTATCTATTTTACATTATCAGTCTATATTCTACAAAAGCATGTTATATTTTACATCGTCAGCTTCTATTCTACAATTTGAGTTTCCGCTTGGTTTTATGTTCCCGATTCTACAAATAAAATGGGAAGATATACATGGTACATGCTGACAATGATGCTCTCATGGTGAAATTTGAATTATATAACATATTAAAAATTTTATCTTCGAAATTTTTGATGCTTTCAATATAGAACATAAGCATTGATAACTAAACAATGTATGAAATCCTGAATTACGGATTTGAAAAATTAAATTAGTGATTTTATATACAACAGGAAAATTTCGCTTTAGAATGAGATTGCAGATGATATGAATAATTTTTTGCGAGAAACACATGTCTGATTCAAAGAATCAAACGCTAAACGCAAAAATGAATCTTTTACATTAAAATTGTGCATAAAGATTGATGAAAACATATACTGGAATTTTAAACAAAGGAAAAAAAGATGAAGAACAAACATATTGAGTAGATGAAGATAAAATACTGACCTGTTTAGACTTGGAGAAGATAAAGCAGAAATGATTCTCAAAAGCAAAAGCTAGCTACCAATGGTTGAAGAGCAAAGGAAAAAGGGGAAATGAAGTTTTCGATAATTAATTAATTACCAAATTAATGATTACTCATTGATTAAGATAAATCAATTTGTAATTTAAAAATTCAAATTCTTTCTATTTTTAGACAAATCCAAAAACGAGCTCCCTTTTAATTTCAAAAAATACAAAATTGCCAATAATTCAAATAAAGACTTATGTGAGTAAATTGAATCGAATTTAAGGAAATTAACATATGAAGTATATTCATAAAATAAAGTTACAAGAAAACCTAATTTCAAATTAATCAAAAAGAACTTACCGCATAAGGGCGACGACGGCAAGCCGGGCGATCTTCTAGCTATTCGATCCAGGAGAGAGCTTCCACTCGAGAAATCACTGTCTTAGGAGAAAAGAGGGACATTAGGCGACGATGGAGGAGATGCAATCCAACCTGGTTGAAACAACGAGGGCACGGGATGAAGACTCAGATCAATACAGTGGGGGTGCGAAGATGGAACTCCAGATCCATCGGCCGAAGCAGCAAATCAAAAGTAAGTATATTTTCATTTTTATACGACTATTTTAACAATTTAAGACAAATTTTATCTCTGGTAACTGGTATGAACAGAAGGACAACAAATACAATTTATCAAAACAAAGGAATTCGATGTTGATAAGGATGCTCTGAAGCTTAATGATGATTTTGGAAGTATGAGTACTTTTTTTTACTTAGAAATAAATTGGGTTTTTTATTTGTAAGTACAAAATCACTGATTATTTCAAACACAATATATTTTTTCTCTTCTTTAGGCAAAGGTTATGTACAACATAGGTGCTACATTGAACATTTTGTTCAGTTCATTGATAACCATAGACCCACGCCCAAACAACAAGCACTACTGTCAAAGACAGCTTTTGGGAGAATAATTAACATTAGCCATGTTGACATACAAAGAAAAAATCTTCAATGGTTGGTTGAGCAATACCAAGGAGGCAGAAATTTCAGATTTGGGAACAAGGTAGTGAGTTTCAGTGATGAAGAAGTTGGGGCAATTTTGGGCCTGCCAAGCTCCGGATTTTCAATAACAGTGAGAGGAAGACACCTTCAATGGAAATCTTTTATATCTCACAAAATGTTTGCAGAAGGAATGATTTTCAATAGAAGGAAGTTGAATAACATACTCGAGGACTACTACAATAGAGATGATGACAACTCTGTCTCTATTTATGTTACATGCTTGATACTTTTGATGTTTGCGACATTCCTTTTCCCAGACAGTTCATATTCTTTTCCGAAAGATTTGTTACACTACGTAGAATCACTTGAAGATACAAGATACTTTAACTGGTCTGGGGCTGTAGCAAGGATGATACTATTCAACATGGATGATGTTGTGAGTAGAGTTCAGAAGAGAAGAGCAGGTTCATCAAGGGTAACTCTTGGTTACCTTACAGGATGTGTTGCCTGCTTATATGTGAGTATTTTGAAAATATATTTTATTAAATGATAAAAAAAAATATTAATAACACCAATGTATCAGGTATGGATGATGGAGTACTGCTGCAAGGATCTTGTGGTCAGTAGAGATCTTAGGCCACGAATAAGGAAGTGGGCTGGACCAATCAAAGGAGTTTCAAGAGCATTGGTTTCAATAAGTTGTGATCAAGTAAGCCTTTTTGAGATGATTAATAAAATACTGAATGACTCGTAATTTGATTTTTTTCCAATAATAAATTATCTTGTTTATATAGATATTGCCTGCTTTACAACTTCAAAAAAATGAAATTGTAAAGATAGGAGCAGACGAGTATGTCTTTCCTTTTGAGAAGTTTACAATGGATGGCTTTGCTGTTAGAAGACCTGAAATTTTGATCGTACAGCCAATCCCAGTACCAGATGATGCTTTAAAAAGGAAAGGAAAGCAACAGCTGAGAGAAATGACTGTCCAAAAAAAAGATGATGGGGTTTCCAGTGCAGACATTGTAAAAAAAAAAACAAAAAACATGTATGTGTGATGCATTTTCGATTGAGATAGAGGAGCTGAAAGAAAAGATCAAAGAAATAAGTGAAACACGTAGGATACAAGTTGAAGAACATATCAGAATAAATTCAGAATTGAAGAAGGAGAATATTAGGTTGACAACTATGATTACGGAGCTGAATGAAAAAATAAAAATGGTTCCTGATCATGATATGAATGATCTTGGTCATAAAACATTAGATTCAGAAGAAACTTTGGAGAATATATCTGGAAATAAAATTGAAGGTGACATTGATGACAATGACCAAGGGATGGATGCAACAACACGAAATGTATCTGATGTCAATGCAGGAGATTTGGAACCTAGTGAATCAGTTATCGGAGAAAGACTTCAGAATTTGATATTTGAAATCTATGATGAAGATCCACTGTATCAATCTCAAGATACAACAAAAAAAGATTCACCTCTCAAGAGTGACATGCCTTCATTCGATCTGAACATTGGTGACCATTCAAAATCAGAAAATGAGAACACACAGCCTATTACAAAAAGAAAAAAGAGGGAAAAAGTCACTGTGCAACAGAGCTCAATAATAAAAAGATTGAAACAAAGAAGAGAGGCAAAAAAATTTGTACAAGAAGCATAGAAGCAAGGGAAAGAGGAAATTGGAAGACAAGAGAGTGACACATGCAGTGAGGTAAGCCACTGAAAAATAAAACAAATCCTTTTATGTCATTGAATTCACAAGTATGTATATTATAATTATGATATCAACTGTTTCTAACCTTGACTATAATTGATTGAATAATAATCAGTATCTCTGCGATCTAGTAACCAATTTCATTGGTTACGAAAAAGTGTCCGAACAGACAAAGAAAACGATCCAAGAATTTCTTCGCGATCCTGCCGACAAGTAAGTAATTTACCACAGATTTCATCTTTTATATGTAGAAATCATTAACTTTAGATATATAATCTTAATTAAATAAAATTCATCAGATTAAACGCCACATACTTCACTCCGGGAAATCGGAGTTGTAAAGGAAGGGATATTCATAACTTCTTGTACGAAAGAATGATTGAGGATACGGTACGTATGTTTATAATATCTACCATTTTATATTTGTTTATGACCAAATTGTTTTTGATATTGTAGATAATCGACATGTTTATGGATGTGCTGCACCATAAATACTGCACAACTAATGATCTTGTCCCATTTGTATTCACACCCATATTTCAAATGGTGAGATTATGATTACTGATGTAATTAATCTCAAATATCTTTAATCATGATAATTTAGTATTATTAGTATTTTTTCAGCAATATTTTGTGAACCTGGTGGTCAATGCTACGGAAAGTGAATTTGATAAGCTTGAAGAGCTATACAAAGAGGGATTATTCATGCCAGAGTTGGATAAAATCTTCACTGTTATCCACACAAGAAACCATTGGCACCTTCTTGTTACCGATTTTAAAGCAAGAAAGTTCCTTTCATACAATTCTATGAAAGGAACAAAATTCCATAAGAATGATGTATTGAAATGGGTATGAGATAATTAAAGTTTACATTTTATTAAACTTCTTGATTGACTGTTAATAACATTCTTTTTTAATTACATGTCAGCATGGATGGATTTCTGAGTACTTCATGGACAGCATACCAGATGACTGCCTTGCAGGTTGGGAGATCATTTACGTGCAAGATTGCCCGCAGCAACCTTCACAGAGTCTGGATTGTGGGATTTACGTGATGAAGATGATGGAGTACTTATGTGAAGGAAGGGCGTTGGACTTCACCTACGATGATATCGACAGATTCAGATCTGAAATAGCTTCATTGTTGTTGATGTGTGGTCACATAGAGAACTCGGCGACACAATGATAAAGCTAAATGACATATTAGGGTTTTTTATTTTAAGTCAGAACTATGTACTCTTTAATTGTCTTAAATTGTGTAGGTTTCCACATTTTCTTCTTTATAACTTCTTTAGAACAAAACATTTCATTTAAATCTGAGGAGTAAGCTATGTTTGCATTGACTATATGTTACATGTTGTATTTTTTTTTCCAAAACCTGGTTTTTGCACCCAAGGTACCTGCCTTATATTTCATCAACCATGATAGAACAAGCGGAGCCCTTCATGAGGGATTACATATAAGATTCATCTAGAACAGAAGATGATACAAAAAAGTAACTACAATACAATCTGTTGTTAAGTCAGAATATGGTCTTTACAGACCCAGCACAGAGTACATTTGCTTAGCCATCTTCTTCCCAGTAATTGGGTTTTCTTCCTGCTTGTATTTGCCTCCTTCATAATGACTTTCACGTATCCAATGGATACGTGCACTTCCTTAGTTCATCGCCAAGGAGTCATCCAGGCTTTAAGTACCCAATAATATCAGCTTCTTCTGTCCTTTTTCTTTTAGTGCCTCTTTCCAGTGCCCTCTTCCTTTTTTGCCAATCAGTAATCCAGTTATGAATTGGATATCCCATCCAATTAACATGTATGACCCAAATTAAAGTATATTTCCTATTGATCACTCTTCCATCAGCATCCAGGAAATTTTTTTGTAGGGATAATAAAGCATTAAACACTTCCATCAGAATCAATTTTGCATCTTCCAGCTTCCATTCTAACAGATCCCTCTCAGAGTTATTGTGGAAAAAAGATTCAATATTTTTCTGGCTTGGAATATCTTTGAAAGAGAAATAGTAGTTCTCATAAATTTTTGATTTATATAAATCAGGTGAACCCTTTTCTTCCGTAATCGGAGCATAAATTGACTCCCTTAGTAGCGAGCACTTTAATAAATCAACAAAATCTGGCGTTGAACAGTGCTGAATATAGTCATTACTGCATCTGGAGTCAAAATCAACCAAAAGTTTCCAATAGAACTGGTAGATAGAAATATCAGTCATGAGACCAACACCCGCATGGTATAGTTCATACCAGTATTCCATTAAGTCCAAGTAAGCATTCCCAACATTAATGTATAATTCCCAATCTGAATTGACTCGGATGATTAATAGAGAAATAGTTCTGATCATCAGATTAAAGAACTGAAATTTAATAGGCGGAATAATTTCATCTATGTCGAAATTGTGCTTCCAGAAGTCATGCCTTGCTTCCATCATTAAGACTACACTTTTTCCCAGAATCAAATGAGCATTCAAAAAATTTCTTTGACTAATAAGGCTCATTCTGTATTTGGCTGCCAATAATTTGAAGGGATAGACATTATCAAAGAATCTGGACTCTGCTATCCCAAGCCTTTTATATAAGAACATGAACTCATTCTCCTCATTCTCCAACTCATTCATAAGCACATCAAGCAACGAATCTGAAGACTCGAGAAGGAAAAATAAAGCTTCAGATTTAAGAACCTGGTGTTGAAATACTGCTCCTTCCAGTTGCCGCCCGAACACAATGGAAGTCGCCATTCCTTTGATATGTAGGTTGACAACAAGAGCATATCTCGCTTTATATATATATTAAAGAAATGCCAAACGTCACTTTTTGTCTCGAGAAAGGGCCAAAAAATTACTATCTCCTGCCAAAAACCCTGCTCCAATATCTGAAGTACTATCGTCATCATTATTTCCACTTTCCCATAACCATTCAACAGTCAGTATAACCGACGTCTGAAATTTGAAAGGACGTGTCACTATTCGTAAAATATGATAACGCTTTGTAAAATAATAACGTGGTATGTAAAATATTGAATATATTTGTAAAACATATGAGATACATTGCAACTCTCTATATATAAAAGACTTCCTTGTAAGATTAGAGTTTTCCAATGATAGAAAAACTTCTTCTACTTTAAAGATTAACATCACAATGAGGGGTGCACGATGATTGCTAATTGTTTGTTATTCTTCATATCATCTACATATTTCTAAAATCATTAAAATTTACGTAAAGTATTTCAATTGGTCATTTATATAGAAACAATTAAGTTAACAATTGGACACTTTCAGCCAATAATCTAGTCGTAAAATAATGAAACTTTCAAAAAGTTGCAACCTTTCATCAAAGAACCCTTCATCTAATTCAATCTTTCAAACAATAAAATAGTTGTAAAATATTGTTACGTTTTGTAAAATATGATAACGTTTTGTAAAATAATAACGCGGTATGTAAATTATTGAAAAATTAGAGTTCTCCAATAATAGAAAAACTTCCTATATTAAAGAATAACATCACGATGATGGGTGCACGCTGATTACTAATTGTTTCTTAATCTTCATTAATGATTTATGACCAACTTTATAATCAACTGGCTTACTCAATGTTATGATACTACCAAGGGATACATCTGAAATACTCAATGTTATGATAATACCAAGGGATACATCTGATCTGATAGAACATAAATAGATAAATTCAATGATATGATAATACCAAGGGATACATCTGATCTAATAGAACATAAATAGATAAATTCAATGATATGATAATACCAAGGGATACATCTGATCTGATAGAACATAAATAACACATTGTTTGAATTCTACAAAAAAATGATCAAAAAACAGAAATCATCAAACATACATATAAATAGATAATCTAAGTCTAATAAGCATCCAAACTTCAAAGTTCATTTGCATCCAAGAATCTTTCAGAAGATTGGAAACCTGCAGACACAGACAGAATAAAAAGGAAAATAATAAGCAATATTAATATGGTTTATATTAGCTGTATAAAATGTGGCAACAAATTATCAAAAAATATAACCTTACTTTATTAAAATTTGATCAAATCACTTTAATTTCATTCATTCTCAACTGCACAATAAAACACAAAGATTAGTGGAAAAAAACACATATCAATAAACAACGAATGATAAATATTTACCATGACTGGCAGATTTGTTATTAGGACAATTCCTGGAATCGTGACCAACATTGTATTTGAGGCAAGATTTGCATTGTCGGCCTCTGTTTCTTCTCATTTCAGTTTCCGATCTTATACGATTGCCAACGCCCTTAGGTCTACCACCACGACCACTTCCTTTCGTTCTAGCAACGTTAGGTTCTTTAACAGCTGGTTCCGTAATCATATCTGGAACATTTGTATTATTCACTGTTGTAGAACTCGACGAAGGTTTGTTACTTATCATGCGATCAATGCTGCTACATAAGTCACTTAATCTTTCTTTGGCAAATAAGAATATATCCTCATCATGTTCAACAGAAGCTGAAATAATATGAGAACACAATTGATTTAGCTGAGACGACCTTTCTTGGTGTGCAACTGTCACATAAATAGGATACTTTCCTGATTTTTTAATGGTTCTTGTCCACCTTTTCATTATATATTCCTCATTCAAACGCTCCATGTTCTGTATCTTCAATACTGCAAGTATGTGCCTACATGGATATCCAAAGAATTGCATATTCTTGCATTCACAAACAAGAACGTCGCTTTCCGTTGACGATGAAACACATAATTCTTCATCAGACTTCCCAATATATGACACAAAATACTGACAGTAATCCAGGGAGTTCATATGCGTTCGAACATTAAGTTCCTTCACTTCGTTCAATTCATATCGAAATTTATAAAATATGAACTTGGTGTATATACGAACCATCTGTACCTCCATCTTCCATTTGAAGTTTGATTTTGGAGTGTAAACATCACCCATGTTATCC
The DNA here is from genome assembly GCA_037367405.1 of Ottelia alismoides. Lineage (NCBI taxonomy): Eukaryota > Viridiplantae > Streptophyta > Magnoliopsida > Alismatales > Hydrocharitaceae > Ottelia > Ottelia alismoides. The sequence continues at coordinate 341,026 of JAZKJV010007493.1, read as the reverse complement.
AGGTTATTCTCTCTTTCCCTGCGTCGTTGAATTGCACTTTGAAATCTACAGACAAATTCTAGCAAGGAGTTCTGTTTAGTGATGTGATGCTGCAAAAATGCATTCATACTTTCACTCCTCTGTATACTACGCTGACCAGCCCAAAAAAAATCCTTAAGATATAAACTAATCCATTTAAATCTTATACTATACTTCTCGTTCAACCAGACATTAGATGAAAGATCATACTGATCAATTATCTTGCACCAACCCTGCTCAAATTCTCTTATAGTTATACTTTTCCATACAACTATGGAAAACGCAGATAGAACTTCGTTTATATCTTTAATCTTTCCAAGCTTACTTTTAAGCTTGGCCATTATATGCCAAGTGCAGAATTTATGAACAGTATGTGGTAAGCATATCCTAACAGCTGCACAGATTGCCGGATCTTCATCTGTGATTATAGATACTGGATGTTTGCTCATTACTTCTGGAAATCTCTCAAATAACCACGAGAATGACTCGGTTGTCTCCCTGCTCATGAACGAATTCCCAAAGAAGATTGTGTAACCGTGATGGTTAACACCACAAAAAGATCCAAATATCAGGTTGTATTCATTGGTCCTATATGTTGTGTCAAACGATATTGTATCTCCGAATAATTTGTAATCCTCAATGGAGGCACTATCAATCCATATACACTGAGTAAGCCTGTTATCATCATCGGTTGTGTACGCATAGTAAAATTCAGGGGTATTGGCCTTACAACTTTCAAAATGTTCAATTAGAAGGTGCACATCCATCCCAATACGTTGTTTCTTCTCCTTTCTGTTCAAGTTATAAATATCTCGAACAATGCTACCAACTTGACCACTGGACATGTTTATGAAAGCTGACTGCTTGGATACAGGTATATTTACATCATTCATTGACTTCACAAGCATTTTAGTGGCTTTTGAAAAACGTCTATTTGGTCTGAGGTATCTGCGTTTAGATGGAGAAACAAGATTGTGATTGTGATCAGGTTCAAAATTCGATACAAACCAATCATTGAGATCATGCCTATATGATACAGACATGAAACCTTTGCACCCAGTCCTTGATATGCCAACACGGCGCTCCTCCTTATAAAATATACATTCATCACTCTCATCACTTCTTGCATTGTCCACTGACATTGATTTATCTGTATTTTTAGAAAACCCCTCTTTCCAGCAAACAAAAGATTTAAATATAACTTTGCGCTCCTTGGAAATCTTATCTTTACCAACTCTAGAGCTTGCTTTCCTAACATTGAATCCAATCTCAGTTGCGTATGCCTCATAAAAGTTATATGCATCTTGAATAGATAGAAATATTTGGCCTATATGCGGTGTGATAGCATTGACGGGGTCACTGATAGAGCAGTTATCTGAAATTTATTAGAAATGCAGTTGCAAAAATTAATTATTGGTAATTTAAATTATTACCTATACTTGTAAAATAATGACAGATAATATAAAATGATGCACGTATATGTAATTTAACTGGTATAATGGACTGGAAATGTCACCATTTGGAATATATCACATATGATCGTATGATGTAAAATGATGTTCAAGATTGTAAAATGTAAATCATTAATGTAAAATACTGAACTATACGACCAAATATACGTAATTTAAGTAATTTGCGATTTTTTGTTAACAACGACATATAATGTAAAATGTTGTTCAAGATTGTAAATTGTAGTTCATTAATGTAAAATAATGAACTATACCATCAAATATACATAATTTACGTAATTTGCAAATTTTTATAACAAGAACATATAAATGAACAAAGGCTGCAAAGCTTTCAAACATATGTTTAGTTCAGCATACCTGGTTGAACTGGAGAAACATCAGTTCGTGCCCCGAGTCCAATAAGTTCACCCTCTCCGTCAGATAACTGGAGAAACAAAATATAATAATGTCACATATTAACATAAAAAAACCCAAAATATTAAAGCACAATACGACTTCGATTCAAGAACAAGATCGTCTTTCAACAAAAATTACAATATTTCTCGTGATTTGCATAAATAAAATTATTAACCGGAAATGAAAACCGTACATTACCTGGGCATTATCTCTGTAAAATTCCGTATCTACTGTTTCGCCGATTTCCATGTAATTTCACGGAGGTATGTCTCCAAGTTGTGAATACTGGTTGAATGAAACGTTAAGGAAGAAATCGTATTTTAGGAAGATATAGAATTCAATTCGAACATAACCAATCCGCTAAAAAATAGGAATTCGATTGATTTACACAATATCTGTCGTCATTAATAGAATATGATAATTTTCTATAAATAGCAAATTCCAATTAATAGAGTCGTAGTGGTATCGACTCTCCAAAGGCGGTTTTTACTATGGCCGTCGATGGTAATCTGACGGGTCTAATTGAGTGTCGCCCCATGTTTGCAATGAGACGCCACCTCAATTCAAGTTTTTCCTATATGTGTGTGTGTGTGTGTGTGTGTGTGTGTGTGTGTGTGTGTGTGTGTGTGTGTGTGTGTGTGTGTGTGTTATAATGTCTTATCTATTTTAAAATCTAGACACCAATACAATAATGGATTTGCATACCTTACATGTATTGAAAATCACAAATGACATCCTATCTTGGTTTTGAATCCCATTTGATTTTTTTTATTCATCATTTTGAAATGTGAGATTTGGGAAAAGGGGGGGAGATTTTTTTACTCAGATACATACCTCCCAATACAAACCACCTCAATTTATTTGCTTAACGGAACCAAAAAATAACAATAAATTTCTAATTCTATGTAATAAAATAAAAACATGGTTATAGAATTATATACACTAGTGTCAAACCCGTGCTTTGCACCGGGATGTGTACAAAACGTTATATCCTCTTAAAAGATCAATGTGAATACATAATAACATCCTTTCTTAAATGTTGATATCATTTATGAATGTTCATACCAAGGATATCTTGCTAGAAGTCGCCAAAGAAACTACCGGATTTGTGAAAGAGTTGAGTGTGGAGACACTGGGACTCTCCTCTACCGCCATCATTGAGAATGTGAAGAGCTAGTAGTGGAGAAATCAGCACCGAATACATGCTCCAATATAGTATTAGATAACAGAGATGTGTGAGAGATGGATTGCAGTTGATATAACAATGTGACATGTTAATATATAACAAAGTTCACGTGAATAATGCTTACCCTAAACTGTAATTCGCTACAATCATCGATAACTTACGACACTTAGATTTGCATATTATAATCTGCTCGAATTTCTAGGTTCAACTCTCACCTGCTATATTCTGCCACGCAACCTTATCTTGCGATAATAGATATTTCATAAATCATTCCCCAATATCGTAGCTGAGTATATGCCATATGTTATCATGAAGTTAAATTTTTTTCGTTAACACTTAGAATTAAGAATAGTAATGAAATTTGTAAATGAATGACTTCATTCGGAAAACATCACAGTATTGCAAATGAAAAGTCCATGCAATATATGGAAATTTTGTTTGGATCCAAAGCTAACAATTTATCGAGGAGAGTAGAAAATATTCTCCATCTGTTGGTTTTCATACCAATCTACACAAGAAAAATCACACATGATGATACTCATTTTAATAGGACCGAATATAAGAACTGGATTTTCCCCTCCAACTCAAGTAAGGCGGTTTTGCAAGAAATCTAAATGACACTATAAAAGTTGAGTCATAATATAGAACTTTATCTAATGAAAAAAGATATTAGCATGAAAAATGGAGAAGACATCAAAATAAAGGTGCAACAATCACCAACAAAAAGATTTTTAAGGTCCTCAGACCAATGTGAGAATGCACAATTGGGGAAACCACATATGTAGGCTTTCTTAAGATAAAAATTCTACTTTTAAGAAGAACTTCTTTAAAACTTACATCCATAAAATAGTGTCGGGGATGAATCTTGTACTTTTGGTGTTGTAGCGATCTAAAGAGAGATTAAGTAAAAGCAGTTGTAATCACAGTTGGAAAATCTTGGGCAGATGCTACAAAAAAGGGTATCATACTGATCTAGAAGAGTACACATCACAAGTCAGACATAAAATTGAAAGGAACTAAAAAGTAATGTGGTAGAGTAAATTCGATATCATTGCACAAAATGGGGGCATAAAAAAAAGAGGCACTACAATTTTATATTATATGCAATATACTCTATATATTTGGAAAGTGGAACATAAGGCATAAATAATTACCATATATTACATGTAAGTAGAAGTAGAACTTCATAAATAACTTATTTGGCAAAGCCTTCAATCTTTTTTGAGGGTGAGTATTCATGTCCGAAGAGGAAATCAAATTTTCACAGCGTGTCATCATTTTTTATGCACTATATATTGTAGAATTTGAGAGTCAAAACCATCTTCGCATAAGATAAATTACAGTAGCAGTAATAACAACATGCAATCTAAATCCATTAAAGGTGTTGATGGAGCACTCACTTGGAGAAGAAACATCTTCATGATCTTGATCCTCTCTTGGAAGAGGGACAAGTGTGAGCATTCATTTCTTTGAGATGTATAGGTAGCATAGTACACAAAACGTGAGACAATTATGTGACCATCACCATAACTTTAATATGAGATTATAAAACTATCAGTTAATGATCCCGAAGATATTCTCCACAAATAGAAGAAATGGGTGACACGCATTAACTAAATGCTTCAATGCCTCTCGACATTTTGCTTTCCATGACGCTAGACATTTGATTTAGTTTTATATATATGTAAAGCAACCTTTAGTTTGATATATTTATAGAGTCCGCATTTGGTAACGATTTCGTAAAATCAAATTTAAGAAAAAATATTTTTTTTTATAATCAGGAAAACAATATAATAAATGATTTTTAGTGGCATAAAAATACATTTATCTTTTCATATATTTTTCTATATTGAAATTAACAACCCTTAATATTCAGATGAAACTTTCACGAGAGCTTTTAATATAAGTGGCACCTTAGAGGAGTCGTCAACCTGACCTCTTCGGTCGGAAGCAATCATATGATTCTCGCAGTCTGCTTGGAGTAACACCATCGTGGGCAGAGGCGAAGAAAAGAGGCGGATACGTTCCGACAGAGAATCGAAAAGAGGTTTAGATTTTAGGATTTTAAAAGAGATGGCGATGAGATCTAAGTAACCCTCATTTTTTTGATCATTGAACATCTCCATTGGAATCCTTTCCTTATGTGTCGGTATTAAAAATACACCTAACATGTGTCAAAGGAAGTACATGGCACGATGGCTCCGGAAAATTCCAACCTTTACACATGATAAAATAAGTACACCATATTTACATTGGAATAAAATATATAAAATATCAACCAACCACTTGATTGGATAGTGGTACTAATATATAATATAATAGATAGATAAATAAAATATTGGAAATATGAAAAGAAATAATGCTACATAAGTAAAATATTGGAAATATGAAAAGAAATAATGCTATAGGGTTGTGAACAGTGTCATGTCCACGGCCCTTAATATATAGTAAATTAGCTGATAACTTACATCAAAAATAGAATCAAAAGAAATATAATATGATACCTAGAAAATAAATATCTATGCACAAAAATTTCATGTCATCTAATTATACGAATACCATGAAAAGCATCGAGATTAATAAAAATAATTAATCGACATAATGAATAAACTTTTTGTGGAAAGGATCAATTCCTCTTAGAAACAATATTAATAAAAATGATTAATTACATAAAAGAGACGTGGATGAGGAGAGGAGAGAGACACACGTAAGAGAGAATGAGAGTGGAGGGAAGCGAGTGAGTTATTCCCAAAAGGGGGAATGATTATGCAAAATATTACCTATAATGGATACGGTTTGAAAATAATTCTCAGAATAGGCATATATCAACAAACCGTTTGTCGCTTGGTGTGCCTACAACAGCAAACGGTTAGCCGTACGCCGCAAACAGTTTGCTGTGCAAAAGCAAACCGTTTGTCATACCACATGGACGGCTACAACACACACATGCGGTGAAAATCGGGATTTCCGACCCCCTCCCGTCCGTCCACGTGGCACGGCGAATCGTTTGCCGCACCACAGCAATGGTTTGCCGGTATATGTCTGTTCTGGGCAATATTTCCACGCCGTCCCATATTGGGGAAATTTTTTTGCCCCCTCCCCATTCAGGTAAACTGCCCAAAGGAAGATGTTAGCAAGTGGGAGAAAGAAACTGAGATATAGCAACAGGACGGAGAAGCCCATGATAATAGAAAGAGATGGATAGAAAATGGGGAAGATATGAGGGAGAAGTGAGACCGAGAGTGCGGAGGAAAGGAGAGTTGAGAGAAAGCCATGTGTTGAAGTTTGGACGTTGGGAGAGGAATCCAACTTTAGTATTTCTTATAGATTTTTACTCCAACACGACAGCTTATCATCTTCATGCATAATAACATCAAGGGACTAATTATGCGAGTTTAGGAGATGTTGCAGCCTAGCAATAACATAGAGGTGCTTACGGGACGAGTACTCAATTCGGTAGATGATGATCCATCCTGACTCGTTATTGTTAGATCATAGGTCGATCCGATCCATCCTATGAGTAACATCATTAAAACAAAATAAGGTTATAATGACGTTTTTTCCAAAATCCACCATTAAATTGATCGTTGTTAATATATAATAACGATATTATTTACTGAGAAATGATTTTTTATACTTAAAATTAGCGATGAATAATGCATTCGTCGTTATATCATTAGTGATGGTCTACGTCGTGATACTTATTCATTGTTATGTTTCAAAATTTTAACTAATGTTGCTAAATTTTGAACTAAAAAGGTAGGACAATTAGTTAGAATTTTAAAAAAGAGCAATATAATAAGCGCCTCCATATAGACTGTCACTAAATGATATAGTGACGGATATGATATCCATCGCTAATTTCAAGTATAAAAATATTTCATAATGAATAATATCCATGTTATACAACAATTGATTTGGTGATGAATTTTAAACAAGGTTTAGGAAAGAGGTATGCGTATGCGTTCGGACTGGTCACCGAAAACTGATTAAGTGGTATGCGGGGGCATATGCGGGGCATATGCAGTTCTAAGCGGTTTTCTAATTTTTAATTTAAAAATAAAAAATATCTGTGAATAACATTACCATTGAAGTTATGTATCTAAGTGGAGTTAAAGAAGATCAAAGAAAAACGGTTCATGTTAGATGGGTGTGCATATATACTTTTAATTGCCTCATATTTAATCACAAAAAAAACATTTACCATAAAAACTTTACATTATATGATTCATAATAACAAAACTTCAATACACATACATGCACTACATGAGCAAAACCTCAATCGTCATATATAAAAAATATTCGACTATACATTGCATATACTCGTGAAAATAATACATGAGAAAAACATAAAACATTGCATATACATAATGGTATAATACATTGCAATTGTATAGAAATGCATGTCATATTCTAGCAATTGAATGAAGAGGCAGAGTTACAGAAATAAGGACCTGAATGAGAAGATTGAAAAGTTGGAGCTGCTAGAGGAGTATGCGGGGCATATGCAGGCATATGCGGGGAAGGCGCATAATGCACTGATTCAAGTAATCGGTGCGGTCTGCACGCCGCACGGTCATATGCGGCCGCATATGCGGCCCGTGCGGCCGATTTAGTGAATATTGATTTTAAAAAAGAATATTTATACCTATAACTCTGAGTAATTTCATAATTACATTCATAACTCTGTGTAATCGTGAATTACACGAAAAACCCCGAATAGTCATACCGTTTCACACTCATAACCTTTCGTTAGTTTTTCCCGTTAACCCAACCATATCATTGGGTTAATCTAATTCATGGTCTATCCAACGGCTATAAAAAAATTCAAAAAAAAACATTCCCTTCCTCATCCCACCCCTCTCCCCTCGTCCAGGCCAGTGGATGTTGCTGTCGCCACCCCACCCCCATCCTCTAAGCCAGACGGCACCACCCTCCCCCTCATCCAAGTCCGTTGACTACCTCCCCACCCTCCTCCCTCAGGCTTGCGAACCGCCTCCCACTTCCCCTTCCTGGGCCCCACCCCCCTCTTCTCTAGTATCGACCTCCCCCAGGCTTGCGAATCACCTCCCCCCTTCCCCTTTCGTCGCTGTCACACCCCCTCCTCCAGGTATGCCGACCACCTCCCTACCCTCATCCCCCATTCTTGCAGACAACCTCCCCCTTTCTGCCGACCACCTCCCCACCCTCATCCCCCATTCTTGCAGACAACCTCCCCCTTCCCCTTCCTCTACCCCACCTCCCTCTTCTCCACCCCAACCCTCCCCCCTCCCCCTTCCAGCTCAATCTCCCCCTCCAAGACCTCCTCCTCCAACCCCCTCCAGCTCCCCTACGGGACTCCGCCGCCCCTGCCAAGCCCTTCCTCCAACACCCAAGTCCACATTGGACTTCCCAGAGACCCTCCATGATCTCCCCCAACCTGCCCATGCCTCCCCCCTCTCCCTCCTCCCCGTCCAGCACACCCTCTCCCTCCTCCGACCCCCCATATCTCTACTCCTCGACATCGCATTACCCCGCGCCTCCCTCGACGATGACTCCATCAAGCTCTCTGTCCTCCGCGTCATCGGCGCCTCCTCCGAGGCATCGACGGACATAGTGGTGAAGGAAGCTATAGTTCACGTCGAGGAGGAGGTGGGAGCGGAGGTCGAGGGGGAGAGGATGGGGGTCGAGGAGATGGGAGGGGCATCGACAAATCAAGGAAGAGAACTAGAGGGCATGATTTGCAAATAAGGTTGAGCATTAAAAGTCATTTTGACTTTTTATAACGAAAACCATCAACTATAATGGGCATCCTAAAATTAACATAACACGTAATTATGTCTATAAGAGTTAACCAGTAATCAGGGTTTCTCATGTAATTCGCGACTACACAGGTTTATGAATGTAGTTACGAAATTACTCAGAGTTATGGTTGTAAATATTCCTTTTGAAAAAAGGATTACTGTAGTCCAATTTTAAGTGCATATTCATTCCAACCGGGGTAATACGTATTAAAGGGTACACATCGTCGTTGCAGTTGGAAGTATTGAAAATTGGTTAGCTTCAGTTGGAAAGCTAATTAATTAGCAATTTTGGATTTTTTAAAATTTGAAGGAGGGGATTGGGTGTAGAATTTCATTACCATGCATGGTACTTGGTACACTTATATATCCTCAAGCTTTTGTACCAATAATAAAGAGGATGAATGGAGGATCATACACGCACATATGTGGCTTGTTCATGCTCCTAACTCGAAAGAGTTAATTTGAATATGGATACATTTTTCCAGATTTTATTTAACAGGTTAGATAAATTAATCTATTAGAATCAGGAAATCACAACGTTAATGATCCAAGGAGATGCCTCCTTCCTTATCGAGCGGTTATGAGTCCAAGGAGATGTTCACGACTTCTATTTCTTCCCTGATGTGATTTTTTTCTTCACAAATTTTCTTTTTTTCAGCTTTCCACCACCAAAAGCGTTTTTCTTTTTGGCTGATGTAGGTTTTCTGAGGTACTTGCAATGACGATCTCGTTAGAGCGTTGACATGAACTATGTTGATGTTGTATCATGGGGATGCATCTTTAGACCCCTTTTTTAAATGATCAAACAAAGTTCATTCATATAAAATTAGAAAGGGGATATATATGTGTGTGTGGGTGTGCGCGCGAAGTTAATACATCCCAGTATAATAAGAACTCGCACAAATCCCTAACAAAAGATCGTACAAAAGTGAGGCCAGTATCAGCAATAGTTAAATGATACCACAAAGAAAACACCATCCAACGAGCAACGTAATCAACCTGCAATCCAGATAAGTCAGGACAAAAGAGAACGACATTTAACACAAAGCTTTTCACTCACAAAATCTTACCAAGGATCCCCATGTCGATTCAAAGCTTCTTAAGAGGCAAAGCAGGAGTGAGCTTCTTAGATGATACACCTTTGTTTGGGCTCTTGGCGCCTTTTAGTGCTGGAGAGTCTTGGTCGCATCTTCAATATGATCTGAAAAGAGAAATAATATATTGTCTCGATGTACTTCAAAATTGAATCTAAAGATTTAAAATTCGAAAGACTATTCGAGTAACAAATAGTAGTAATGTCTATTCTAGATGCATCCAATAAATTTGTGATACTTCCGCAATAGTTTTGATGTAAGTAATCGGGACAGATTCAAAAGCATTCTTGCATGGAGCCAGCAAGATCAACCACCCGAGAGAAATCCTCATCGCAATCATTTGCCAAGATTCAATGATGTTCACGGAATTTGATATAGCTTCAAAGAAGTTACGAAATCATATTTGATTTGGTGTGAAACCAGAGTCAACTATTTTTTTGTGTTACAGGACAACTTTCGAATAGATGCATATAACATTCAGAGTCAGTATGATAGAGATAACATCTATTAGCCAAAGATATCTTCAACTGATATAGCATATCATTTATACAAAGTTTTTTATGTGTTAGCAGCCATAGAAAAAAGTATCCCTGGGGTCAAATAGCTTTGACCAAAACTTAGAGTCAAAAATAGAGAAAACTCCCCCATTAACCAGCAATATGTAAATGATTTTATTGATCAAAACTCCATTGTTGTTTGCATGTGAAGGAATGAAACAACGATCACAATCGAATCTTCATAAATATGAGGTAGTCTCATTAATATTGAAATGAAGGAGCTTAAGTTGGTTCCAAAGTCCAATTGGTGATCTATTCCCTAATCTTTTAAACCGATTATTTTTAGTGTGCTAAGAGGACAACCATTCGGAATCGAGGAGTTTTTATTATGACTTAACTTCTATAGTGATGGAAAAGACTCTCATAAGGGAGGTTTCCCCAAAAGAAGAACTTTCCAAAGGGATGAGAGACTTCCTAATCCTAGTTGCTTATACATGATAGGTCTCAGAACCTTAGCACCTTAGATATGATCTTTCCAAATAGGTGAAAAGAATTTCATTATGCGTTGATACAAAATAATCGTCCCACCTCTATAAGAGCAAGCATTGATCGCCCTAAATAGCTACGGTTTCTTATGCTCAATGTTGTAATTAACGACTTGGTGAGCAAAGCGTTATTGAATTACCTCATATCGAGAATGCCCCGCCCATCATTATCTTTAGATCTATAATTTTTTCCAGGATACTTTGACTTTATTTGCTTTGCTTGACTTGTCATTCCATAGAAATTTACCTATAATTTTATCAATCTTATCGATTATATTTGTTGGATCATAATACATGAAAGTAGATGTCTTGTAAGCGGTGTAAGGATAGAATTTAAAAGAGAAACTCTAGCCAACAATGGTAAGACTTTAGCTTTCCACCCATGAAGTTTTGCAGCGAATTTGTTAATTAAGGCACTCCTTCTTTGGGTTTGGGTTTCCTTATAGATAAAGGGGAAACAAGATGAGATATTGGAAGTGATCTCTAAGTCCATTGTAGAATTGCTCTAGCACATGCAATCTCATTTAAGAGAGGTTTAGTCCAAAGGACTCTGACTTATTTTGATTTATCTCAATACCTAATAATTTAGAGAAGATATTTAGAGTGGATATTACATTTCAAGTTGCTCCTCCTCAAATTCTAAGAATGTGAGTAAGTCATCCACAAATCACTACAAAAAAAAGACGTGATTGGTGTGCACATGTTGGCTCGTAATGTGCACGCCATGTGCTCGCCCGTATACTGGGCGAGCACATGTGCTCGTTCCATGCATGGTCGTTGATACGAGAGTCACCAGGGCAGGTGGGCGAGCACTTGGGGACGCTATGTCCTCGCCCGTCTCTAGGCGTGCACATATGTGTTTGCCGACATGGTCTCCCTTAAAAATATAGCCATCATATACAGAGCCCCTGGCGAGCACATGTGCTCTCCCATACTGAAGTGCAGGAAAAAAATATACATGTTTGGCGGGGTTTAGACACCCCGTCGAACCTGTATAGCCTGCCAAGAAACCATTGTAGGTGCTTAATAGAGTTGATAAGTGTAAAGCCTTGAACTTGGTATATCTCGGATCCTATATAATAAGATCCGGCTCGTCAAGAGAAAACCAACGAAATTTGTTTCGTGTTAATCGGACTTCGTTTCGAATTGTTATGATTTTCCGAAGAAAGAGAAGTCATTAATCCATAATGACTGTCAATAATACTAGTTAAACATGATTAAAGAAATTAATGATGATTGAAAGCCGCTAATGATCATTAGTAAACACTAATCAATAGTTAACAAAAGATAAGCGTACGCCGCGAAAGTTAAATCGCTATTAGTGAAAGTTAATCACGATTAGTGTTAATTAAGCGTCATTAGCGAATCTAGAATCCTCTAGAATATTCTAACTTAGGCTCCAAGTTTGGGATAAGTTTTGGCTAAAACCATAGGCCAAAACCATGGGCCGGTAAACCATGGTTAAGGTCTAAACCATGGTTTTCTAACCATGGTTAGTGGTTTTCTGGGGCCTATAAATAGACCCCCCTACCCATTCATTCTCTACAACTTCCACTACCACCACCACCCCAAGGGCTAGGGTCGAGAGGTTGGGAGGAGGAGTGGGAGGCGAGGGAGGAGCGCTAGCGAAGCGCTGCCGGGAGAACGAGGAGGAGAAAGGTATGATCCTCTCTTAGTTGCTTCGTAAGCTAGGCTTTCAATTCATACTCTTGTTCTTCCAAGTTTTGTTTTTGATTCATATTTCTTTCCGATTCGTTTTTCTGTTGTGGTTCGAAGAGAAATCTGTGTAATACCCTACTTGGGTGCTGGCGGCTATGCACGTCAGTGACCCTGTGATTCGTCACACGTTCACTCATCTAAGACGCGTGGTGTCTACCGATTCTCCATCGTTTATGTTTCTGTTCTTCGTATTATGCTTTTATAGTTATTTTGATAGAGAAATCTGTGTAATACCCTACTTAGGTGCGGGCGGCTATGCACGTCAGTGACCCTGTGATTCGTCACACGTTCACTCACCTAAGATGTGTGGTGTCTACCGGTTCTTCATCTCTTGTTGTTGAGTATATTCTCTCAGTTTCGTTGTTATTTTTCTCTCGATTGATTTTATAAAGGAAACTCTTTTCGTTTTTATTTTGAAATATTTCCCGATATAAGGGGAAACTCTGCTGAAATTTTCTGAGAAATATGTCCCGATAAAAGGGGAAACTCTGCGAAATTTTCCGAGAAATATGTCCCGACATAAGGGGAAACTCTGTCGAAATTTTTTGAGAAATATGTCCCGACATAAGGGGAAACTCTGCCGAAATTTTAAGAGAAAATATGTTCTTGACGTTCTTCGTGTTTTTCGCGTTCCTCGCGTTCTTCGTTCGTTCTTCGCGTTCTTAACATGTTCTTAGCGTTTTGATACGAAAAATGAAATTCGATCTTTTCAGGAGCCTTAAAATAGCCTTTCTAAAAACGAAACTCGATAAAGCCTTGCATACACGAGAGAGAGCTCGATTAGGTAACGAAATCCTTCCTTTTGCTGTTGGGTTTTCATACGAAATTATTGAAATTCTTGATTTTGTGTTCTTTGCTACGAAGAACCCTAATTTTGGTTATTTTTGAAAAAGTCTGAAGAACTACTTTGTGATTCCCACTAAAATAAGATTTACGCATCAAATTGATGCGTTGGCTCTGAAAGTTAGGGTTTGGGAGTTAAAATAGGCATAAATAGGAGTATACATATGGTTATGAATAATATATATGTGAGTCGATACTAAGTATTGCAGTTTATGCAAATCAAAGACTTAACGAAAGAATTACATCATGTGAATTGGTGTGATTTGAGATGGATCCTGAAAAGGATCATGTGTCACGTTAAGGATGACTGGGAGTAGAACTACAGGTCGGGCATGCAACCTGTAGGTTTGTCGGAAGGAACCCGTATTGGCGTTTCCCTACTTAGGTGGTGCACGGTTTTCCTGTTATGATAAGTGTGCACGAAATGAATATTTTACAACGCGTGGTACCGGGAGCCAATATATTCGGGTTGGAACGACGGAAGATGTGGTCGTACCATGTGGAGGCACGGGTGGTTCAATAGCGGCTGGATCACGATAACATGTATTTAAAGCCGCTAGGTTATATGATTAAATGTTAGCCTGAGGTTTTAAGCAACCGAGTCCTCGAGGACGATGTACTCTTTTGTTTTTCCAGGCTAAGGGTTGAGACCATGTTTAATAAATGAAAAGGAAATTGTCAGGGTAGTATTGGAGGATTGGTTGAGGCGACGTGCGGCAGCATAAGCTTACCAAGATCAATACAATCTCCAATCTTGAAGCATCCACAGCTTCGGAGTCCAAGAATGGTGGGGTTCCCCTGACTGATCCCTGATGTGGAATAGAAAGGAATAGGACTTAAATTAATGAAAAGGATTGAAATTTTTGTGATATCAATGAATTTTGAAAAATTACACAATTTGTTTGCTTTTCTCTTCTTCGTTACTTAGCATTCGTTAATTTTATCATATGATTTATGGAAAACCCAACAGGTATCGGTGAGTCATCGCAAAGACTCTAAAAAAATCATCCACCTTACATACTAGACATCCAGCCAGCCACAGTAGCTTTACTTTCTTTAAGGTAGTTAGTAATCTTTTGTATATTTCCCTTTCAAGCTGATGTACATGTAAATGGTTATAGTGGAACAGTGTATCATTTGAACTTTATTTTGTGAATGGAAAAGTGTTGAAATACTTTCTTCTGAGTATTTTTATTTGCAGTCTATTTCTGAATGTTAGTTGTGATTGCTGAATAAATTATTGCTGAGTAACCAGATCCGGATATGGGAGGATCCGACAGCCCGGGAAACGGGGTCGTTACATATTGGTATCAGAGCCTGGTTACTCCAGTAACTGATTTAGTAATTAATAACTATGAGCGGTATTCAGAAACTAAGGTTGTATTAAGATCCTTTGATCTTAATAAATGACTGCAATACCATTCACAAGTCATTGTCCCTTATGTACATCATGCTAAGACATATAGGATCTGACATTTGACCTTGACTCATCCCAGGATCATGGCAGATCAAGACATGTCTAGACAATTAGCGGCTATGATGGCAATGCTACAAGACATGGGGCAAAGGCAACAAGCATTGGAGGAGAGGCTCAATGCACAGGCTGAGAGACCCGAGGCATCTAAGCCTGCGGATGCTAGGATTGAAGGTTCTGTCCATCTTTCTGAGGAAGAATCTAGTTACCATCCTTCAATTGAGTCTGCTCCTACCCCGGTTGAAGGAGCAATGGAGAAGGTCTTTCTTAGACACCAAACATTACTAGATAATTACCGAAAGGGAAAATTCCTCGATTCAAAGGTGTAGAGACACCTGCCGAGGCTGAATTATGGCTTGATGACGTCAGTAGAATGCTGAGAATAATACACGCACCAGCAGATACTTGGGTGCACTTTGCTGATTACTCCTTAGCAGACTATGCAAGACGATGGTGGAGAGCCATTTCTAAGAAATTAGCAGATCATGTTCCATGGGATATCTTTGAAGAGAGGTTCCGAGCTCATTTCTGTCCCTCTCATTGGGAAGAGTTAAAGAGGACAGATTTGGCTTCTCTGAATCAGGGTTCTAAGACCGTAAGAGATTATCATATCCACTTTACTGAGTTACTACGGTACTCACCAGCTCTAGAAGCTTCACCACAAGAGTGTCTTACCAAATTTGTTAGCGGTCTTCAAGGAGATCTACGAGAAAAGCTTGCTGGTTTTAAAGCCACAACCGTAGATGAAGCAATGGACATCGCCTCTCGTATTGAGATGGAGAGGGATGAAAACCGTCAAAGAAGAAGTTTCCACTTTAATGGTGGACCATCCAAAAGCAAGTAACATTATAACCGTAGAGATCGTCGCTATCATCCAGTCGGGTCTAATATAAGCTCGCCACAGAATTTGGGCCAGGAATTATCTGGAAGAAGGGATTTCTCTAAACCTCCATTATATCCTCGCAACTCAGCAGCAGGAGCTAGCACCTCTGTGCCGGGATCTTCAGCTCAAACGGGAGCACGTGTTTTTACTGTCATCAAGAAGGCCACATCAAGAAAGATTGTCCGAAGTTGAGAGGTTCAGGGTTTAAATCAACCCTAATTAACAGTATAACATCCACCTCGAGCAATGGAGCAACACACAGAGGAAGACATGGTAGAGATCGAGGCTCACAAGGAGTGTCTCCTACACAACAACCACCACAAAGTGTTGCGGGTTCTAGCTTGCCTATTCCTAATGGCCAGCTAAATGCAATTACTGAGGAACAAGCCTACAATTCAGGCACAGTCGTACGAGGTACCGTTACTATTCATGACTTTTCAGTGCATGCCTTATTTGATTCTGGTGCTTCACATTCATTTATTGCTCGACGGTTAGTGCCCACTTTGGGTAAGATACCAGTAGAAGTACAACAGTCCTATTTGATCAAGGGACCTAGAGGACAAGTATTTATAATCTGAGAAATCCTGGATAATTGTATAATACTAATAGCAGGACATCAGTTACCTGTTTCACTACTACTAATCGAAATGGAGGACTTTGATCTTAATATGAATGGATTGGTTAGAAAGGCATCATGCATGTCTGGACTGTTTCCAGAAGACAGTAACATTTCACCTTCCTAACTCGATAAAGTTCCAGTTCATTGGAAAGACATCCAATGATAATATCAAATATATCTCTACATTGAAGGCACAACAGTTGTTAGAGCAAGGGTGCCAAGGTTATTTAACTTATGTATCCACTATATCATGGTCAGAAAGAATGATAGAAGATGTGCCTATAGTGTGCGAGTTTACTGATATATTTCCAGAAGAACTACCTGGATTACCACCTGAGCGAGAGATTGAATTTGAAATCTCTCTCATACCTGATACTCAGCCTATCTCTATCCCTCCGTATAGGATGGCACCAGCTGAGTTACGAGAGTTAAAGGTACAATTGCAAGAACTGTTAGATAAAGGATTCATTCGTCCTAATACTTCACCATGGGGTGCACCTGTCTTATTTGTTAGGAAAAAGGATGGGTCGATGCGGTTGTGCATTGACTATAGACAACTAAACAAGAGGACAATAAACAACAAGTATCCTCTGTCAAGAATAGATGATCTCTTTGATCAGTTACAAGGTTCAACTGTGTATTCCAAGATTGATTTAAGATCTGGATACCATCAGTTGAAAATTAAAGATACAGATATTCCCAAGACAGCTTTTCGAACTAGATACGGACATTATGAATTCTTAGTTATGCCTTTTGGACTAACAAATGCCCCAGCAGCCTTCATGGATCTCATGAATAGAGTATTCAAGGAGTTCTTAGATCACTTTGTAGTAGTCTTTATTGATGATGTGCTTATTTACTCCAAGGATAAGTATCTGCATGAACACCATCTCAGGCGGGCACTTGAAACTCTAAGGAAGAACAAACTGTATGCTAAATATACCAAATGTGACTTCTGGCTATCTGAAGTATCTTTCTTAGGCCATGTTATTTCTGGGGAAGGTATATCAGTTGATCCTACAAAGGTTAGTGCAGTGATGAGTTGGGAACGTCTGAAGACTGTCACAGAAATACGATCTTTTCTGGGTTTAGCTGGATATTATAGAAGATTCGTGAAGGACTTTTCACGAATAGCATTGCCAATGACTAGACTAACTCAAAAGGAGGTCCCCTTTCTTATGGACTGATACATGTGAAGCTAGTTTTCAGACACTGAAAGAATGCCTAACATCTACACCCATCCTTACTCTACCCTCCGGGAGTGAAGGATTTACAGTGTAGACTGACGCATCTAAAGAAGGACTTGGGGCGGTTCTTATGCAACATGGTAAGGTAGTTGCGTATGCATCACGACAGCTCAGGACACATGAGAAGAACTACCCAACACATGACCTTGAATTAGCTGCCGTAGTTTTCTCTTTAAAGATATGGAGACACTACCTGTATGGTATTACTTTTGAAATCTTCACCGATCATAAAAGCTTCAAATATCTGTTTGATCAAAAGGAGCTCAATATGAGACAGAGACGGTGGCTAGAGTTGTTGAAAGATTATGATTGCACTATCTCCTAGCACCCTGGTAAGGGGAACGTCGTAGCAGATGCACTTAGCAGAAGAACTTATTCATCCGGGTTAGTGAGTGCTATCCACTTCTGGGGTTTAATATCAACGTTAAGTGAATGGAAACCATTTGATAGTAGTGCTGATACTATAACTATTCCTCATTGATACAAACCAGAAATATGGGAAAAAATAAAAAGGGACGGGAGGATGAACCAGTCCTTAAAGACTTGAAACAACAACTTGAGAAGAATGAGATAGAGGGATTCCAGATACAAGATGGTCTACTGTATAATCATCACAGAGTTTGTATACCAAACACACCTGAACTAAGGAAAGACATCTTACGAGAAGCTCATTGTTGTAGATTATCTATTCATCTAGGAATTACGAAGATGTATAAGGATCTTCATTCAAATTTTTGGTGGCCGGGAATGAAGAAAGATGTTGCTGAGTTTGTGAATTCATGTTTCACTTGCCAGCAGGTAAAGGCTTCACACCAAAAGGCACCGGGATTATTTCAACCCCTCCCTATACCTGAATGGAAATGGGAAAGCATTTCCATGGCTTTCGTTACTGGCTTACCTCATACGACTGGTAGTAAAGATAGTATCTGGGTTATAATAGATCGTCTGACAAAGGTAGCACACTTCATTCCGATAAGCTTATCTTTCACTCCAGACCAGCTGGCTGTGTTATATATTACACATGTGATTCGCCTCCATGGTATCCCGAAGGAAGTAGTTTCTGATCGAGATTCACGATTCACCTCACACTATTGGGAGAACTTCATGAAAGCCCTAGGTACACAACTATGCTTGAGTACAACATATCATCCACAAACAGATGGTCAGTCAGAACGTACGATTCAAACACTAGAGGATATGCTACGAGCATGTGCCTTAGAATGGAAGGGATCGTGGATTAAACATTTGCCTCTTGTGGAATTCACCTACAATAATAGTTACCATACAAGTATTGGCATGGCACCATTTCAAGCACTATATGGACGAAAATGTACTACTCCTTTGTGTTGGCAAGAGGTCGGAATAAAGAACCTCTATGATTCAAATAGACTTCAGGAGACACAGGAAGCTGTAGAACTTGCTAGAAAAAAACTATTAACTGCCCAGAGTCGCCAGAAAAGTTACAGTGATACCAGGCGAAGAGACCTTGAATTTGAGGTAGGTGACTTTGTATTTCTCAAAGTATCACCTATGAAGGGTGTTCAGAGGTTTGGCTTGCATGGGAAGTTAGCACCCAGGTTCGTGGGTCCCTTTGAAATTATTCAACGGATTGGAAAAGTTGCGTATAGACTTGCACTTCCTCCACATCTTTCAGCAATACATGATGTATTTCATGTATCAAATCTGAGAAAGTACATTAGGGATCCAGAGCATAAGATAAGTTATGATGATTTACATGTTGAGCCAGACTTGACATACCAAGAGATACCTGTGCAAATACTTGAAAAGAATATCAAGAAGTTGAGAAACAAAGAGGTGCCTCTAGTTAAAGTATTATGGCGAAACCAAGAGTTTGAAGAAGCCACATGGGAACCTGAGGCAGAAATGAGAAAGAAATACACGTACTTGTTTGAATGATAACATTATGTATTATGTATATGTTCATTTTAAATGACATGACGTTCATTCTCTTTAAGGTTGTTATGGTTTCAATCCTCTTTAAGGATGCTATGCCTGCATTTTTAGTCTCGAGGACGAGACTTCCTTTAAGGTTGTTATAATTGTAAAGCCTTGAACTTGGTATATCTCGGATCCTATATAATAAGATCCGGCTCGTAAAGAGAAAACCAACGAAATTTGTTTCGTGTGAATCGGACTTCGTTTCGAATTGTTATGATTTTCCGAAGAAAGAGAGGTCATTAATCCATAATGATTGTCATTAATACTAATTAAAAATTATTAAAAAAATTAATGACGATTGAAAGCCGCTAATGATCATTAGTAAACACTAATCAATAGTTAACAAAAGATAAGTGTAAACTACGAAAGTTAAATCGCGATTAGTGAAAGTTAATCATGATTAGTGTTAATTAAGCGTCATTAGCGAATCTAGAATCCTCTAGAATGTTCTAAGTTAGGCTCCAAGTTTAGGATAAGTTTTGGCTAAAACCATGGGCTGCTAAACCATGGTTAAGGTCTAAACCATGGTTTTCTAAACATGGTTAGTGGTTTTCTGGGGCCTATAAATAGACCCCTCCTACCCATTCATTCTCTACAACTTCTACTACCACCACCACCCCAAGGACTAGGGTCGAGAGGTTGGGAGGAGGAGTGGGAGGCGAGGGAGGAGCGCTAGCGAAGCGCTGCCGGGAGAACGAGGAGGAGAAATGTATGATCCTCTCTTAGTTGCTTCGTAAGCTAGGCTTTCAATTCATACTCTTGTTCTTCCAAGTTTTGTTTTTGATTCATATTTCTTTCCGATTCGTTTTTCTATTGTGGTTCGAGGAGAAATCTGTGTAATAACCTACTTGGGTGCGGGCGGCTATGCACGTTAGTGACCCTGTGATTCGTCACACGTTCACTCATCTAAGACGCGTGGTGTCTACCGATTCTCCGTCGTTTATGTTTCTGTTCTTCGTATTATACTTTTATAGTTATTTTGATGGAGAAATCTGTGTAATACCCTACTTAGGTGCGGGCGGCTATGCACGTCAGTGACCCTGTGATTCGTCACACGTTCACTCACCTAAGATGTGTGGTGTCTACCGGTTCTTCATCTCTTGTTGTTGAGTATATTCTCTCAGTTTCGTTGTTATTTTTCTCTCGATTGATTTTATAGAGGAAACTCTTTTCATTTTTATTTTGAAATATTTCCCGATATAAGGGGAAACTCTGCTGAAATTTTCTGAGAAATATGTCCCGATATAAGGGGAAACTCTGCCGAAATTTTTCGAGAAATATGTCCTGATATAAGGGGAAACTCTGCCGAAATTTTTCGAGAAATATGTCCCGATATAAGGGGAAACTCTGCCGAAATTTTCCGAGAAATATGTCCCGATATAAGGGGAAACTCTACCGAAATTTTAAGAGAAAATATGTTCTTGACGTTCTTCGTGTTCTTCGCGTTCCTCGCGTTCTTCGTTCGTTCTTCGTGTTCTTAACATGTTCTTAGCGTTTTGATACGAAAAATGAAATTCGATCTTTTCAGAAGCCTTAAAATAGCCTTTCTAAAAACGAAACTCGATAAAGCCTTGCATACACGAGAGAGAGTTCGATTAGGTAACGAAATCCTTCCTTTTGCTGTTGGGTTTTCATACGAAATTATTGAAATTCTTGATTTTGTGTTCTTTGCTACGAAGAACCCTAATTTTGGTTATTTTTGAAAAAGTCTGAAGAATTGCTTTGTGATTCCCACTAAAATAAGATTTACGCATCAAATTGATGCGTTGGCTCTGAAAGTTAGGGTTTGGGAGTTAAAATAGGCATAAATAGGAGTATACATATGATTATGATAATATATATGTGAGTCAATACTAAGTATTGCAGTTTATGCAAATCAAAGACTTAACGAAAGAATTACATCATGTGAATTGGTGTGATTTGAGATGGATCCTGAAAAGGATCATGTGTCACGTTAAGGATGACTGGGAGTAGAACTACAGGTCAGGCATGCAACCTGTAGGTTTGTCGGAAGGAACCCGTATTGGCGTTTCCCTACCTAGGTGGTACACGGTTGTCCTGTTATGATAAGTGCGCACGAAATGAATATTTTGCAACGCGTGGTACCGGGAGCCAATATATTTGGGTTGGAACGACGCAAGATGTGGTCGTGCCATGTAGAGGCACGGGTGGTTCAATAGCGGCTGGGTCACGATAACATGTATTTAAAGCCGCTAGGTTATATGATTAAATGTTAGCCTGAGGTTTTAAGCAACCGAGTCCTCGAGGACGATGTGCTCTTTTGTTTTTCCAGGCTAAGGGTTGAGACCCTGTTTAATAAATGAAAAGGAAATTGTCAGGGTAGTATTGGAGGATTGGTTGAGGCGACGTGCGGCAGCATAAGCTTACCAAGATCAACACAATCTCCAATCCTGAAGCATCCACAGCTTCGGAGTCCAAGAATGGTGGGGTTCCCCTGGACTAATCCCTGATGTGGAATAGAAAGGAATAGGACTTAAATTAATGAAAAGGAATGAAATTTTTGTGATATCAATGAATTTTAAAAAATTACACAATTTGTTTGCTTTTCACTTCTTCGTTACTTAGCATTCGCTAATTTTTATCCTATGATTTATGGAAAACCCAACAGGTATCGGTGAGACATCGCAAAGACTCTAAAAAAATCATCCAGCTTACATACTAGACATCCAGCCAGCCACAGTAGCTTTACTTTCTTTAAGGTAGTTAGTATTCTTTTGTATATTTCCCTTTCAAGCTGATGTACATGTAAATGGTTATAGTGGAACAGTGTATCATTTGAACTTTATTTTGTGAATGGAAAAATGTTGAAATACTTTTTTCTGAGTATTTTTATTTGCAGTCTATTTCTGAATGTTAGTTGTGATTGCTGAATAAATTATTGCTGAGTAACCAGATCCGGATATGGGAGGATCCGACGGCCCGGGAAACGGGGTCGTTACAATAAGAGTATCTATAATATACCAGTTCGTCAACTAAATTAACTAACTTTGACATGTCGAACTCACACAATATATATGAACTTAGAAACTAAACATTCATATTTCAGAGCTAAATACTATAAATATATGTTCGAAAGGATCCACAAGTAAAATTACAACAAATTATACTATCAAAGTTCATACAAATTGAAAAACGTGCTAAAAGTTCAACAACGAAACAAACCAATATCAACAAAAATCACTTCTTCTTTGATCTAAAAATTTTTGATATTAAACCCTGCTTTGCTTTCTTTTTTTCCTTCTCCTTCTCTTTGAACTTAGCATACACGCGTGCCTCTTCTTTAGGGTCATTCTCCTCCTCTTCATCATCCGAATCAATCTCCCCAGATTGAGATGTACGCCCTTGTGACCTATATTATATATGGAGGATATATACATGTTATTTACATTTTAAAGATATATAAATATAAAATTATTACTCATTCTAAGTAGAATACTTACATGTACGCCGTGAAATCTTCTCGGAGCTTTGTCACCTGCTCCACCATCATCGCCATCTGCGACTCCATTGGCAATGATGGTTGGGACGACTGTGGTTGTGTGTACGACGGCTGGGAGTACGTAAATAGGAATGATGATGTTCCTCCACATAATATGGAGGAAGACCACCAAGCATCTGCTTCCTATTCACCACAACGTCCATCTCCTCCAACATCTTATAAAATTTTCATTGTTTAATATGCATTTATATATAAAAAACGAATATAGTGAATTAATATTTATCTATACATGCTTCCAAATTGCTTTATCAAATGGTGGTTGCTCTCCAGTTGTATCATTACCCTATTTTTCTACAGATAGTGTCAAATAACGATCCTGAAATACAAAATGAAATAGAGAAGAATAAGTTATAATATATCTTTTAATTGCAAATAAATTTAAAGACTAATCAATAATTCTCCTTCTTCAGGAGTGGACCATTGCGAGTCTCCTTCTTTCACAGTCATGTGAGACCTAGACCACCACTCCTGAAATGGGGGTTCTCTTTCCAACCTAGCTGCATGAAAATTAATTTTAAAATGTAATAATAATATGGTAATATATTAAAGTAGATTTGAATTAATTTTTGTATTGTAGTACCGTCTCCGCTCTAATTTGATTGTGGCTTTTAGATCCACTTGTTGATTTAATCCTTTGTTTTTGGCGGTTTGTCCTTCCTATCGTGGATCTCCTTCCAAACTCCGCATCTGCAACTAATTATAATTAATGTTATTCACAATTATTCCTGATGTTAATTATTTAAGCATAAATATACAATATCATGGCATGATATTCCTATATCGTAATTTTAGCCATTATGAAAAAAATTAACTATACTAACAAGTGTAAATGTTCTAATGGACTTTCTATCCTTTATATTTTACAAAGTTTAGATCTAATGTTGGTTGTGTCATTTTATTGAACACCTGCAACGCATAAAATTCTACATGTAAATGAGACAACCACAATTGAATATAACAAGAATATAATGATCCACTCTTATCCTAAACATGTAAAAAACATTCAAATACGTATGGTATATACAAAATATCCAAAAAGAAAATCAAAAATTTAAAACCTAAAACTATCAAAACAAGACAAATATTTAATGAAATTATAAAAAATGAGAGAGAGGAGGAAGTAATATACTGAAGGGTAGATGTGTGTCTATTCGAAACACGCAAAGGGTGGGCGTCAATGGCGGAGACGATGGTCTGTGGGTCGCTGGAGGGGAAATTTGGGGAAGAATCGCACGTGAGAATGAGGAAGGAAGGGCCCTCGTCGTTCTGTTTAAGGACATGGGCGAGCAGACTTAAGTGCTCGCACATCCGTCCACAGGTGCTCACCCCAAAAATTGCAGGCGCTCGCATTATCCACGCATAAAAATACAAGTGGGTGAGCACATACAGGTGAGAACATGTGCAATAGAAGTGCTCACCCAAATTGACAAACGCGTGCCATCCGACCGCTTCTCAGGATCCAATCCGACGAGCCACGTGGACGACCACATGTGGTCTTCATGTGCTCGCTCAGGGCCGACCGAGCACATGTGCTCGCCCAGGGCACGCAAGTTTGTGTACGGCAAATGCATTTTTTTGTAGTGAATTAAATGTTTGTTATCATAGAAGTCTACCTTTCTTGAAGAAACCTTTACATTTACTAGCTTCGACCAATTTAATAGCATGGCATCTAGTATAGATAGTGAATGGATGAACATGAGTGGTGAGATTGGGTCACCTTGATGTACCCTTCTAACTGGCTGCGAGAATCCCACTAATGATCCATTTATCTTGGAAGAAATTCTAGAGGTTTCAAGAAAAGCTTTAATCCACACAATGAAATTTTCAAGAGCGTCTGAAGTCCAAAGAGCACCAGTAATAAAAGGTCACCTAATGCTATCGAAGGTTTGTGAAAATCGATTTAAATATTGATTGCTTTAGTATTAGTTCTAGACTAGCAATCCAAAATAGATGATGCTACAATGAAGGCATCTACTGCTGACTTGCCTTTTAAGAACACACATTGCGTGGGGGCATGTTTTTCTCTTAAGAGTGGAGCCAATGATTATACAGGACCTTGGATATAATTCGAAAGAATAGATTTATCAGGAGGATTGGTCTGAAATTTTCAATATCTTCACGTCCCCTTCTTGAAGATCAAGGCAATTAAGGTTCTCTTTTATTACGGAAATATCTAGGATTAAATCATGGTCCTTCCATAGATTTAAAAGGTTCATAAAAAATTTGATTAGCGGTCAAATTTTACGAAAGGAAATCAATGATGATGCCATATAGTCCCATTGATTTATTTCTTTTAAAAGTTTTAATTATCATTTCTACCTCATCAAGAGTAAATGGTCTAACAAGTGAACTCAGATTTGAGGTTTGGGAAACTGAATTGCATGGAATTAGAATCTGTTCCACAGAAGGGATTGTATCCGAGAAAAGATTTCTACAAAAAGAGGTTATAATCTTCCCCATTCCTTCTAAACCAGAGTGACAATCTCACATCTCATTTCTTAATGAGTGTATGTGATTACAATTAACTTTTGATAAAGATGTATATTTCGATAATTTTGTTTTTGAATTCCCTTGAAATATGTATATCACATTTGCTCGTTGGTCCCGCATCATAAATTTATCCTTTCTCAACAGTTTCAATGTATGATATAGATTTATAAGTTCCCTAATTCCTTCTTGAGAGAGACTTGAGAAGCCTCTTTCTTTTATTTCAATCAGGCTTTTAAGATCCGTAGTTTGTCTAGAAATGTCCAAGCAATTTTCTTTCTTCCAAATATTGATAACCAATTTTAGCCTTTCGATCTTAGTAGCCTAAGTGTGAAATGCATTGTTAGATCAGACCGCTTCGGCCCATGAACAATGTTACCAAAACTCTCTTTCTCCATCCATGATGTTTTCATTCTCAATATTCTATTTTGTTTGATTTATTTCCCACTTAATAGGATCAAAAGGTTGTGTTCGGGGTATGTTTTTAGTAAATTCTGTAAGTTATAAAATGGGAATATGCTTAAGAAAGCCTTGTTTGAAAGGATTTGATCAAGTTTTATCCAAGAGAAAGAGTTTTGGGATCCCAACCTTGTGAAGGTAGTAGTTGCATCACGAAATTCAAAAAAAAACTCATGGCATGTATCTAGAGATCAAAGCCGTTATCGAACCTTCTAATTGGAGCTTTAGAAAACTTCTCATTCTCTAATTAAATTAAAATCACAAGTATTGTCGTGGGTATAAAATTAGTTTCAAAGGAATCAAGTTCCGTAAATAAAAGAATCCCTATCACCATCAAAAGGGAAGTCGTACACATGATAGATCATGAGTTCCTAATTATCAGCTTTTATCCTAAATCTAATGCTTGAAGAGAATTTATAGTCGACCAAATCAACGAGATCATAACATGTAGAATCCCAACCCGTAAAATACCCCAAGAGGTAATCGAGCAATATGGGGAACATTGGATTGTCTCCCAACAACCTCAAGATGGAATATGAGAAGTGTTCCTAACATGAGTTTCTCGAATAAAAGTAAGATCTAGATGGTGTTTGATTCTTAAATTTCTGAGTCCGTCCCATTTAACTTTACTACCAAGACCTCATATATTCCATGGTATTAAGTTCAATCCATGGTTTCAATATCAATATCGATCGAAAATTTTTTAACGAATCAGATTCACTCGTATAAAAAATGTAAAAAAGAATATCAGTCATTCTCAATAAAAGATTTCTTTTCAGCAAATTTTTCATATCCAAATTCGAAGAAGTCCACAAGATTCTTTGTGTGAAATAAAAAGGTTGGAGAACTCAAAATTTGTTGAGAATTTTCATCATTAAATTCAAATATTTTACATTTTCCTTTGACTTTTCAAATGAATGGTTGATATGGCCACATTAACAGGCAGTAGAGTCTCACAATCTTTGAGAAAGAAGATTGGTCGAGTTAAGCATGTCGGCTCTACTAACGAAGACGGGAGATGTTTCAGATATTACAAAATTAATTCATTTATTTTCTGACCCAATTCTTTAGTATTGGATATGGCTTGTTCGGCACTTGATCGATCCATCATCGGCTTAGGCTCATTCTTCACAATCTTTGAGGGTCTCGATGAGGTGTGAATGCTATCAAATTTAGGTTTATCATTTTTCATGCTGCAGGTGAGCATAAATCAAACTTTTCTTGGTCAAGTTCCAACATTGAAAGCTTTTTATGATTATCTATAAACCATCTAAAACATTTGAATGCTTTTCCAATTAATTCTTCCTCAATTTAAAAGGAACCAAAGATTTAAAGACAATTATTTTCTCATTGAGAGGTGTATCATAATGCTTGAATCTCGCATGTCTTTCGTCGGCGAGAGGGTGAAAAGATGCCTCAAAAATACCATCTACGGTGGCGATCTCCACCCCACATGGAATATTATTGATGTTCGGAATATCTACTAGTAGTTTGATTGCCGATGCATCTTCGCAGTCACCATCCAAGTTCGGACACTCATAATCCAACAGCTTGCCAAACTGCTTTGCCATACTAGCGAGAATATATGGATACATGTGATGTAGAGGCAGTCCGAGGGCTATCGGCTAATATGTTGAAATTTCCTCAACCCTTTTTGACCCCAAAAGATGAAGACCATTTGTAGAATCATATGCTTGTGCCATCAGAAGTCTGGAGAGTTAAGTGTGAAAATTCTACAAGGAATATGTTTCAGCTATCAGATGATGAGAAGAAATCTTGCACATCTTCCCAAAGGTGCCTTTGGAAACCTCTAGATGGAAAAAATCCCTTGCCCGTTTCATCAAAAAATTCTTGGGAGAATTCAACTATCACATAATTGTTGAATTCAAAGCGTAGCATTTTTAATTCGTTGCAAATATCTGCTTTCCTGAAAGGAACCATTGTCTTTCTCAAGATGTCAGAGCGGCTTCGTTGGGCATAAGTAAATGGACGCTTATCTTCGAGATGGGTAGGGTCTTTGTTCGCCTTGTTTTGCAAAGGAATCTCCCTTTGGGAGGCAGAGAATGATTTCTCCGTAACTTTCTTTGAAGTGATAGTCTGGTAGATTATTCTGGTGGTCTCTAGAAGCATATGAGGATCTATGATGCTTTGCGAGGCGGTTGGGGTTCATGGAGTTTGATGTTTCTTGGTAGGGGTTTGTAGTAGAGAGATGAGAATTGCATATAAAGCAACGTGAAATCCTCTTTAAGGGTAGTCCTTTAATTGACGCTTTTGGTGATATCTAAACTAACTCTATTTTTTTGTTTGGTGATGCAAATGATTTATTTATTGTCACTTTCAGATCTCATCGAGTTTTGTTATTATGATTGTTAGTTGATCGACTCTTAAATTATACAATAAATGTTTGTCTTTGGATTATGATTTATGCACGATTGATAATATTAGGAATAACATTCGATACCATTAAATTGAATCATGTGAATACTAATATTACTATTTAATTCATTGTCATTGATTCTGATCTCAAGAATGTTAGAGAGGGTTTTAAGAATCAAAATCAAAATTATGTTATATATATACAATCTTTAAATTGATGGCAGATGTGACTGGATGACTTACAAAATTTAGTGCACATAATTTTAAACATTGACAACAACACATGAAAATTTGATTGACCACCATCAAATAATTTCAATGCTTGAAACCAAATGTCCTGCGGAGGGATCCAAATCGGACCTAAATGGGAATGACATGAAAAGTCTTTTTCAAAACCTATCAGGGAGGGCGTAACGACGATATACGATAAGAATGAAAAAAGAAAAATAAAATCCAATACATGAAATCCAAAAGGATCAATCTACGTGGAAGGAATACTATTGTATATGTCATGATTGCATCTTGTTAGCTTAGTCCAACACATTGTTTGATGCATATTGTTCGTACACACAGACTATAAAAAGGCTTTACAAAGAACTTGAAAAGTACAATATTGAAGATGCCGATATTGAGAAATAATCAATCGTGAAATTCTTTAAGCTTTTTATGTCTCAAGTTGAACATGTACATGAATTTTTGATCCTACTAAATAGATTGAAAGTATCTAAAATGACACTTCAAAAGAAGTTTCATGAGATGTCAATCATAGAAAGATTTCTCAAGTCTTGGAAGACTTCATTATGATCCTAACATGCGGGAAGGGAAACATTTCTATAATTGACATAATGATGGCAATCACCATTGATAAGGGATATAGGAAGTAGAAATGTATGCTTCATGTGGATATTTAGGCTAAGATCGATTTTATAACTGTGAAAGTTGTAAAAACAAAAGGGGAAAGTGAGGTAATAAAACAAAATTAAATACAAAGGTAAATTGTAGAAAAAGACAAAGAATAACCTTTGTTGGCATTTTTATCAGGTTGGGCATTTGAGGAAGGATTGTCCATCTTTAAAGTCCAACATAAAGCTATTATGGGAATGCACAAATAAACATGATAAGTAAAGGCTTGATTCTATCAAAGGGTATGTCTTTAGTAAAACTTAAACTGTATTAGAATTTTTAAATTATTGTTTAGAATTATATTTTTATGTTTTTCAAATATAATAAAATTTAATTCTAAGACATAATGTTTTATATGGAAAAAATATTATTTGATAATTTTGAATTATTGTTTAAAATTAGATGTCATTTAATGAATATTGATTCTACTAATGTTATCAATTCAGAATGTTCTATTTTATTCTTCACATGATGAATAATATTGTATCTTGTATGTGACATAGTTATTTGGGAATGTAAGCTAACACTTAGTTAGAAGAACCATGATTACTTGTAGATGAAAGGTTCAAGAGGGGTAGAATAATAAGCAAAATGGAGTAGGAGATGAAGGCTGACTATTGGTTCAATTTAGGGGTTTTGTATCCAAACAAGAAGGAAGAATAAAAAGGTGTTGGCTAGTGTCTAGGAAAATAATAGATTGAAGAAGATGAGAAGGAAGAGGAAGAAGGATAAAGAATAATAGAGAAGAGGGAAGAAGAACGGAAGGGTACCTGCAGGAGGTTTTGTGTGCACATGAGGTGGTGGCTCTCTAGAGGCTGACTCAAAGACTAGAGATGACGGGTGGATGGTCGTGGCGATGGCTGGCCACCTGGAGGAGCTCTGTCTGAGCCGCTGGAAGATCGAAATGGGTCCTTTGCACGCTAGAAAACCTGCAAAAGGTAGAGCGACTCGGAGGCTTTGCTCCGGTCATGTTATTGCTTGATAAGGATAAGAGAAGCAAAGGGAGATGGAGGTCGACTCTCGACGGTTTGGAGGGAAAGAATCTTAGCCTTAACCTTGACCTAGTGGTCGAGTCTAAGGATTATCAGGCTGCGGTGCAAGATGAGGCGGTCTAGAGGGTTCGATCGATAAGGACAGGATGGGATGAGGTGGTTCTGACTAGGGTGGTTGGAGCGAACGAGCGGCAGTGGAATCGAAATGGATATATGGAATTGAGAGTGAAGGTACGGAGGATAAGATGGTCACCTGAGCGTCCAGATGATTTCTTGATCGTCTAGCAATGATGGTCGTCGAGGTAATGGCCTCAACCACGTTGCGGCGGACGAGGAGGCTGCTCGTGGTGGATCTCCGATCGCGAAGGTTGAGCTACGTCGTCACTGCACCAAACTGAGCTCCAAAGAACGCTCCTAGCAGCTGTCACTCAGCTGGAGGTGGCTAAGGGTCGAAATGGGAGTAAGGAACAAGCTGAGTGACTAGGAAGCGGAGGAGATACTTTATAGGATTCCCAGGAGGATGGAAAGATTGGGCGAGAGCATCCAACCCTAGGAAGTTCTGCGTCTTCTTAGGGATCTGCGAAGGTGATGGATCCTAGGAGAAGGCTTGGGAAAATAATCAAATCGAGAGGAGCCCTGACCCAACTGGGAAAAATGGGAGAAAAATCTCCGGCGGAAGGAGTCGGGTCGGGTCAGCCTTGGAAGAAGGTGTTGACCGGAGGTCAACATTCGCCTGTACCAATCATGAAATTGGAATTGACAAATTATTTATAAAAACAATAAAAAATAGTAAATGAATTAAAAATAAAAATTATATAAAATAAAAAATGATTCTTATTTTTCAAGGATTTTTTCTATGATTTTTAATTATTTTTGTGAAAAATAAATTCGTGTATATATAATATATAGTATTATATACATGTATACTATACCTATGTATTATGTACAATTATTTTTATTTTGTTAGTTTTACGTAAATACCCCAGTTTTATATTTTATTTATTTTCAACATAATTTCAAGAGTACAAAATAATTTTTATTTTATTTTTATTCTTTATTTACATGTACATAATAAATAGGGAATGTGATGAATGTTCATGTGTTTTGTATAAGTGAGGATGATTTTATTATACTTTTTGATTAATTGTTCTTATATATACAAGGAGGTAAAATATTAATTTAATTTTGGTTGAAAATAATTATTTACAAATATAGGTAATATGTACAATACAAAGTAGGCCCTATCTCTCTACTTATTTTATTTGGTGATCAGGTCAAGGCTTGACATTCTCTTGGGTTCGGGTAACTCTGTATTTATTTCTAAATACCTCCTTCCTTTTTCTTTTCCTTTATTCTTTTATTTTTGCACAAATACATGCTAATTATGTAGTATTAATAGATGCATGCAATTTTCTATGTTATTGTATTTACACCTATCTACATGCTGATTTGTCAAGATAAATAGCTAAAATAAAAGAATAAAGAGTGAGAATCAGGGATTCATCACTGGGTACCCACTTCTTGGAGGGTTTGTGTGGACTACAGACGATTGAATCAGGCCACCAAGACGGATCACTTCCCGCTGCCATTTAGTAATCAAATTATTGAGAGTTTGGCTGGGAAGAGTCACTACTGTTTCCTTGACGGGTACTCCAGATACAATCAGATGGGCATAACGCCCGAAGACCAGGAGAAAACGACATTCACTTGTCCGTTTGGGACGTATGCCTTTAGATGATGCATGTTTGGTTTATGTAATGCCTCAGCTACATTCTAAAGGTGCATGCTTTCTATCTTCTCAGACATGATGGGTGACTATTTAGAGGTCTTCATGGATGATTTTTCGATCTACGACGACGAGTTCGATGCTTGTCTTGGCAGCCTAGACCGTGTACTTAAGCGTTGTATAGAGGTCCATCTTGTATTATCTTGGAAGAAGAGTCACTTCATGGTGACTTAGGGGGACGATGCTTGGCCATATCATCTCCAACAGGGGCATGGAGGTTGATCCGAACAAGGTGGATATCATCAAGAAACTCAATCCACTCAATCCACCGTCCAATTTACATCAATTGCGGTCTTTTCTGGGGCATGTTGGTTTCTATCGACGATTCATTCAGGATCTTAGTCGTATTTCCTGACTGCTTATTGATTTACTGATAATAGACATCGAGTTCATTGTAGATGATAAGTGTATGGTGTCATTTGAGACTCTCAAGGGATTAGTTGTCGAGGCTCCTTTCCTTTAGCCACCCGATTTGTCTCTCCCATTTGAGATCATGACAGATGTTTCTGATTTTGCTATAGGGGTTGTGCTAGGACAGAGGAGGGATGGATTGCTTTTTGTCATACACTACGCTAACCGAACTTTGGATGCTGCTCAACGGAATTATACTATCACCAAGAAAGAGATGTTACCCGTAGTCTTTACGTTAGATAAGTTCAGATTATATATTCTTGGATCTAGAGTGACTGTTTTTACATACCACACTGCCATCCGATACCTCATGGCTAAGAAGGATGCCAAATCCAGATTGACCAGATGGATCCTTCTACTCCAGGAGTTTGATATTGAGATTAAGGATAATCCTGGAGTCAAGAATGTGGTGGCGGATCACCTCCTTATTAGAGAACCTTGAGGATTCTGATTAGATTGCACTTATCACAGAGATCTTCCCAGATGAGGCGGTCCTTGATATCACCTCGCTTCCATGGTACGCCGACATTGTGAACTATCTTGTCACCAAGAATGTTCCACAAGGTTGGTCCGAGCAACGACTTGAGACTTTCCTTGCGAAGGCCAAGTCGTACCATTGGGAGGATCCCACTCTTTATCATGAAGGAGGAATAGTATTTAGCGTCGGCGTATTACTCAGGAGGAACACCACAATGTCCTCACACACTGCCACAAGCTTGAGGTAGGAGGACATCATTCTGGGAGGACGATAGCATAGAAAGTGATCCAATCCAGCCTATGGTGGCCTACCCTCTTCACGGATTCTGATGAACTCGTGAAGAGGTGTACTGACTGTCAGAGGATGGGCACTTGGTCTATTCCCTAAGAGTTAGGGATTCGAGTACATTCTGTTTGATGTAGATTATGTGAGTCGTTGGGTTGATACCATCCCCGCCCGAGCCGCAGATGCTAAAACCTTATGCAGATTTTTGAGGAAAAATATCATTTCACAGTTCGGGGTATCTAGAGTTTTGATATCATACGGGAGACTCACTTTTATCAGCGACAAGGTAAGGGCCCTTGCTAACGAGTTCAGCATTGACCATCGAGTTGCCACTCCATATCATCCTCAGACCAATGGTATTACTGAAGTATCGAATAGGGAGATCAAGACTATACTGCAGAAGGTCATTCGGCCAGTCCGAAAGGATTGGTCACAGCATTTGGACTCGATCATATGGGCCTATAGAACTTGCTTCAAGACACCTTTGGGTACATCTCCCTTTCATCTCATTTATGGCAAGTCATGCCACTTGCCTGTGGAGACCAAGCATAAGTCACTTTGGGCAGTCATTGAGTTATTATTGGATCCCAAGAGTATAGGAGATCAGAGGAAAGCAGAGTTGGCAGCCCTGGAGGAATTGAGAGATATAGCCTTTTCTAGTAGGCTGCAATATAAGGAGAGAGTGAAGATATGGCATGAGAGTGAAGATGTGGCAATATCAGCCATAAAAAAACTTGGGTCGAACCAAAGAGTGTGGCTATTCTATGCTAGGTTGAGATTATTTTTAGGGAAGTTACAAAGCAAATTGAAGGGACCAAATTTGGTCAGAAAGGTGCACGACAACAGAAGCATCGACATATTTGAGTTCATCTAATTCCACCTTTCGGGTTAACAACCAGCACCTGAAGACGTATCTTGATCATGATCCGTTGATCGTTGACGTTGCCCCTATTCATTTTGCATGAGATGTGGTCTTTGACTCGCATCATTTGCATCTCATGCTTGATTTTCACTTTTTCTTCGCAGCTGTATAGATCCAGTTGTCCATATTGTTCACTCTTTTGTCTGATGCCCCATCTTCATCTTATGATTATGTTATACTTAGGGTGCACTTTACCCTAAGTATGGGGGGTATCAGACATGTGAGTATTCATTTGATTCTTTTTACCTCTATTTTATTGCATATACTTAGGGATATTTTACCCTAAGTATAGGGGAGGTAGACCATGTACATCCTATCCTTCGATTTTCCCCTTGTGTACAGTCTTTTATACCTAGGATTATTTGATCCTAAGTATAGGGTGATCACCGATCTCATTTCATTTCATTCTTTTATCTGTCATTATTGTATAGCGTTTTTTCACTCCCCAATACTCAACACGAGTTATGACTTCCTTTCATCGCTCTTTGATTACTCTGAGGACACCATTCAAGCTAAGTATAGAGGGGCATCATATATATTGTATATATACTTTAGCCATAACTCGTGCTTTGAATATTGCGTGTATATAAATAAAATAGCTAAAACCCCACAAAATAAAATCCCTACAAATCACAAATTTTTAAAAAATTTTCTTGTACATAGATGTTTGTAAAAGCCTTTTGTAAAAACTATTTTCGTACAAATGTTTGTAAAAATATTTTGATTGTAAAGTTTTTGTAAATATTTTTTTATTGAAATTATGTACATAGTACAATTTTTTTGAAAAATATTTGGAAAATAAAGTTTTGCACAAAAATGTTTGTAAATGTTTGTAAATATTTTACAAAACTTTTCCTTCTTCCTTGCATTCAAAACTTTTTCATGAAAACTTGCATATTTTGAAAAATCGCACAAAAAGAATTTTGTACATTCTTGCTTGTATATTCTTCTGAATCATAGTTGACATTTAAACTAGTCTGGAATTAGATTGAAAAATGGAGCTTGGTTAAGACCTTAATCAACCTAACTTTAGAGGAACCTTACAGGATTCAGGGTTAAGTTTTTTCAGGTCCATTAGTGACTTAATTCTTTGAGTCCACTAGGCTATTGATGAATACCCATTCATCACTCTTTATTCTTATATTTTAAGCTACAAAAACCTTTGCAAATGCATGTAGATATATGTAAATATAAATAATTACCAAAAGCATGCATTGTGTAAAAACCTATAATTAGCATGTTTTTGTGCAAAAATAAAAGAATAAAGATTAAAAAGAAAAAGAGGGAAATATTTAGAATAAATATTGAGCAACCTAACTCAAGGGAGGGCTCAGCATGGGCCTGATCGCATAAAAGCCAAAGTAGAGGGAGATAGGAGCTCGTGTGTAAATATTTGTGCAAATAAATAAAACTATATTTTCCTCACCCAAAAATATGCTTGTAAATACTTGTATATATTTATAAAAATATAAAAACAAAAGGAAAATTAAAAATCAAAAGGATCAAAAATACCCTTTCATCATGTACATAAACCATGTTCCTATATTTATTTAACCTTGTAAATAAATAAAGTTATTTTCCAAACTTTTTGTAAATATTCTATTCTATGTATTGTAAAAGAATCAAAACAAAAAAATTAAATAAAAATAACAAAAATCAAAAATGCAAAAATACATTGTACATATACCATGTATATAGATGTACATATCTATTTATTTTACCTATGTATATAAATAATAAAAATAAAATAAAAACACCCTTTTTATTCCTTGTTTTATACTATAAATAAATAAAATATAAAATAGAAAAAAAATTGTACGAAAATAATAATTAAAAATTAAAAATCAAAAGCCCACATATTGTATATATACCTATATATAGCTATATAATGTAAATACCTTATTTTTATTTCCAAAAATTAATTAAAAATCACCAAAAAAATAGAAAAAATAAAATAAAAATATTTCATGTTTTAAGTTTTTGAAAATTCGGTCATTTTCTAACCCAAAATAATTAAATAAAAAGTCATTGCTTGGCGGCCTCTGATTGGTCCACGGGGGATTGTTGACCCCCGGTCAACTCTCCCCCCAGGACCACCAGAGCCGGGTCCTCCTTGCCCGACCCATTTTCCCCGATTTTTCTCCGCTCGACCCGATCACCAATCCGCAAACCCCGGGTCCGAATCATTCTTCTTGCATCCGACATCCTCGCCGGAGCCGCTCCCTCGGGATCCGCGCGCTCCTGAGCTTGCCCAAACCCCTTCTTCTCGGACCCCTAGCCATATAAAGCTGGAGCTCAGCCGCCTTCCCGCGACATCTTTGGCCATTCCCCTTCTTCCCTGTGAGCTCCAGAGTGACCGCATGAGTGACAGCGAGCGTCTCCGCCTGTTGCAGCGAGGCGAGGAGGAGGAACCCACTGATCCGGCGATACACCCGCCGCAGCTCCGCCACCTGGGCGAGCTTCCAGCCTCGGGCAGAGACATCCCTTGAGGCGACGACCGGGAGCTTCCCCAGCTCCGCCACAGTCTATTCCTTCACCCAGGTAGTCCCTTAGCTTAGCTATTTCATCTAATTTCCGTTTTCCCCCAATCTTCGCCGTCGTCATCTGTCTTCGATTCACCCCGGTTCCGACCACCGTTCGACCATCGGACCCGACCCACATCTCCGCCTTCCTCCGCCGCACGTTCTCCACCCACTCACACAACCCAGCTCGCACAGGAGCTGGGAACCGGGCTCCACCGTCTTCCACCTTCGCCGGAGCCCGTCGCCCCGACGCACCAGCCACCTCCACATTGCCTAACCAGGTCGAGGCAGTTTGCCCTCGACCCGCGAGTCTTCTGAGCCCCTTTGCAGGTCTTACCGAGCCCATCTGAGGGCTTGGTCATCCAGGCCGGGAGACCCAGCTCCGCCGACCGTGCCTGAGCTCCTCCGAGCTCGGGTCGATCATCGGAGCCTCGCAGCAGACGCGGGAGCATTCCAGCATTCTTCTCCGACCTTCAGAGTGTTCCGAGGAGGAGCGCAGCGCTTACACGAGCCCGACGAAGCTCGCCGGGGCTTTGTTCTTCCAGCATCCTCCAGCGCCGTCGATCTTCACCCCTCGCTCCAGTTCTAATCTGGGCCGTCCATCCCTGGAGCAGCCGACACCGTCAGATCCGAGGAGACGTCATCTGGAGCGCCCACCAGTCCCAGCCTTCCGATCAGCCACGTGGAGCGTATCCAGAGCCCCGCCTAATAAAGGGTAATTTACCCTTAGGCCCTTATCTTTGTTTTATTTCATTTGAGTCCTGTAAATATTTAAATACGTTGTTAAGTTTTAGGTTTATTTGCATAGAGGACCCTGAGCTTTCAGTTAATTGCATTTATACCCCTACCTGTTGTGAGCCACGTGCTTCGTCACGTGTTGTTTTGGGTTATTTGCAGTTTATGTCCTTGTAGTTCTGGTTGTTATGAAATGAATGAAAGTTTTCAGTTAATTGCATTTATACCCCTGTGCGTGATTGATTTACACATGTGCGTTTTATTTTGGGTTATTTGCAACTGAGCCCCTTGGACTTTTGGTATGTGTTACCAATAGGTCCTCGGGACTTATTTTCCTTACATATAGGTCCCTGAGTGCCCCAGGCACGCGCTTGGCGCGTGATTTGCTGGGTTAATTGCACCTGGACCCCCAGAACTTTGGGTATTTGCACTTTGGTCCCTGTGCACAGTGCCCTATCTCTATTTTTGAATAAAATATCAAATCACCTCCGAATCCAATGAGAATTTGACACATGGCTCCTGCCATGGTGTAGGATTTTCACGGATTTTTGAGGACATTTTTGATTTTGTTTGGTATTTTTAGAAATTCAAAAACCTCTATTTTTGGCACTGTCTAGTTTGAAAAATCACAAAAAAATATAAAAACTCCCTCAAAAAAATCCCTAAAAATTAGCTACTGTTTAATTTGTGTTCCTTGATTTTCTAGCCAATTTTGGCTAATTTCCATTGCCTGAAAACCACTAAAAACTTAAAAACACTCAAAAACCCATAAAAATTCTAGCAAAAAAATTAAAAATCCAAAAACAATAAAACGGGTACCTAAATTTTCCTTGTTTTATCATCTTTACAGGAAAATTACCTCAAGGCCATTTTGAGGCCCTTAGATATTTTATCTAGGGTTTCTTGGCTCGGCTGGACAGTACCTCTTATTTTTGCTACTGTTTGATTTTTAGAAAATAAAATAAATGTCAGAAAATTATCAAAAATTCACCAAAAACATAAAAAAATATAAAACACATAAAAATATTTTTGTTTTGATTTTTGGTTGAATTTTGGTGCTTGAAATAATTTGTTGAATTGTGCTCTTCCTTGCTTTTCTTATTTTCTTAATAAACTTAAAAATCCAAAAAAATATAAAAATAATTAAAAACCACTAAAAATATTTGCTCCCTTTATTTTTGACTACTTCGTAGGCCTCTCGGCCAATCCGTGCTCCTTGAGTTCGACCCTGGGTGCTATACCAGGTTAATCACATAGCAGGACCGCTATTCGTGTTTTGATTGCTTTATTTGTCATTAGTGGTTCATTTTTCTTGATACACACAGTCTGATCGCTTGGGTTGCAACGACCCTATTTTTGTACCTTATACCCGAGTGGTCAGGCTGGTTATCAGAATGGCGCCGTTGCCGGGGAGCACGGCTTAGTAGTCATTTTTTTAGCTTTTCCGCGGCTTTTTGATTTTCGTGGCTTTTTGTATAGATTTTTTTGTAGATACATTTTTCTGATAGTTTCTGACTATAATTTGGACTGACCACTTGTCTCTTTTTCTTGCGAGGGCCCGAGGATCGAGGCGGCCGATTTCGAGAAGCCGACGCAACCGCGAGACTCGGAGGCGGCTCCCTTCTGCACGGAGCCGCAAGAGAGAGCGAGAGAGAGAGTTGAGTGGGTGAGGTTAGATTAGGGTATTTGACTATTATTGTTGTAATAATACAGGGACTCAGACTGGACTTGGACTGTGTTTGCCGTAGCGGGTCTGTTTCGCCGAGCACCGGTGTGCTCGGGGGACCCTTAGGACTTGCGCGGTTTTCCGCGGTTTATCACGGTTTTATTTTATTTTCTTTCTACCTTTTCCGGTGTTTACGCGGTTTTTGTTCGAGCCCCTAGACTTAGGAATTTCTGGTGATTGTGCCGTAGTTAGTAGGATCCACACACCTAACTGATTATCTGTTCCCATAGAACGTTAATTTGACCTACTAATAAATCAATAATAAAAATAACTTAGTCGCTTTCCTGAGAGCCTACGCGCCGCGAGCATGCCCCGTCAAGCGCTACTCCTGAACTCGACTTGTCGAGAAGAGGAGGGGTGGGTCTAGACCGGACTCTTTGGATCGAGGGCAAGTGGCTAAGTTAGACGGTTCTTCGCTAGAATTTGCTCGTTTAGGACTCGGCTTTCCCGTTGCATCATATAGGTAGTTTCCTTTCTGTCTTTACATTTATGCGCGAATCATATTGCATGTAGAGTGCTGGAGTCAGGTACGCCTTCCTTACTTTGCATGCATCATAGATTTTATCGTGCATCGGCTTTTTCGACTTCTCCCCCTGTTTTCGGACTTAATAATCAGGAGAACCGAAAAATTCGTTAGGCGTTTGTTTGATTTGAAAAATATTAAAAAAAAGAAAAACCATAAAATTGGGACTGGTTAACACTATTGATCCTAAAAGACGCTCACCCTAATAATTTTGTCTTGGGGAGAGCAACCCCCTCATTGTATGGTTTGGATGCGCGAGAGAGTGACCCGTACCCTAGGTAGAACCCCCCGGTGCTAGTCCCGACTGATTACCGACTCTTCCGTGCGGGCCAGTCGGTTGGGATAGCATCGGATATCCTAACAGGTCACGTAAGCGCTCTGATATTTTGTGTGTTCACCAAAATAAAATAGACAAGATAATTTGACCGAACTTTCACGGTCTTCAGCTCGAGTTGCGTTGGTGAAACGGGGGTTTGTTTGTGATCATAGTTGCTCCAGATCTCATCCGCCTTACTCGCCAGATCAAGATGATGGGTAGACGGTCTCTTAGGCAGCCTCTGGCTGCACCGCTTTCGGGCACGACTACCCGATCATCTAGGTTGGCCCGCGAGAGCCGAGACCAGCTCTCCGAGCCCGAGACCAGCTCTCCGAGCCCGAGTACGACTCCGTCCAGTTCCCCCTCGACCCCCTTTCTTTTGGTACTGAGAGACATGAGCCCGAGGAGAGATTAGCAGATTTGACAGCACCTGAGTTGGGCTCGTTTGATTTTGCAGACGTCGCTATGGCCGGCAGTTCAGATGATCACCCCCGTCAGCCCGAGCATTTTGTACTAGACCAGGAGGCGATCAACTCCACCCTGATCGCATCACTTGAGACAGTTCAGCAGCAGTTACGTGATCAGGGGGCATTCATGAT
The DNA here is from genome assembly GCA_037367405.1 of Ottelia alismoides. Lineage (NCBI taxonomy): Eukaryota > Viridiplantae > Streptophyta > Magnoliopsida > Alismatales > Hydrocharitaceae > Ottelia > Ottelia alismoides. Next base: position 300,254 of record JAZKJV010007493.1, on the reverse strand, counting down.
AGAGATGAGGCGAGAGTTGGAGAGGCTCAGAGCAGAGCGAGACCCGCAGAGCGAGCCTGAGGAGATACCTGATGCAGAGGCACGAGCCGCAGCAGCAACAACAGCCACCGCCGCCGCGGCAGGAGGACCACCACGACCGATGCGGGAGTTGCACAACCCCGTATCGACACTCATGCATCATTGGGTAGTAGTGCCAGCGATCGTGGAGGACTTCAAGTTCCCCCCGAACACCTTGCAGTTGCTGCCCCGTTTCCACGGACTTGCCACTGAGGAGCCCCACCTCCACCTCCAGGAGTTCCTGATGATCTGCAGCACTGTCCATGATCGCCACGTGGATCAGGACACGATTCGGATGATAGCCTTCCCCTTTTCACTGACAGATAGAGCAGCCACCTGGCTGAAACACTTGGGGAAGTTTGTCTACACCTGGGAGCAGCTCCGCACCGAGTACTTGAACAAGTACTATCCACTCGGGCGGACGAATGCAGCAAGGGCCCTGATCAGCAACTTCTCCATGTTCCCCAACGAGCAGTTTCACGAGGCATGGGAGAGGTTTCGGGAGCTCCTAGACAGATGCCCGCACCACGACATCTCCAAGCCGAACTTAGTTCAGAGTTTTTTCAGCGGGTTGACGCCAGAGCTTCAGGGTCTGGTGAACGCTTCTTGCGGCGGGTCCTACTTTGCCAAGGACCACGACCAGGTCTGGGCCATCTACGAGGAGATGGCCGAAAACTACATGGTGATGTCCCAGACCAGATTGTATACTCAGAGACCTCAGCCACAGCAGCCAGGACCCGTGCAGTACCAGCGGATAGCACGGGTAGATGCAGGTCCATCCAGTTCGTCCGCAGTCGCAGCAGCACAGGCAGAGTCATCCGCTGCGGACATGGGTATTATCAGCGAGAAGTTGGACCGCATGGAGCTGATTGAGAAGAAGCAGTGCCAGAGCATCACTCAGATGGAACAGATGGCACAGGTTCTGAGCGACATGAAGACCCAGCTCATGTGTCTCCAGGAGGCACAGACAGCTTCACAGCCCCGTCTTCTGTCGCGAGGCGATACCGGCGGCAGCAGTAGCTCGTCTCTGCGCTCCAGCTCCTCACAGCAGCCTCGACAGGTTCACCTTGTACAGGCGGAGCCGTACCAGCAGCCGCAGCCTACCTACCAGTCCCCACCATCTCCAGACATGCAGATGGTGGTCTACCAGCCGGATCAGCCTCTGGCAGTACTCCCGCCAGCCCCCTACGATGCAGAGCCATTGACGGATGTCAACGGGATTTGGTATGACCGCCCCCAGCCTGGGATCCGACGAGACCATCCCGGATTCAGGTGGGGGAGTGGTGGTGCCCAGCCCCAGCAGCAACCGTCAGGTCAGGGAGGGCAGTACTCCCAGCAGAGAGATCACCAGCAGCCGCAGCAGCAACCCCCAGCATACCAGCAGCACCAGCCATCATCCTTCGGTCCTCGTCCCTATCAGCAGTAGGGACAGTCGTGGAGACGTGAGCAGCAGGCTCACCCAGTTCAGCAGCAGCACCCTTCCTCATACCCCTCTCACCACCAGCAGCAGTTCCAGCAGCCTCAGCACCAGAGAGGCTATCCGTCGGGCTCCCACGAGAGTACCGCTTTAGATGACATCGCCCGCCTCCTCACGGACCAGCAGGCCACGTTCAGACGGGAGATGGACGAGTTCTGCCAGGAGATGCGGGACTTGGTGAGAGGGAAGGCCGCCATTCCAGCCCAGATCGAGCCGAACCCGAACAACCTCAAGAGGAAATCTGAGCAGGTAGTACACACTGAGTTTGCCACTCCTAGTGACCCATTTGATGCTACGTCTTCGGATCTATTTGATGCTGATTTTGTCACACTTAGAAGCGGTAGGACCCCCAGCAGGCGGCGGCGCCTCATCTGAGCTTCACCACGAGGATACTTCAGAGGCGCCACATGAGGAGGAGGAGAGCGGTACTGAGGCCGCTCCAGATGATGACGGTGGCACTGAGGCCACCAAGGATGCTGATCCCACCGGCGGTACTGAGGCCGCCACTTCACCAGTTCGAGGAGGTGGTACTGACGCCACCAGTAGAGCCGAGCCAGCCCGCGGTACTGATGCCGCGAGACGTCTACCAGCAGCAGCAGCAGAGCCAGCCCGTGGTGGTACTGAGGCCACTGGTGTTTGTATTGAGAGAGATGTTATCTTTCCTCGCCTTGATGTATCTCAGAACTCTGGTTTGAATAAAGGAAAAGGTTTAGTTTCTTCTGGTCCCACTGTGGTGCATGACGTATGTGTGGATCCGGTTATCGAACCGTCTAGGCCTTTTCCTAGTCCTTCATCTGAGAAGGACCCTGTGATCCCCTTCCCTAGAGCCCTTCAGATGGGGAAGGGGAAGAAAAAAGAAAATCCGAAAAAGAGAGAGCTTGAGGAGTTCAGCCAGAGCATGATCGATCGATTCCACATCCAGCTGACCCTCCAGGAGGCTTTGCAGCACATCCCCCTTCTCCAGCGTTCTTTGAGAGACAGGACTACAGTCAGGAGGAGGAGGAGGAACCACACTTCAGAGATTCACGTGCTGACCAAAGCCACGTGTTTTGCGATCCAGAACCGCCTGCCAGCCAAGAGGCCAGATTCAGGGGCCCCGTATGTCAGATGCCAGATTAGTGAGCAGAGGTTCGACCGTACTCTTCTAGATAGCGGATCGTCGATCAACCTTCTTCCGGCAGCCCTTCTCGACCGCTTCGAGTTGGGTACTCTTCGACAGAGCAGGACAATACCTCTTATTTTTGCTACTGTTTGATTTTTAGAAAATAAAATAAATATCAGAAAATTATCAAAAATTCACCAAAAACATAAAAAAATATAAAACACATAAAAATATTTTTGTTTTGATTTTTGGTTGATTTTTGGTGCTTGAAATAATTTGTTGAATTGTGCTCTTCCTTGTTTTTCTTATTTTCTTAATAAACTTAAAAATCCAAAAAAAATATAAAAATAATTAAAAACCACTAAAAATATTTGCTCCCTTTATTTTTGACTACTTCGTAGGCCTCTCGGCCAATCCGTGCTCCTTGAGTTCGACCCTGGGTGCTATACCAGGTTAATCACATAGCAGGACCGCTTCTTCGTTTTGATTGATTTTATTTGTACCGAGTGGTTCATTTTTCTTGATTTAGCGCATCTGAGCGACGAAGGTCGCAACGACCATTTTTGTACCTTTACCTTAGTCGTTCGGATCGCTGATCAGCTATGTTCACATGTCATCTTGATAAGCCTAAGTAGAACTCTTAACAACGCACGCGTGACTCTCAGAGACAACAACTTAACTTGGATGCGCACCTTACACGTAGCTCAACAAGGATGCGGTTGCGAGGAGGCAGAATTCTTTGACTTGGGGTAGCATACGAGGGTGGTATTGCTAGTCGAAACCTCTCGTCTTCCTCTAGGGAGGGATGTGTGCCTCAACCTGGTCTAGCGGTGTTGAGATCTAAAGACAAGAGTTGTAGGTTGCAATAATGCTTCAAAAGAGGGATAGTCTATTGGCTCAAGAAGAAAAACTCCTTATGTATATGTTGCACCATGTATATATGTTGTACATATGCACATAAAAAAGTGCAAAATCAAGACAAACTCCAAAAAAATGGGCAGGCCTGATTGAAAATAAAATGCATGTCGGAGTGTGTATAGCGAATAAGCAAAGCTTATGTATTCCATCTTCTCATCTCATGGAAGCTTGCCGCTGGAGACTAAGCTACACTGGTTAAGCTCCCAGGGATACGTGGCTACACTGGTCACGGTACATTCTCTCCTTTCCCCTCTTCTTGAGCTGATTGAACTTTAACTTAGAATGAAATACCCCATTCCTTGAGGAAATAGCTGCTAGACTGGGGAATTAGAGTTACCTTGTTGAGGGAGACTGTTTCTTTGTCATTTCTGAGGTGGGGAGCTATATATCACTTACACAGTACAAGGAAAGATTCATAGTCATTAGAGTTTGCGTATGTAGACTTGTTCTGATCTGGTTTATTGAGGAGTCTTGACCATAGAATTGTGGAACTTGAAGGCTGTTGAGTCTTAAACTTAATTCCCATTAAGATTCCACCAAACTAATAATCCTGAGGTCTGACTGAGCTCCATACCCCAATTTAATGAAGATAAGTTTAATAATCAACCTTGATTCTTTTTCTTTTCTTTTTCTTTTTGCTTTCACTTCTTTTTCAAATAAGTATTTGCTAAGGGACTAGCAAAGACAAAGTATAGGAGGATGATGAATCTATGATTCTCATTCTTTATTCTTTTATTTTTAGCTCTTTTTTAGCAAATACATATGTAAATACTTGTAAATATAATAACTTAGCATCCTGCATGCCTTTGTTAATAATGCATAATCAACACCTAATTTATGTAAAATAAAAGAATAAAGAGAAAAGAAAAAGAATGATGTATTTATAATAAATATAGAGTGACCCAAACTCCAAGAGAAGGTCAAGTCTTGACCTGATCGCAAAATAAAATAAGTAGAGAGAGATAGAGGTTCACTATGTATGTAAATATCACCTATACTTGTATATAATATTTATTTATTAATTTTTGATAAAATAAAATTATTTCATACTCTTGTATATAGCATTAGAAATAATATAAAATAAAAATCAGGAAAAAAATAAAAATAAAACCATCAAACCTTTAAACAAAATACACATGTATATACTACATTAACTATTTATTTTATACCCTTAATAAATTTATAAAAATAAAATAAAAAATATTTTATACTCCTAAAATCATGTTGTAAACAAATAAAATATAAAATAGATTTATTTTTGTAAAAATAATAAAATAAGAATACATGTACATAATACATAGGCATATTATACCTGTATATAATACTTTATATTGAACATAACATAATTTTTTTTTACAAAAATAACTAAAAATCACAAAAAATAGTTTGTAAAATAATAAATATTTTTTATTTTATAACCTTTTAATTTAAATTAATTTACTATTTTAATTTGTTTTTCTTTGATTTTTGTAAATCTGAATTTCTGATTGGTCCATGTCAAACCGTTGTCCCTAATCAATGGTCTCTTCTAGATCGAGTCGGGTCAAGTACTTTAACTGGAGCTTTTTCTCCAAATTTTCACGCCCGAACCCGACCACCTCTTGCCTTGATTCCTATGCCCGATTGAATCCCGATGATCCATGATCCTCGCAGATCCCAAGGCACAACCGGATCTGCCTAGGGTTCTGCGTATTGTTCCAATCCTTTGGGAACCTCATGCAAACTATAAATAACCTACTCCCTCATCTCCAATGCGGTAGCTCGTGCCTCGTGCCACCCGTGCCCCCTAGCTAGCTTCAACAGAGTGACAGCTGCTCGACGCCTCCTTTGGAGCTCGATTTGGTCAGCATTTGGCCACAACTCAGGTCATGGTCAGAGTCCTCGCTGCAAGAAGACTCTTCCTCCTTCCACCAAGGAATCGAGGCCACAACCCTCGTCGAGCGATCGCCTGACATCGTTGATCTTCTCAAAAGCTTCATGTGTCGCACATTCCGCCCTCACTCCTCATTTTGATTCCATTTCCCATTTTGCTCTATCGCAATCACCTCTACTCCGATCAGCTGGTCGGAGCCCCGTTCCCCCCTTCGTCCGCATTGATCGAACCATCGATGCTCACCGCACCTTCTGACGCAACCTTTCCCTTGAATCCTACTTATCGGAGCAGGATCAAGTCGGGTCTTCATCCCTCATTTTCACTGGAGACCCAAAACTCCATCCACCACTGCCTTCCCTTGCTTTTCTTTGCAATAATCGGATCGAAGCGTCGCCCCGAGTCCCCTCTACCTTTTGTAGGGCCTAACACGCGCAAGGAGACTCCTTCGGACCTCCAGCTACTTAGGTGGATTTGCTTTAGGAGGACATGCATCGTCACACCTATCCGACCGTTCTCCTGCCTGTCGGAGCCCCTCGTTCGTCACAGACCACTTCCACATTCCTGCCGGAGCCCTCGGATCTTTCATCGGAGAGTTGGATCCCCTTCGATGCTTGGTTGAAAGTCACTGGAGACGAGTTCTTGTAGAACTTCTCTCGCCCGTTGGATTAGACCCGCCTCTACCAGATTACATCACAACCGCCCGACCATGCAGCCTTTTGGTCGTTGGATCAGAGCATCTGACGCATCTGCCATGCACGTCCCATACATTCCCTGCACCGTCAGATCCTACAGCTGCGGTCGGTCAGAGCCGTACGCCAGCGTCAGCTCTAGCGCGTGCCACATGCCCCTGCCATGGGTATATTTCACATTTTATCCCACATGTTTTTGCTTTTATAACCAGTCCTCTAAATAAAGTGTGTAGTTGAGTACATTTACAGTTTGTACCTCATACTTTGTGATATTTACATTTTAGTCCTCTTGAGTTTGAAGCGCGTTCGTGCTCACATGTATTTTAGGTTATTTGCATTTTCTACCATGGACTTATCTACTATTATTGAACGAACGCTAACTTTTTAGAAATCACATTTATACCCTTGTGTGTTCAGTATTAAGCATGTGCATGAATTGAGTGGGATTTTTGCGAAATCAACCCAGAACTTTTATATTGTGTTATCTAGTGGCTCCAAAAACCTAAAGTATTTATAAAGAAGTCCATGTGATCCGTGATTAATTACATGCTTTGTTTAGGACTTAATAAATATCAAATTAATTTGAAAAATCACCTAAAAAACACTTTTAGCTCCTGTCAGGGTGTAGTTTTTACTGTGATTTTGTTGGAATAATTTGATTGTATTTTCTATTTGTGAAAATTCAAAACTTTTAAAAATGTCCATGTTTTCCTTATAGAAATTATAAAAATTTGAAAAATAGTTTAAAAATTCCTCAAAAATTTCTGTATGTGCCTTTTTGCTTGCTTTACCTCTAGTTTTAATTTTGTTTGAAAATTCATCATAAAAACCCTAAAAATTACAAAACACCCAAAACTTATAAAATTATATAAAATCACGTAAAATCCCAAAAATTCCATTTTTCAGTTGTTGTTTTTAGCTTTACACCTCTATTTTAGCTAAAATTGCTATCCAAGACTTTAGGGCATCTTAGATATTTTTATTTTGTAATTTGATCCTAGTTGTGCACTATTTTGAGTTTTGAGCCTTATTTGATTTTTATAAAATCACACGAACATTTGAAAAATTCATAAAAATTACCAAAACCAAACCTAAAAATATTTTTACTCTTATTTTCTGAGTATTTTTGAGTAATTTAAAAATCACAAAAAGAGTGTTTGGTGTTTGTTGTAAGTATTTGTGCTTGTTTGCCTTTATTTAAAAATTTAAAATTTGAAAAATTAAAAACCACTAAAAAATATTTTACGTCTGAAATTTGACTACTTAGTTATTTAATCGTGCTCCTTGTGTTCAACCCTGGTGGCTACCAGGTAAATAAAAATAGCGAACCTCTTACATGCTTTGATTGTTTGATTTTTCTTTGAGTGGTTTTTTCTCGATTGAGCTCTACTGATTGATTGGGGTCACAACGACCTCTGATTTATTTTGCTACTTAACCCTAATTGATTGGCCGCTCATCAACGATCATCTCTCTTCATATCATCTTATTCTCTCTATTCTTTTCAGCTTCTTCTTCTTTTATTACTTATCATTTCTCTCTCTCTATATATATACACACACACATACACACACTTGTTTTTGTTCCTTGTTGTACTTTATCTTGTTGGTTGAGTGGGAGTTCTGTGAGGGCTTGTATATGTTTATATTCTTCCAAGTTTTTGGCATGTGTTACAATCTGATTACTTTTATTGGGATCCCATTGAATTCTAAAAAAATATTTTTGCACTATTATTGATTTGATTCAACAATCGAGTTTGCTTAGGGTTGTTGCCATGTTTCAAATCACTACGTCGTAAATTGACTTGTCTATTAATCCATTTCATGAAGGTTTGATCAATGTAGTTTAAGAGGATGTTCTTGAACAACCTTTCTTTATCAAGCGACAAAGGGGGTATTGTCGTGTTAGTATAACATATATTTTTGTTAAAAAGGAAGATAATAAGAAATTAGAAACCCCTGCAACAAGTACTGGGTAGTGTTATACATATGAATGATTATATAATAACAACACATTTAGTGAATCAAATGCATGATCTTTCTTATTAATTAAATTAGTTTGTTATAACTAATATGCCTTTCCTAGTCCTAACTTTGAGGTCATGCTTGTTTTGTTGTCCAACCTGAGGCTATCTTCGTTCAGAGATTCACAGTTTGAAGTGCTTTTGCCTTGACTTGTATCAGATCGAATCCTAGAATTCCCAATGTGGGTTTTGATTAGAGTTTTTTTAAATTGTGATGCTTGATAGAGATAGAGGTCATTACCTTTATTTAGGCTAGGTTACAAAGCAATCACTCAATTTGGGTTCAATATTGATCTAAAACTTGTTAATGTTTTCAGAATATGACGGAAATGTTGTTTATTTTGTTGTAAGATAAACAAAAAAAAGTGGTATGTGCACATTTCCCACACATATTACATTATACTACATTAAGCGCGCGACTTGTATCTCTCAAGCTCTAGATATCTTTGAGAATAGCACAAGGGGATATGCTTCTCCTTTCGTTGTTCATGAAGCTCGAGGAGGAGCTGGAAGCTATACGATTCTCGGAGCATGTGGAGCAAAGGCAGGCATGGGCATTAATATTAGTAAATAGGTTTTACATATATTATTTATAATTACAAAATAGGTAGTGAATTTTGAAAGGACACGAACGTAAAAAAACCCTTACTTTTGTATCGGAGCTGAGGAGAACGAGAGCACTGGTTCTCTACGACCAATGCCCTCCCTTCCATCCCCATCCTGCGCACCATCTCCCTTGTCGGCGGCTTCCACATAACCGCTACAAACCCATTGTCGTCGCTCACGATTTTCTATCTCCACTCTCCTCTTATTCTCTCCATTCTTTTCAGCTTCTTATTCTTTTGTTACTTATCATCTCTCTCTCTCTCTATATACTTGTTTTTGTTTCTTGATGTACTTCGTCTTGATGGTTGAGCACGAGTTCTTTGAGGGCTTGCATATTTAACAAGTTTTTGGTTTGTATTACAATCTGATCGATTTTAATGGGATCGTTGAATTCTAGAAAATAACATTTTTGCCTCATTATCGATTTGATTCCACGATTGAGTCTTATTAGGGTTGTCGTCATGTTTCAAACTACTATATCGCAAATAAACTTGCCTATTAATCCATTTTATGGAGGTTTGACCAATGTGGTTTTAAGAGGGTATTCTTGAACAACCTTTCTTTATCAAGTAGCAATTGGGATATCGTCGTGTTAGTATAGTAGATATTTTAGTTCATATGAAAGGAAGATGATAAGAAATTAGAAACCCCCAAAACAAGTACTTGTTTGTGCCATACATATGAAAGATCATACAACAACGATGCATTTGGTGAATCAAATGCATGATTTTTCTTATTTATTAGATTAGTTTATTAAAATCAATATGCCTTTTGCAGTCCTAAAGTTGAGGTCATGCTTGTTTTGTTGCCTAACGTGAGGCTATCTTCCTCGGAAAGTTTACGGTTCGAAGTGCTTTTGTTTTGACTTGTTTCGATCGAATTATGGAATCCAAAGTACCAGTTTTTATTAAAGGGTTTTTTTTTCCAAAAAATTGTAATGCTTGATATCAGATAGAGTTCATTAACTTTATTCGGACTAGGTTACAAAGCAATCAATCAATTTGGGTTCAACATTGATCTAAAACTTGCTAATGCTATCAAAATATGATATACTAAATAAGGAGTTTTCAATTAATATGAATGATTTCTTTTAGCACTTTAATTAATATGCATTTATGTGTTTATCTAATTAGTAATTACTTCGATAGAATGTGATTAGAGTTGTTAATCGAAGCGAACATGTTCGTATTCGATTAGAGTTCATTTGATAATGTTCGAAAAATGTTGAACTTTAAATTTTAGTTCAATAACTTGATGAACCGATCATAAACCTAGAATAAGTTCGTTCCATAAATGTCCGTAATAGATATACATAATTTATCTTTCTAATACAACTAATTTACCATCTTTAAATTTCAATTTTTCACATCTTATACCATCTCAAATTCTATTCCACCCGGTCATGAGCCTCAGGAACAAAAGAGAGAAAAAGAGGCCACCTCCTTCCCAAATCTCTTTTCCATCTCCAGAACGTCTCACCCCCCAAACTCTACCCCTTTCCCCTCGAGTCACTGACACGCCGCCCGCCTCTCCTCCGCCGCTCCGCTGTTCCCGGCAGCCAACGCCATCAACGTCGCCGTCCGCTTAGCCCTCTCCATCGCCACACTACCGCTACTATCCCACTCAAGTCCTCAACCAATTTCTTGGCCATTCTGACCTTTTTGAGTAGGTATGACTATATGCCAGCAGTTTTTTAAAATTTCAGTGCCAATCTCTCGATGGATGGCAGCATTTTTTTCCGCTACAGTGAATTGGGAAGGTTCTATTTTTGATAAGACTTACAAGTCAGGAAGATTACAGTAAACCGATGCCACTTAGTTACATGGGTGCTGATGTTTCCGCATCTCCTTGATCAAAATGGGAAGTGGTGCGATCCTTCTCAAAAAGTGGTTTTCTAAATCATTTGCATATTTCTGTATTTTTTTCTTCGTTTCACTACGTATTAGCTAACACTCAACTTGCTTATCTGAAGAAAAAGGCATGCTATCGGTAAACCATTCTTTTGCATTAGGCAATTTCTTGCATATCAGTTCTTGGATCCTTCCACTTTGGACCCAAATGGACAAACTTAACCTGTACACAAGTTGGCACTGATCAGTGTGGGATTGGAAAAATATCCTTATAGGGTCAAATGATAATTATGGTTTTGTTGTGAAACATGCTCACATGCGTACACATGTTTCTCGAGCACATAGGGGTTCAGTGGAGTTGGTGAGCATTTATGGTCACCTTCCTCACCTCCGTTTTTAGCATGTTTGTCAGCACGCTGACAAATATAAAAAAAACAAATTTGGATAGAACAATCAAAAGATTCAAAAGTCGAGTTCCCTTGTGAAGCTACAGGGCAGTACATACAATTATGAGGCCACGACCATGGAGATTTGGATCATAATGGTACACGGGGCTATAGATAGAAAGGCAAACATAAGGAGGAGGGCATCTCATTAAACATAGAGCTTTAGTAATGCGGCTTTCATCTTTGGTCACAACCAAGTCCTTAATTTCAAAGACAAGAGAAAATGAAATTATTTTTTTGGCTACAAGCCTGATAATGATGATGTTAACTTGGAAGATTGTCTTGGATAGAGTATGAAGATGGCTTGCTTAAGAAAGGTGAATTCTGTTTTAACATTTCTAATGACAAGTTATTCGTTGATTGAGATTGAAACCCTCAATTCTATCTTGTATATGCTCTGGGTGCAAAGAAACATAATGTCTTTCATTTGTTGATGCTTGAAGATGATATTGATAATCCCAGTTTATTAAGTCTTGGTTTGTTAGACATTTTTTCGTTCTATTTGGAGATCTTATGGGGCTTTATTTGATTAGCACGATGTTTAAGCTAGGATGGATTTAAGGTTGTTGTCTTTGTTCCATCATTAAGGAAATTAATCGAATCCTTTTTCAAAGCACTAACATGCAGCCAGTACCTTGATGAATCAGCGAAAATTTTCTATTAGCAGAATTGGGTTTGGTTTCCGATGCAGTTATGTCATTGGTTCAGAAGGCCTTTGTTGATGGCTAACTGCCTCAGAATCTAAATCACATGTGTGTTTCTTTAATCTAAAAACACAAAAGATTGAAAGTCACTCTCAATGCTTCATATAAGCTCATTGTTTATTGTTGCAAACATAATTAAACCAATAATATTTGCATTAGTTTGTTTTTCTTATGGCTGATCAGATCTCACTGCTTTTGGAAAAGCTTCATTTTATATGCACCAAAAGGGAGTTGGGCTATCAAGATGAATACGAAGAAAACTCTTGGTCAAGCTGGCTGATGGCTTGTTCTCAGTCTAACTGATCAGTTAGGTCTTCTCTTAGGTCTCTTGTTTTCTACATCCACAACTACATTCGCTCTTTACTTTTTTATATATTGTACCTTCAATTATTATGCATAGGCATGGAATTAGGTGGGGATGCTGTCTCTATCCATCTATTTTATCTTGTATTTGTATTTTTTATCCCGGTTATGGATCAAATTGTTGATTGTAGGGTGTGTGAATGGTTATACAGTTAAGAGTTGTACTTCTCCGTTCAGCATCTATATGCTTGCATATTAGATGCAATGATCTTTGGCAAGAACCAGAGTTTGGAGCCTAAGTGGAACAAAAAACTAGAAAAATTGATGAATTTCTATATTGTGAATAACTCCAATGGACACTGAATGGCAAGACATGTTGCAACTCTGCACACCCAAGAATTAATGAATGAAGTGTATGGTGGTTTAATTTTTACATGACCGCTAAAAAAGGTGCATGAGGAAATGGATGCTTGGACATTGGAAAGTTTGGATACTTTCCCAAGATGGAAGACCCCTTTTAGCAATCTCCGTGATGTTGTAATTAGTGCCATGCCAAAGTTTTGAGTTGTACTTGTACATTGATGTTGAATTCTTCAAAGAGGGTGGAAATTGTATATCTAATTAGTTAATCAGGCCTTCAGTTCAAAGCAAATATAGAAACTAGCAAAATCAGGAAAGTCTAGTTAGAAGGATTTTGTGTGCAAAGAATTATGCTGATGGTGCTTCATGGGGTGTGGTGGAAAAATCTGTTACTTATTCCTTGTCTAAAATGCTCCTGAGACAAATAAATTCTTTGTATGATATGAGTGATTGCTTATGTTAGACTTTAACCCATCCAAAGGAAGAGATCAGCGGGGTAGACCTTTGGTTATGATTTGGGGAAATTGGTTAAAAAGAAACATGATGGTCTTTAGATCTGGGAGACCATATGTGGAAAACTTTATTCGATCCGTTTCTAAATAATGGAATATGTGGGATGTATAGCTATAATCCCTGTCTTCATTTTTCTGATCATTGATCAAACTTATGTAATCCTTTGGGACAAAATAAAGTAGCATGTATCCTTCAAGTTGAGACCTAAGAAAGAAAGAAAAACTTTTTAGTAGGTTGTCTCGAACCAAAAGGATTGTTCTGTACCAAATTTCGCTCACAGAAAATTGGCAAGCACGGTGGTTGCTGCTTGCAAAGCTACTTCAGAAATCATGGAACGATTAGACAATACAAAGGCGGATATCTTGCACCACAACTGTTGATGGAAGTTAATCATTAAAGCATTACCTCCTACCATTATCGGCAACTAAACATCCGGATTGAGATGCTTTCATTTGTGGGAATCTTCTGAAACATGAAGAAATTCCTCTTATAAGTTGTCAGTTTGGAAATTAGATCTGATTTCATTGATTTAGCTTCCCAGTCATTTTTGTCTCGGTGCCTGCCTGCCCTTGTGGTGAGTCTCAACTGGAAACACATGGGTCAAGTTTTGTGTCCATAATGGGTTATCTACCAAGCAAAAATTTCCTTTGAGGAAGGCACATGAACAATTGAACCTTGGAATGATCCAAAGAAAAGTTCCCTACTGTGTGTAGTTGTGACAAATAACGAGCTGTATCTCGACCATGGTAGATGCTGCTTTTGTGGATGGTAGACCTGTTGTGGCTGTAGCAATCCTTTTGGACCTTAATTTAGTAACGAGTATATATAAGAAACTAGAAGCATGTTTCCCTGAATGGCTATAAACCGGCCAATTTATTTTGCTCTGTTAAAGGTTACATCAATGATTCACGATCCACCGTTTCAGAGATCGTTGAAAGGCAATGGAAATTCATTCCAGGCTTATTGTTATTTTTTGCTGTCAATAATCTTTAGAACAATTCATCTATCTAATACTCAATAAATTGGATCATGAAACGGACCTTTTTTCTGTTACTTTGACTAGCATATATTTGAAGAACATGAAACTTCAATCAATGTTAAATGCGAGGATTACTTTGTAATTCTGTTATTTGCTAATTTCTACTGTCATCCTCGAAGTTATTTCTTTGCTTTTTCCCTCGTACCATTGCACACTCATGCTGTTTTACGCTATAAAAAATGGGTTCCTTGTTTTCAGCAAAATTAGTACTTGATGTGGACGCCCCTTTGCCGACAGGCTTGTTTCAACATAAAATATAAGCTAACATGTAATTGTCATTGATCAGTGGATGCTCGAATCCGTTCCCATTGTCCCAGTGGGTGCAAATCTAGGCGAAGTAGCCAGTCCAATTCATTCTAAAACTTTCAAAAGTATATATTTGGCATGTTGAAAATTTCAGATTTTTGTTTATTTTGATTCTCCAATATGCATATCTTCATGAGGAAACAAAATAGATGTTAGATCGTCGTGGAGCTATATCAATTACTTTAGCTCAACTAAGTTTTATCGTGACAATATAAATTGTATAATGTTATGATACTGAATACAACTGAATTTTTAAAACAACATATATATCATAACATATTCAAGACTATTGAACCATCGAACTTTGTTATTGTTAGAAAATAAGAATGCGGAAGTGTATTCGAAATAAAGATAAAGAAATATGAAGAATGCGTGATTTTAACTCCCTAAGGAGCGGGATGAAACCACAGAGGACACTTCAAAATGCTGATGTATGTATTACACCTTCTCATCTGATACAAAGGGTGAGGGGCTTCTTATATAGCCTCACTGAGTCTCCACATCTACAACTGGTAGATGTGAGACTAAAGACTTGGATGTGGTAAATGTATCCTGGAGCGATCCATTTACCCATCTACAACTCAAGTGATGCATACCAACATACTCCAACACTCCCCCTTACGCTGGAGCATGCAATCCTCAGCTTGGACAAATAGAAAGAATTCTCATGATCATCTCACAATACAGGACACTACGGACAATATCAAGTTATCAACTCAACGTGTACAATCGTTGGCTGTTGTCGATGATGTTGCTTCTCATGTCGTGCATGTCAGGAAGAACACTGGACTGGAGTGTGAGTCAAATTGGTGTGCTCTGGATGCGCCTGTCAGAGTCACTGCAACTGAAATGAATATCCTCGTCGGAGTACTCTGGCCCGCCACAACATGTGGCCAACTGTTATATCTCTGAAGAGGACTGAACTGAAAAACTGCGAAGTGCAATCCTCGTCGGAGTTCACCGTCATTGAATGGAGTCTGAAAGTCTCCTCATCGGAGAATTGTGTCTCTCCCATCTGGCTCATAGAATGGGATCTCTACTTTGGAGTCCTCTGGAGTCCCTATGAAACCACATGAAAACCTTAGCCCACATGGCATAGGGAATGGGATCTTTACTATGGAGTTCCTATGGATCACATGAAAATCATGGTCGAAACACAAAAGACGGGACCACAAACAATGATGGCAAACGTGCACACATATGAAAAAACCGCATACATGTGCGTGCCTGAACTGAAGACTCAGAATCTGATCGTCGAGTCTGAACAATTGTAGAGTCTGAAATCTGAATGGCCTGCTTCTGACTGGAAGTCTGGAATCTGATGAACTGGTATGTAGAACTCTACACCATGCTCCCCCATTCTCCCATACTTGTTAGAAAACTGTGACATCGACAAAGTTGGGAGAAGACAAGAAAATGAGAAAACATGAATCACTTAGCCGATAATAATAATTTTTCGGCTTTTTTTCATCAAATATTTTTTTTCAAATCATTTTTTTGAAGCCGTTCAAACATTTTTTACAGATTTTCTCTCATTTTTTGCAATTTTTTCTCTCGCGTACAACTTTTCTTTTGTACGCGTGCCTTTTCTCAAAGCAATTTCTCTTTTTTTGAAATTTAGCCCAAATAGGGCCCAAACAAATGCAACCGCTTTTTTTTTGAAATCACGGTCCAAAACAACAACCCACTTAGGGCTCTCTTTCCTTCCTTTTTTTAACCGGATCTTCCTCTTTTTTTTGACATGCCCTCCCCTTTTTACCAGCCCAACTTTGGGCTCTCTCTCTTTTTCAAAAAAAAAACAGACGACCCAATTGGCCGGAAACAAATCACCTCTCATTTTTTAATAGGACCCTCGGCCCATTTCGGCTGGAATATGCGGCGTAATTTTTTTACCGCAACCCCTTTTTGGGCTCCTTTTTTCATTTCGCAGAGCAGCGACCAGACCTTTATGTAACCCTCCTTCGAAAGATCCCAACCCCAACATATATCTCTTGTTGCTGCTGTTGCCTACATCTGGAGCTTCGATGGGAGAAGGAGGCCGCCGCCATCGAGAAGCCTCCTCCCCCCGCCTGAAGCTATACGACAGAGGAGAATGGGGCAACCCTAGGGCTCGCGGGAGGCGCCCAAGGGAGATACGCCTTCTTCAATGGCAACCTGGAGGAAACATGCGAATGAACGAGGGTTGGTGGTGGAGATTGGTAAAGGAGGTGCGCCGTCGATCGTTGAAAATGCAGCAAGGTGTCGTTGTGGTGATGCGGTAAGGCGCCGTCGATGGTTGTTGGCTCGCATGGGGAAGAAGAACATACATGGGATGTGGCGATCACCGTTTTTTTTTAAATTAACCCACACAAATATGAAGGAGGGCTGATTTAAGGGTTTATTGAATGTTGGTGGTGCTGCTGCACGCATTGGCAGCGCTGGAGATCGTATGGGTGCCGCTGCCCCTAGGGCTTCCGTACGCATACATGTGCTGGGGATGGTGCGCCACCTTACAACAGGAGGCCGTGTAAACGAGATCGCGGAGGTGTACTTGGCGCCAAAAATCTCGTTTGCATCACTGCCCCTACCTATGCCGCGGATTTGTGCTGCGAGGAGGCAGGAAGATGCGCCTCCTCCTCTTCTTTTTAAGAACTGCGGCTAGATTTGGAGAACATGGAACAAGGTTCCAGGAACCATAATAGAGCACGGTTCCAAGAACTGAATCTTTGATCCGTCGATGAACTTGAGAGATAAAGAATAATCTTCAAACATAAACCTTCAGGAACAAGCATGGATTGAATCTTCTCCATGAATCGAATCTTGAATAAAAGTAGTGAACGTAAAAACCTCGAGAATCGAACCCGCTCTGATATCATGTTAGAAAATAGGAATGCGGAAGCGTATCCGAAATAAAGATAAAGAAATATGAAGAGCGCGGGATTTTAATGTGGAACCCTACTCCCTAAGGAGCAGGATGAAACCACGGGAGAACGCCTTAAAGGGTTGACGTATGGGGTTTCTTATATAGCCCTCACCGAGTCTCTAGACCTCACAACTAGTAGATGTGGGACTAAAGAGTTGGATGTGGTAAATGGATCCTAGAGTGATCCATTTACCCATCTACAACTCAAGTGACGCATATCAACATACTCCTCTAACAGTTATCAAACATGAATTTCGAACTTGTTCATTTTTAGACATTTGGCTTAAATAAGAACCGTTAACGAACTATTATCAATTTGGACTCGAACGTTTATTATGCAAATGAACTCAAACTCAGACACAAGGTTGCAGAAGTTGGCGGTCGGTACTCGGTCGGTAGGGTCACCGACTAAGGATTAATCGGCAGTCGGGAAAGTAGTCGGATTTAGTCAGGCATTAGTCGATTTGGAATTTTTTAAAATATTTTAAATATATAAATCAATTTTTATAACATATACTCTTATTTCTATTTCTATATTGAACACTTTTAATATTTTTACGAGCTTAAAAAATATAGCAAGAGGAGAAAAATGAACCAAGTTAAGGACAAAATGTTTGGTACATAGTACAAGCAGATGTTCAAAAATAAAAAAACATCTACAACATGTCCAAAAAATAATATAAGTGAAAAGTGAGACTAAGTGTCACAAGTCAACGGACTCAATGCTTAGTGTCATCATCCAAGTCCATCGCCTTCTTCTTCATTATCGCCTTCTTCATCATCATCATCATCATCATCATCATCATCATCATCATCATCATCATCATCATCTTCTTCTTCTTCTATATCCTTAAGATGCAGCTCCTCCTCATTCATCGGCATAGCATTGGAGCTTGACGATGAAGCTCCCCACGTTCACCTCGTTGGCTCCTTCTTGGTTCCAAATTCTCTTCGGCACCAGTAGCATGTGCTACAATACCCCATGTCAATCTGGAACCTGGAAAAATATCCTCATCATGAGCACCATCATCTCTGATCCATTCAACCATGTGTGCACGATCACGAGATGAGAGATGATCTCTTTCTTTCTCAACTCGACGTTCCTGCAGGTTGGAATTGAAACGCATGTACACAAGATCGTTCAGCTTCTTTTTCTCCAACATGTTTCTCTTCTTGGTATGTATCTGAAGACCAAAAAAATAAATTTATATCAATTACCAATTTAAATCTTACTATTACTATTGAATTGGGTGGATGGAGTAGAGTCATTAACGAGTCAAATGTACTCCAGTTACGCTCACATCCCAATGATGAAGACGTCAAGCTCAAGATTTTGATAGCCATAGCTTTCATATGAGTCGTGTCATCTCCATGATTACTCCACCAATTAGCTATTGAAATAGAGAATTGGTCAAAATAATAAAATAAATGATTGACATTAATAGAAAACTATGAATGAAATACCTGGATCATAATTGCCATCATTTATCATCTTCTGTCTTACTATTAAATGCTTGTCAAAATCTCCACGACTAAGTCTATATGCCAGAAGCTCGTCCCTGGTAATTGCATCTTGTGTATCCAAATCTGGATAAAATTTTTCCATGCACTCCTTAAACCCTCTCCACACCAAAGCATCTGGATTACCATGAGACTCAGTGTCGAAGAAAAATGGGTTCAAGTAATAAGCTGCTAGATGCAATGGAGTATTGAGCCTCCCGTTGGTCTTGGAGGTAAAAACATCCACAAAAAATTTATAAGATCACTCCACGCCATTGAATGCTGCAATTATCTCTTGCTTGGCCTCTTCAAGTCCTTCGTAGACAAAGCCCATAGATGGGTGTCGATTTGCACCAACCATACACAATAAATGAACCAATGGGGTGAAAACTCTGATAGCATGTGCTGTATGGTTTCGGAATGTAGGACTGAATACAATGGAACTCGTTCCTTCACCCGTCTTTGTCTTATACCATTTGCAGTTTTTCCACTCTTCTGAGGAAAACATCTATCTCAACTTGTCTTCCTTCTCATTTAGGCTCTCAAAAGTGAGAAAAGTAGTTGCAAATCTTGTTTGGTCGGGCATTGCAATGTCCTTCTTGCTGGTGAACTTGCGCATTAAGCTTAGAGTTTTGGTGTGAGAGTATATGAACACTGTAAGCCTCTTCGCTTTTGTGATTGCACTCCTCACCTTCATCTCTCTGCTTATCTGCTCCAAAGCAAGATCAATGGAGTGCACATCGCACGGAGTCTACCAAATCTGTAAATATTTGGTGACCAACAATCTTCTTGCTGCTACATTGGCGGATGCATTATCTACCACAATTTGAACCACTTTATCCACTCTCACTTCATTCAGACACTCCTCCACCAACTTGTAGATGTATTAGGTAGTGTGAGCCTCATCTGAGGCATCTATGGACTTCAAAAATGATGTCCCCAAGGTGCAATTGACACAAAAATTGATGATGCTCCTTCCTCGCATATCCATCCATGCATCAGTCATCAAAGAGCATCCTGCCAACGTCCACGTATCACGATGGCATTACAAATCATCATGAATCTCCTTCGCTGCCTTTTTCAAAAGCGGACCACTAATCTCATACCTCGTGGGAGGCTTTAGTCCAGGCTCGTACTTCCCAATCGCGTCCGTCATCTGAATGAAGTTTTTCATTGTCAATGCATTAAACGGAATCGTCGATTTATATACCCATTTGGATATGGTATCCTTGGAGAATGCATTCTTGATGGTCATCTGGCGTAATAACCCTTCCACTGCGACAGTCTGCTCCAAGGATTCAGAGACTCGCGATCTCTTCGTTGGACCCGCATCTCCAGTGATATCAACTTCCTCCCTCATCTCATGAACTTCAACGACTTTCTGGGACTTCTTCCTGGCAAATTCATCAAGGTAGGCAATCATCTTCTTCTTCGTTTCCTCGTCTACCTTGGGACATACAACTATGTTCCCTCTTCGCTGTGCTAAATGCTGCTTGAACATGTACATGCCGCCCTTTACAATCTTCTTGCACAGTCTGCAAGTGACCGTATTTGGATCCGTATGGTTCGTAAGGTAACCGTATTGCCATGCAGGATCGCTTGATCTTGACGGCACGTAAACAAACGAGTCGCTACTAGAAGCAACGTTCGCTGGAGGTGTATCCATCTACATAGTCAACAAACTCACAATTTAGGCAATCAACAAACACAAAGCTAAATAAACTAACAAGTTGAACTTCCTAATTACCTAACAAAATCACAAGTTACTCTCAAAAAAACAAAATCACAAGTTCAATGAAGTGATTAAATAACAGGCATATCAATGGCATCCATATAAGAATTTCTAAATTGAACAATTGAACATATAAACTTACAAATGCCACATTGCCAATCATATAATAACTTTTAAGTTGACCAAATTGAACATATAAGCTAACCAATGCCAATTATATAACATTTGATATGACATTTCTTTCTAATTTTAAATCATACAAAATCATTTTGAGCAAATAATTTCATCATTATATATTTATTAGAGATGAAATAGTGATGAATTTTAAAAAATATCACGATTTCTTATATAGATTTTTCATTTTTCTCAAATATATTTTCGACTTGTAATAGAAAAATTCATTTTTTATGTTTTAAGATCTTTATTTGATTAGTAGATATTTTAGGTCAGTTATTTAACAATAATTTTATTTGATTTGTGTATATGAATCTATGTAATATGTACATATACGTATGCATTCGTATATGAACATATATATTATATGATCTCATTTAATATATTCTACAAATAAAAAAATTAAACATCTTATATGGATAATAATCTATCCAAGTTAGTCATCAAATAATAATTTCATGTTTAATTTATAATTTGTCAAAACATATCATATTATCATCGCCATCATCATCATAACAACAATAGGACCAAGCAAAAAAGAACAAAAAAGGAACAAACCCTAACCAATATACATCATCATTTGAGTAATCTAAGTTTTACTCAAAAAATAACTTAACAACCTAACAAACATGCAGATTAACAAGATAATCTAAGCATTAATAACTAAAATCAAGCAATAAACCAAGCAAAAAAGAACAAAAAAATCGATTTTTTACAACCCTAACCAGAGAAGGGCAGCGGAGGATAGGAGTTGCTACACAAAGGAGGGTGACGGAGGACCGGCTTGAAGAGGACTCGTCGCACGATCCTCAGCGATGCAGAGGAGGGGGCGATGACGCAGTGGAGGTCCGAGAGCCTTGGAGCAGCTCAACGGTGGAAGATCGTGCGAACTGGGGAGTGGAGAACAAGGTTTGGGGTTCTGTTTCGACAAAAACCCCAAATGGCTCGTGTAATCAGTAATCAGGTAAAACCCTAAACCCCTCCCCCTTTCCCCCAAAAAGTCCATGTAAAACTCGACCGCTTAGTCGGCCGACTAGGCCGCCTAGTCGCCCGATTAGTCGGGTCGAGCCGACTATAGGCCGATTTGGCCTAGTCGAGTCGGCTACCCCTCCCCTCTACGCGTGACTTGACTAGTCGATCGACTTTTACAACACTGCTCAGGCTTAAAGTAACTAACCTATGTCGAACCAAACTTGAACTCGAGCTTTCAACCTTCTTTATCGAATTGAACTTGAATATAGGCATGCTCGTTACTATTGAGGGAAAAATAATAAATTGCATTCTCATGAGGCCCTAGGTTCTCTTATATAGAGGAGAGACCCGTTGGGTAAATTACATAATGAAGACGAAAAGAATAAAAAATACGCAAAATAGATAAAATATAGAAAATAACTCAACACTTCCCGTCAAGCTGGACCCTAGATATCAGTCATGCTCATCTTGGAACATCATCTCTAGTAAGGCCCTCTGGCTAGGGCCTTCGTAAGTACATTTGCTGTCTGATCTCCTGAGCTAACATGAGTAGTGGAGATAAGGCCCTTATGTATCATGTCTCGAGTGTAGTGTATGTCTACCTCGATATGCTTGGTCCTCTCATGGAAGGCCGTGTTGTTGGTGATGAAGAGCATGGAAGGACGTATCGATATCGATATCGTTTCGATATCGTATCGGTACGATATTTCGATGATATATCGCTGAAATATCGCCCATATCGACGAGCCTTTGTGAAGAAAATACTTGGAAATCGGGATATATCGCCATATCGATACCCATATCGGTCCCATGTCGATATCGATATATCGGCGATATATCGCCGATATATCGCGATATTTCCTTCCATGATGAAGAGAGCAACCTGGTTGTCACATTGGAGGTGTATGAGAAGAGGCACCTCAACTATTATGCTAGTAAGGGCAAATCTGACCCATTCATTTGTATGTTAGCTTGTGCCATGGTAATGTATTTTGATTCTACGCTGGATCTGGCAACCACTGTCTGCTTCTTGCTCGTCCATGACACCAAGGAACTCTCTATGAACACTGCAAAGCTAGAGGTAGACTTCTTGTCTTTGGGACACCTTGGATAATTTGCATCTGCACAAGCTGTAATGGCAAGGGATGTATCTCTGCTGAATAGAAGACCAGTTTCAGTTGAGGACTTCAGATACCTCAAAATCATATGGACACCATCCATATGTGACTTTCTAGGCTGCTCCATGAACTGAGTCACTTTGCTCACTGAAAAGGATATGATTCTGACCTGGTGATGGTCACATAAAGAAGCTTCTCAACAAGCTCTGTGTACCTCCTCTTGTCGACCTCCTTGGTGTCATCATCATAGAGTTTCATGCTTGGGTCCATATGAGTAGTGACAAGCCTGCTATCTGCCATGCCTGTCTCAGAGAGAAGATCTGTAATGTATTTCCTCTGGGTCATCACAAGACTTCGCTGATTCCTGGAGAACTCCAATCCAAGGAAGTAGCATAGGCTACCAAGGTCCTTGGTCACAAACTGCTGACCTAGGAAGTCCTTAGTAGCTTGAATGCCTTGTTTGTCGTCCAATGTAACAATGATATCATCAACATACACAAGTATGACAACTGTACCTCTCCGAGTCCTATGAACAAACAGTGAATGGTCGGCAATCATCTCACAAACCCTTATTCTTCTATCAAGTCCGAGAACTTCTGGAAACATGCTCTTGGACTTTGCATAAGGCCATGGATTGCCTTGTGAAGCCTGCAAATCTTCTGACTTCGCCTTCAGCAGCGAACCCAGATGGTTGCTACATGTAAATCTTCTCATGTAGGTCACCATATTGAAAAGCATTCTTCACATCAATCTGATATAGGGACCAATAATTTGCCACTGCAACTGATAGAAATATACGTAGAGTAAAATGCTTGGCCACCGGATAGAATGTATCCTGATAGTCCACCCCATATGTCTGGGTGAATCTGCATATCACAAGTCTCGCTTTGTAGCGATCCATACTGTCATTTGCTCGATGCTTCACCATGAACATCCACTTGCACCCAACAACGGATGCTCCAATTGAAGCTGAAACAAGGTCTAAGTACCACGCGAACACGACCTCTCTTCCTCCATGGCAAGATGCCACCGACTGTCTTGAATGACCTCCTGATATGTTTGTGTATCTCCACAGTTGACAATGCCTCATTAAATCTCCGGAAATCCTATGAAAATCTGCTCAACGAAACTTGGACTGCAAGAGGATATGAAGTACAAGTACGCCTCTGCTTTCGCATAGCAATAGGCACATTGAGATCATCTGCCACCTCCTGAATCTGCAAGTTTTCCTCTTGAGAGGGTACCTGCTCATCCTATAGGGAATCCTGCTGCTTAGACAACTTAGTAGTGCCATCAATAGAAACAATATGTTCATTACATACCTAAGGCATGCTGGATAATGGGGAAGACATGTGAGCAAGGGGAACATAGCGAGACCTACGAGTAAACACATGTGGCAAAAATTGAGTCAAGGTGGGTGGTTTCCATGAACATGAGGTGGTATAGGCATTGGAGGAGGAGGTGATGGTGGTAAGAGAGGTGATGGAAGTGGTAGAGCATGTGCAGGAGGTGGTAGAGCTGTAGGAGGTGGAGGCATGTAGATCTCCTCGTTAGAGTTAGATGGGGCTAGTTTGTCTCATGTAGGAGAGAAATACATAACACACTCAAGGAATATAACATCAGCACTAACAAAGTATTTCTGTTGAAGCAGATCAAAGCAACGGTACCCTTTCTATCTACGACAGTAGCCAACGAAGACACTTGACAGTTCTGGGGGAGAGCTTGCCACGAGCAGGCGAAGGATTGTGAACAAAAGGCATAGATCCAAATACATGCGGTGTAAGGGAGAACACATCCTTCTCGGATACAATCGAAAAAGGAACGTTTTCTCCCAAAATAGAGGATGGCATACTATTCACTAAGTAACATGCAGTGAGAACCGTATCACCCCAATAAGAGTGAGGAGCACAACTATAAATCAGAAGGGTTCTGGTCACATCGAGTAAATGATGATGTTTGCGTTCAACAACACTGTTCTGTTGAGATGTATAAGCACACGAGGTCTGGTGAACAATGCCAGGAGACCTGAGAAAATCGGATAGTTGTAAAGTGCAAAAACTCTAAGGCATTATCGGAGCGCAAATACTTGACAGTAACAGAGAAAATATTCTTTATCTCATTAGCAAATGATTTAATGGCAGACCCAACATCATACTTATTCTTTAACAAGAAAAGCCAAAAAGTCTAGAGTTGTCACCTACAACAACATGATAAAATGGTGTATCTGGAGATCATGGACACGATTCAGATCTCAAATATCTAAGTGAAGGATCTCAAACAATTGAGAACTGCTCCGACTCTGATGAGATGGAAACGAAGAACGGTGATGCTTCCCAAGCTAGTAAACCTTGCACTGGAAGGAAGATCACGTGGAGATCTGTGGGAGGACATGACACAGCTTCTGTAGATGAAGGTGGCTAAAATGAATGTGCCACAGGATCTGTGAGACTGGTCTATTCGGAATAGTAGAGGCACCGACATGAGGAGGCTGGACCAATCTATAGAGCCCCTGCTTCTTACAGCCACATCCAATCACCCTGTTCGTGAGTATGTCCCGAAACACTGGAGAAGAGGGGTAAAAAATGGTACAACAATGCATATCCTTTGTAATCTAACTAATAGAAATCAAATTCATTTGAAAATCAGGAGCATATAAAACATTCTGCAGGCGCATGGATGGCGTCAAATGCACTTCCCCCTATCGTGTTATGGGTAAGTGAACCTCATTTGCAATGACTGCCCATCTAGCAGGAGGTATAGACATGTAGGATATGAACTGGGTACTGCCTCCACACAGATGGTGAGAAGCACCAGAGTCCATGATCTACTCTGTCATATCTACATTGCTACAACCAGTAAAAGCATGCGCGATACATGAGGAGCTCGAAGAGGTTATAGATGTAGCTGCAGTCTATAGATCATGTAGTCTAATAGAAATCAAATTCATCTGAAATTCGGGAGCATATAAACATTCTACATGCGCATGGATGGCGTCAAATGCACTTCCCCCTATCATGTTATGGGTAAGTGAACCCCATTTGCAATGATTGCCCATCTAGCAGGAGGTATAGACACGTAGGATATGAACTAGGCACTGCCTCCACACAGATGGTGAGAATCACAAGACTCCATGATCCACTCTGTCATATCTGCACTGCTACATCCAGTAAAAGCGTATGCGATACATGAGGAGCTCGAAGAGGTTATAGCTGTAGCTACAGTCTATAGATCCTGTAGTGGTAGTGCCATCCACTGGAGTTATGATCTCTCGTACACGAGAGACAATGTCATCAAGGCGTGGATCTGCCTAAGAAGCTGTAGTATCTGAATGCTTAATCTGCTCTGCCATGCAAGCAGATGTAGGATATCCATGCTTCTGATAGCATGTATCCGCAGAGTGTCCTGGACAACGATAATAAGTGCAGGGACCACACTAACGTCCACCACCTCTGCCACGAGAACAATGCCCTCTGAACTGAGTAGAAGCTCCTCTGCGACGAGAAGCAACCATCATTTAGGAAGGTTGTGTGGTGGCAACATGTGGAATAAGAAGCATGTTAAGACGACTGTAAACCTCCTCCATGGGAGGTATGGTCGCCCTAGTAAGGATCTGTGCTCGAGCTGCCTCATACTCTAGGTCAAGCACAATCAAGAAAACTCTAGCCATCATGGTATGCCATTTGCTGCTCTGTGGAAGTCGTAATCAGCATGAATATGTGAAGCTTCTCGAACATGCCACGAAGCGAGGAGTAGAACGTGTGCAGAGGACGACCATTCTGCTTTGCCTTGTATATGTCAAACTGAAGCTGAAGACTCTTGACCTCATTCTTCCCTTGGACATAAGTTGATGCCAGAATATCCCACATCGCCTTGACGATGGGTTGGTTAACAATGTCATTGTCAATCTCTGTGGTGAAGGTCCCAGAGAGCCAAATACACGTATGCGCGTCATCTTGCTTTCATAAAGCATTGTCCCCAGTCTTGTCCGTTGACTCTGGCTTCATCAGAATGTGCTCCTTATTGTTGCATTGCATAAGGGTTAGAAACTGCATGGATCGCAACTCATAATTGGTCCCATCGATCTTCATAATGGGAGCCGGGCCTTTGAAGGCACTAGACGAAGAGAAGATATCACCATTATTTTCTGACATGTTAGAAAAACGACTGAAAGCGGAACTCGACCGAGGAAGTAGACCGATTTGAGCGAGTCTACACGATCATATAGAGGATTGGCTGCTTGTGTAGACTCATACCACTATCCTCGTCAATCTTCGATCCACACTAGGGTCGGAAAACATGATTTATAAGTCCGTAGTCATGTTTTTTGATCAAAATCAGATCGTTTTTGGCCACAGTTCGGCGTCAGAGAGGAAATAAATCGGTCGTAAAGATTATATGTGGTGTGGAGAGGTGCGAGGGGTTGCAAGCGATCGTGCTAGGGCAAGCAACAACGACACGGAGGCATTGTGACTCCCTTACAATGACGCTGGGGCCTCGTTGGTTGCTGTGGCATTGTCACTGTTGCTGCTGCTGCGGCGATGTACGGGGCCTTGACGGCTGCGGCGGTGGCGTGGAGAGCCACGGTGGTTGCAACGACGACGCGCGGGGAGTGCATGAGCGTACACAGAGGCTTGCGGGTGTGGCTAGGACACATATGTAGTACTCAAGCTCTGATCTAGGACCGTCGCTCTGATACCATGTTGAGGGAAAAATAATTAATTGCCTCATGAGGATCTAGGGTTTTCTTATATAGATAGAGATCCGTTGGGTAAATT
The DNA here is from genome assembly GCA_037367405.1 of Ottelia alismoides. Lineage (NCBI taxonomy): Eukaryota > Viridiplantae > Streptophyta > Magnoliopsida > Alismatales > Hydrocharitaceae > Ottelia > Ottelia alismoides. The sequence continues at coordinate 272,817 of JAZKJV010007493.1, read as the reverse complement.
ACATAATGAAGACAGAAAAAATAGTAAATACATAAAAGAGATGAAAGATTAAAAAATCTCAACAGTTACAGTTCGGTTCGATTAGTAGCCCTAGATGTGAAAGCATGTTATGCGTAATTATCTCTAAAGCAGATGGAACCTTAAAAGTTGTGTGAGGTTTCTTTCATCAAGTTAGTATTTACGGACGAGTTGACTAGTCACATTCATGATGAGATACCTTAGTGTATGTTGCTCACTGAGGATATTGTGTTGATTGCTGAGACTAGAGATGAAGTACAAAGCTTGAGCTTTGGATGCATGCCTTGTTAACTAAAAGATTTCTTATAAGTAGGGCTAATGCTGAATATATGGAGTGCACATTTGATGGAAGCAATGGTGAAGGAACCAAGGTGAAGATGGGAGAAAATAACATTCATAAGAAAGATTCTTTTAAATACTTGGGATCTACTTTGCAACATGATGAGAAATCGATGGAGATGTTACTCATAGAATAAATGCAGGTTGGCTAAAGTGGAGTGAAGCTTCTACTGTTGTATATGATAAGAAAATTCCATTGAAAATCAAAGGAAAGTATTACAAGGCAGCCGTGAGACATGCTATGCTCTATGGATTTGAGTGTAGGCCCGTTAACCATAGGCATGTGCGGATAATGATAGTAGCAAAAATGAAAATGCTAAGGTGGATTTGTAGTCATATATGAAAGATTAGATTCGGAATGATGCAATTATAAGGAAAGTTGGTGTCACTCTAATAAAGGATAATATGAGAGAAAATTGCTTAAGATAGTTTGACCACTTGCAAAGGAGGTCGGCTGATGCGCTAGTTAGAAGATGTGAGATTTGCGATGTTGCGCTGGCTAAGAGAGGACGAGGAAGGGCCCACGAAGTGTTGGAATGAGACTATCCAAATGGATCTTAATTATTTGGATTAAGCTCGAGAATGACATAAGATAGATATGAATGGAGGCAAAGAATCCATGTAGCTGATCCTACTTATGTGGGAAAAGGTTTTGTTGTTGTTGTGGCAGTAATTATTCTTTGTGATAGAGGGCTATATGATGTGCTTTATGACTATGAGCATTTGTGTTGTGGGATTGGGTAGGGGTGTGTGTATATGGTAACTATATCACATATATTTGCAAAAAAACAAGAAGTTGTCCCTTGATTTCTCAAAGTAGGTGGAATACTATCTTCTTGAACCATGCATGTCTTGGTGTTTTGTTCAATTTTCTTCCGCACATATACATGAAGGGAAGGCATGGGAGAGCGTCGACGGGCTACTACATGTGGGGAGGCTTTCGGCGGGATTCCAGTTCTGGTTGCGAATCTTAAAAGGGGCTCCGCGAGATGGCATCAACAAAGGTGGCTGGATGGACTTTAGTCTTGCATCGCAAATCGGGCAGGAAATGCTTTCGCTGTGGTGAGAGGGGTCATATCGCCTCGTCTTGCTTGAGACAACAACGATGTTTTGGATGTCGAAAGTTCGGGCGTCTCTGAGCATCCAGGGAGCTGGCGTTGCAGCTTGTGGCCAGCCTTATGTGACGAGAGTCTGATGGTGGTGGAGGCACGCAAGGCAGTGGAGGCATGACTGGTGAGTATCTTTCGTACGCGAAGTTAGTTGCTAGCGCCAGAGGCGAGGTTTTTTAAGCCGGGCATGGTGATTGGAACTTGGCAGAAGGAATCGTTGACCATCCCTTCGAGTTGGGATGGAATCTCGTTACTGTTCGGAAGAGAGTTTGTGGGTGATGTTGTGCGGCTGGGTGACAAAAAATGCTGCATTTGTGGTTTGACTCGGTCTCAGGTGATGCGCCTTGTGAATCCGAGAGGAGAGAATGATGTTGTTTGGAGATATCCGAGGTTTGCTGATGGTGGTGAAGTTTCCCTCGTCAGGAGGGTGGTGCAGTTGAGGGGAGTCCCTTTTCTCTCCAGAATGGTGGAAGCCCTTGGACCAACTCTTAAGGAGATAGGAGCGGTGTTAAAGATTCTATCGCATGGCTGTGCTCCGGAGCTGATCTCAACGCCACCTTGGTCCTCCTTGAATGTTGGGATGAGTTGATGGTATTATCGCCGGAGACAATTTTGAGGGTGGGTCAGGCTACCTTCCCATTAGTCATTTGTTTCTTAGTGCCTCCGCCTCCCCCTCAATGCTCGAAGGAGGGATCTCCGACGGGGAGCGACCATGTTCCGGCTGCGTATCAGCCGGATGAGAAGCTGGACAGTCCGAGACTTGAGGCAAAACTGTTAGAGTAATACTCTGATGTGTTATTCCATAGAGCCCTCGGGTCTTTTATATAGGGAGAAAACCCTTGGGTAAATTACAGAGTCTTACAATATATAAATAGAAAATACGAAACAGTAAAACGTAACATATATAAGTCTCTACACTCCCCCTCAAGATGGAGCATAGATGTCTATCATGCTCAGCTTGGAAGAACATCTCTGGAAAGGTCCTCTGAGCAGTGGCTTGGTGAATATGTCAGCAGTCTGATCCTCTGAACTGACATGAGAAGTGGAAATGAAGCCCTTCTGAATCATGTCTCTAGTATAATGACAATCCACCTCGATGTGCTTTGTTCTCTCATGAAAAGCTGGATTATCGGCAATAAACAATGCTGCCTGATTGTCACATTGGAGATTCATAGGCAAGGGGACATCTACAGTCAAATCTTCTAAGACTGCTCTAACCCACATCATTTCTGCAGTTGCTTGTGCCATGGCTCTGTACTCGGATTCCGCACTGGACCTCGCCACAACAGTCTGTTTCTTGCTTTTCCAAGAAACTAAAGAGCTTCCTATGAAGATAGCAAATCTAGAAGTAGATTTACGATCCCTTGGACATCCTGCATAATCAGCATCTGCACAAGCTGAAATAGACAGATCCGTATCTTTCCTAAATAACAACCCTGTGCCTGGGGAAGACTTCAGATATCTCAATATCATATACAAGGCATCCATATGAACTTGCCTTGGCTGCTCCACAAATTGACTCACCCGGTTTACTGCAAAGGCAATATCCGGTCGACTTATAGTAATATATAAGAGCTTACCCACCATCTCTCTGTACCTTCTTTTGTCCACCTCCTCGGTATCATCGTCGTACAGCTTCATGCTTGGGTCCATAGGTGTACTTGAAGGTCTGCATCCAGTCATTCCTGTTTCAACTAGCAAGTCTGTGACATATTTTCTTTGAGTCATCACCATTCCTTGTGCATTTCTTGCAAACTCTATCCCCAGAAAATATCGTATCGTGCCCAGATCCTTCGTAATGAACTGGTTTCCCAGCAGGGACTTGGTTATCTCAATCCCCTGAGCATCATCTCCTGTGACCAAGATGTCATCAACATATATCATAACAACAACTGTACCTCTAGTGGTCTTCTGGATGAACAATGAATGGTCCGCATTTGATCTCCTGAACCCCTGTTGTTCAATTAGCTGAGAAAGCTTCTGGAACCATGCTCGGGGACTCTGTTTGAGGCCATAGATAGCCTTATGAAGTCTGCACACCATCTGAGTCTCCCCCTCAGCAACAAACCCTGGTGGCTGCTGCATATAGACTTCCTCCTGCAGGTCTCCATACAAGAAAGCATTCTTGACGTCAAGCTGAAAAATGACCCAGTTACGTACCACAGCAACATATAGGAGGATGCGAAGAGTGGAGTGTCTAGCCAATGGTGAAAAAGTATCCAAATAATCTACCCCATACGTCTGGGTAAATCCCCTTGCCACAAGTCTTGCCTTGTATCTGTCGAGACGTCCATCCGCATGATATTTCACCGTAAACATCCACTTGCAACTCACAACGGAGGCACTTGGAGGAATGGGGACAAGAGACCAAGTCCCTCGAGACTGCAAGGCACGCATCTCCTCTTCCATGGCTAGACGCCAGCAATCAATCTTCATGGCATCTTGGTAGGTCCGTGGAATGTCAACGGACGAGACAACAGCTGTAAACTTCTGGAAATCCCCATTGAGACGATGAAATGAGACTTGGGAGGCAAGAGGATATGAAGCACATTGTCTCCGCTGCTTCCTGTGAGCAATGGGCCGATCCAGATCATCCGTCACGGTGTCCACCGGTTCATCCTCCTCCTGTAGTAAAGGCTCCTGCACTGGTGCATTATTTAACCCATCATTAGCGATAACATCAGAACATACCTGAGGCGTGTTGGATGGTTGACATGTAGCTTGAGCAGGGCCTGTCCGCCTTGTATAGAACTTAGGAAATGGTACAATTGGAGGTGGTGGTGGTGGTGGAGTATAGGATGGACCCAGGCTTGGAGGTGGAGGCACATAGACACTAGAATCTGTGGATGTGGAGGAGACCAATCTGTCACCTGCAGGGGAGAAATACATGACGGGTTCGAAAAATGTAACATCAGCGCTCACATAGTATTTGTCATGAACGGGGTCATAGCAACGATATCCTTTCTATGTCCTGGAGTAGCCCACAAAAACACACTTGATAGCCCTGGGAGATAGCTTATCAAGTCCTGGAGACAAGCGGTGGACAAACGCAACAGTGCCAAAGACCCGAGATGTAAGAGTAAACAAATCTTTGTCAGGAAAGAGAACAGATATAGGAGACTTTTCCCCAAGAACAGTTGTAGGCATGCGGTTGACCAGATAGCATGCTGTAAGTATAGCACCCCCCCAAAAGGATAATGGGGCACAACTCTGAATAAGTAATGTGCGAGCAATATCAAGGAAATGGCGATGTTTCCGTTCTGCAACCCCATTTTGTTGAGATGTGTATGCACATGTGGTTTGGTGGATTATGCCTTTAGAAGAAAGAAAACTAGCAAGAGAACGAGTGCAGAACTCCAATGCATTGTCAGTACGCACATACTTAACAGTAGATGAAAAAACATTTTGAACTTCATTGATAAGATTTTGAATAACACTTCCTGCTTCGGATTTATTTTTAAGAAGAAAGGTCCAGGACACTCTAGAAAAATCATCGACCACAACTAAATAGAACCTGTGCCCCTGATGATCTGGGACATGACTAGGACCCCATATATCTATGTGAAATAACTCAAATGGGGAGCGACTGCTCCGACTCTGACGACTGGGGAAGCTGGACCGATGGTGCTTCCCTAACTGACAAGCTTCACAACGAAAGGATGAACTCGGAGAAATTTGAGGCAGGAGGTGACACATTTTCTGTAGTGACAGGTGAACGAACCGAAGATGCCAGGTATACGGAGACACAGAGATCTGAGAATGTAGTGAGATGCCAGCATAAGAGTTCCGTACAAGACGATATAGGCCATTGTGCTCAGAACCACAGCCAATCACCCTGCCCGTTAGTATGTCCTGAAAAATAACAGACGATGGGGCAAAAATAGCACGACAGTGCAAATCTCGTGTAATCTGACTAATGGATAAGAGATTCGTAGAGAATTCTGGTGCATGTAAAACATTCTGTAAGTGCATAGAGGGCAGCAAATCTGTCTCCCCCTGACCGATGATAGGGGAATGAGTGCCATCAGCAATGAGTACAGAGCGACCAGGCTGGACAGCTCTATAGGACTGCAGAACATCTTTCTCACGACAGAGATGATGGGTGGCTCCAGAATCAACAATCCATCCTGTGAGATCATGATTATGATATGAGACGGAAGGACTACCTGAGGCATTGGCTGCGGCAGATGTACTAGCTGATGCCGAGGCCGCAACATCAGACGCATCAGCACCCTCTGATGATGACTGTGGCATGATATCACGAAGCCGTGCCACTAGCTCCTCGAACCTGTGATCGGGAGTAGATGCTGGTGGACCCTGAACATGATCAGCGACACGTGCAGAAGGAGGGAAGCCATGCTTGGAATAGCATGTATCCTCCGAATGACCAGTACAACGACAGAATGAGCACGTAGAGCGTATGCGACCTCCACGGCCACGTCCACCACTTCCTCTGCCACGAAATGAGGAGGAACTACCTCGTCCTCTGGAGACAGCCATTGCCGAGGGAGGTGTAGTCGTTGTATTCGATGGAACTGGTACACGACTGAGCCGTCTGTAGACTTCTTCCATCGGTGGAATGGTGGCATCGGCAAGGATCTGAGAGCGTGCTGCCTCATATTCAGGATCGAGGGCATCAAGTAAGACGCCAACCATAGTGGCGTTGCGGAACGTCTTCTGCTGTTCCGACGTGGCTGTGAGTGGAATTGTGCTATAAAGTTTCTTGAACATTCCACGAAGAGACGTGTACAGAGAATGAAGGGGCCTCCCATTTTGCTTCGTGGTAAAGATATCATGCTGCAACTGCAACATCTTGGTCTCGTTCCGTACCTGAGAGTACGTCGTGGCCAGAATATCCCACATCGCCTTGCCGGTGGGCTGATGGAGGACATCATTTGCTATCTCCGTCGTGAGCGTACCTGACAGCCAAACTTTGGCGTACGCGTCATCAGCCTCCCATGAGGCATATATTCCCGTCTTCTCCGGCGGTTCATCTTCGGTAAGAATATGCTTCTTACCACACGACTTCATGAGACTGAGGAACTGCATATCCCACAGTTCGTAGTTCGTCCCGTCCATTTTGACGATAGGTGCCGAACCTTTGAAGGCACCGATGGCGGGCATATCGACCTTTTGATCTGACATACTGCCGGAGAAGAACAACTAGGGATGATAGACCAAGAAACTGGTGTCTACCACGACCTGTGAGGATTCAAGTGCATATGTAGGCGTTATGCACTTGAACCCATCCTCTATCCGGAACCGACCGAAGGAGAGGTACCCCGATGACGATTAGAGGCTGTAGAAGCCTCGGCGGGAGAGATAGCCGGCGGTTAGGGGAACCCGGCGGCGGGGCTGGGCACCGCTGGCGGCGCCGGGGACGGCTGGGAGGGGCCCGACGGAGGGCTGGGCACTGCTGGCGATGCCGGGGACGGCTGGGAGGGGATCCGCGGAGGGCTGGTGGCCCGGCTGGGTTGGCGAGAGGCCCGCTGGAGGGCTGGCGGAACCGGCTGGAGGTGCCGGCTGGGTTGGCGGCGGCGGCGGAAGGGCCTGGAGAGGCCGGCGACGGAAGTAGAGAGAGGGGGGGGGGTGGAGGAAACCCTAGGTTAGGGTTAGGGCTCTGATACCATGTTAGAGTAATACTCTGATGTGTTATTCCATAGAGCCCTCGGGTCTCTTATATAGGGAGAAAACCCTTGGGTAAATTATAGAGTCTTACAATATATAAATAGAAAATACGAAACAGTAAAACGTAACATATATAAGTCTCTACAAAAACGTCGGGGCGAGACTTGCGACAATTCGTTTCCAGCGCAGTTTTCCTTGATTAGCGTAATTTGTGTGGACTCATTGAGAAGGGCAGTTTCTTCTGATTTTGCACACGTTGTGGGCCTCTCTCCCTCGGGTCGGGTCGCTCGATTGGTCATTGTGGGCGACCTTAGCAACCTTCTTGTCGGACCCCTGGTGGATCTGCTCTTGTCCTCCGTATCATTGCTGACGAGTCCTAATTGGATCCAATTAGCTGTGGATATGGTCCCGGTCTCTTCTGAATCCCGATAGACCCTGTCCTTGCTTCGATATGTACATGTGAAGCTGCCAGTTCCTGTGCGCATTTTTTCTCAGATCGGGAGCAGTGTTGCTTGGATTCGGACAAAATTATCTTTGGTTCCAGGTGATATTTTGTGAGGTCTGCCTTCTTCTGGCGAAACGAGGGCGCTTCATATGGTGGAGTCCATTCCTCGACTGCGGTTTCCTTCCCCTTGGGCGGGGGTAGTGTGGACCCTGTCCTGGTTGCTACAGTGAAATGGTCGAGATCGATCTATGTGCAGAGAGATGCATATTTTCTCTCTAACCATGGATTTGAGAGGGGAGTCTCGAAGAGATACAGATGAAGGTGTAAGAAAAAGGTTGTGCATGGGGAGGTGCCGATTTTTCTCTCTTTTCTGAGCGCAAGGCTTAAGTGGCTTTGCTTGCTGGAGCAGTGAGAACAGTGGGTTTTCAATCGGTTACCAAATGAAGATACTATCTTGGAATGTTAGAGGTCTGGGTGACCCGAAAAAAAGACGTGTACTGGGCACTAGATTTGTGGAGTGGGATTGTGATGTCATTCTACTTCAGGAAATAAAACTTGACTCCTGGAATGTAGATACTTGGAAGTCGTTTGAGGTGAGATCTATGAGTAACTTTACAAGGATTGACCCTGTTGGGAGTTTAGGTGGCATTTGTGTGGCTTGGAAAGACTCGACGTTCCAGCTTAGGGCAGAATTGAAGGGATCCCATGTTCTTATTGTACTCTTGGAGACCTCCAGCACCCCGATCCTCGTTACTCTATCTTGTGTTTATGGCTCGTGCTCTCTTGCTCTGCGGCATGATTTGTGGGCAGACTTGCATGCGACCAGGAGCGCCTTCCCGGATTGTGCATGGTTTGTGGGAGGGGCATAATCCGAGTTCTACTGATTTTGCTGACCATATTGACGAACTGGAGCTTGAGGTTTTAGATGCTGCTGATACAAAGTATACCTGGTGGAGCTCTGGTTCCTGTTCACGTATTGATCGATTTTTGGCCTCTTCAGAGTTTATGGAGGTGTTCCCTCTGTCTTTCGCCTCCTTGAGGCCCCGCACGCGGTCGGACCATTCGCCCTTGGTTTGGGATTCGGGTTGTCATTCGGCGAGGGGTTTCTTCATCTTTGAGAGTTCTTGGCTTTTGGAGGATTCCTTAAGAGATTTGGTCTGTTCTCACTGGGCATCTACCGTGGTAAACGTTCCGGCGGCGGTGAGATTTTTGGAAAAGCTGAAGTCTTTACGTCAAAGGTTATGCGCCTTTGAAAAGGAGATCAGGGAGTCTAAAAAGGCTCGAAGATTGACTGCAGAGCAGGAGGTTTCAAAACTTGATAGGCTTTAGGATGACAGATTGCTAGATGCTGAGGAGTTGGGGCTAAGAGTTGCCGCTCAGAAAACGATTCTGGAGGAAGATCGTAAACTGGTGGCAGAATAGAGGCAGAGATCTCGTCTTGCGTGGTTTAAGGAGGGTGATGCAAACACGACTTTTTTCCACAGGATATCTAGTGGCATGCGTCAGATTAATTTCATCAGATCTATGGTTGTTGATGGCATCACTTTTGAGGGGGATAGAAAGTTGGGGAGTGCGATTGTGGATCACTACCATGAGTTCTCCAGGCGTGCTACATCCAGGCCGTGGAGATGGTCTGGCCAGGGGGCAACACCCCTTACAGACGTACCTACAAATAGCTTGCTCATGCCAATCACTGTTATAAAATAGAAAGCGGAAGCAAAACATGGATACAAAAGAACATCGGGATTAACGTGGAACCCTACTCCGTGAGGAGCGGGATGAAACCACGGGAGAAGCCCTCCAATAGGGCGTGTTTGTCTATTGACTTTCTCAAGAGATACAGGAGGTCTGGGGCTCCTTATATAGCCTCTCCAGAGCCTCCAAGTCCCATTGCTGGTCCATGTGGGACTAAACACTGGATGGGGGTAAATGGATCTTCTCCAGGATCCATTTACCCTGCTACAACTCAATAGGCACACAACCACATACTCCAACACTCCCCCTCAAGCTGGAGCATGCAATGCTCAGCTTGGACAAACAGAAAGATACTCAACTCAACGCTACAGGACACTACGAACAATATCAACCCAACGCGCACATTGCTGCAGTCGAGGACGTTGCTTCTCATGCCGTGTAGGTGAGGAGGACGAACGGGCTGGAGTGTGAGTCTTCTGAATCTCCTCGTCGGAGAGCATGTGCTCTGAACTGCGCCTGTCAGAGTCACTGCAACCGGAAAATGAGTCTCCTTGTCGGAGTACTCTGGCCCGCCACAATTTGTGGACAACTGCTCCATCTCTGAAAGGGCCGAACTGAAAAGGCCGTGGCTGTGCAATCCTCGTCGGAGTCCACGGTCGCTGGAGAATGGAGTCTGAGATAATTCTCCTCGTCGGAGAACTGGGTCTCTCCCATCTGGCTCAGAGAATGGTGCACTGCTCTGGTGTACCTATGATACCACATGAAAACCCTTGCCCTCAAGGGAATGGTCCTCTGCACTGGAGTCCCTATGGCTCACATGAAAACTCTGGCCTGACAACAAGACGAATGATGGGGACCGCGAAACAAATGATGGCAACTTATGCTCATCTGACAATGACTGCACGCTCGTGCGTGTCTGAAACTGGAGACTCGGAACTATCTGATGTCGAGTCTGACACTGGATCTGAACCGTGGAGTCTGGAATCTGATCGGTCTGGAAATATGCATCTGAATCTGACTTCTGAATCTCTGATATCTGGAGAAGACCTGTGACTCTACATATATACTCCCCCTTTCTCCCATACTTGTCGGAAAATGAAATCGACCAAGTTGGGAGAATACAAGAAATTAGGGGTACAAAATATCAATAAGCCGTTCGGCTTTCAAAACATTCATCATTTTTTTTTCGAATTTTTTTTAATCCGTTTCAACCATTTTTTTTCCGTCTTTTGCTTCGCACAATTTTTTTTTTGCAAATGCGTACGGCTTTTTATTTTGTACGCGCCTCTTCTTCTTTTTATTTATTTTTTTTCTTTTTTTTGGAAAAACTTGAATATCTCTCTTTTTTTTGAGCAGCCCACTTGGGCCTAAAAAGATATCAGACCTCTGTTTTTTTTTCAATACATACGGCCCACTTGGGCCTACTGCACAAGCCCCCCCTTTTTTTTGGATTTTTTTCTGGGCTTCTATTTTTCCAGCCTGGGCTTTAATAATTTTTTTTAACCCTCACGGCAAACAAGGGCCTTTATTTAGGGTTCCCTTGGGAACCCTATCTCATACGAATAGCCGCCCAATCGTGGGGGGACTTCACCTGCCGCCGCTGGCAGGAAATTCGGCAGAGAGCACAGAGCACATAGGGCTCGGGCGAGAGAGCATCGCCAGCGCCGCCAGAAGCTCGGCGCCCGATGGCTGGACGCGAGAAGATGGGTGCGGCTGGATCGGCACCGCCGAGATGGAGCTGGAGGAGAAGAGGCGCCTCGCCCGATGGGAACTGGAGGACGCTGCGCCCTGTGATGGGGCACCCCACGGTGCCAAGGGTTCTGCGGCATCTGTTGGGGAGTTGCTTGCGGGGAGCCCTTCGCGCCGCCTGTCTTTCGTGCGTATATGGGCTGCTGTTTGGCGGCGCTAGGAGGAGTCGTCTGGGGCTGGCGCGGTCGAGCGCCGTCGATCTGGATTGTTGGGTCTGCACCTGGGCGCGCGGGTGTAGGGCTTCTGCGCGGTATGCACTTGGAGCCGCCTGGAGCGGATGGGGGGCGCCTGGAGAGGCACGACCCCGCGCCGCCTGTGACAGAATGAGGCGCCGCGATGCACTGAAAGCGAGAAGTTGCATCGGTGAGGCGGGCTGAGCGCCTGGAGTCGGAGGAGATGGCATGGTCTGCACGATTGGTTGCCTGCGCCGTCGAAGGCCGTAGATGGGCTGGTTTTGCCCACGCCGAGATCTGGGGGCATGTTGTGAAGAGTGTTGCGTCGTGACGAACAAGAACGGCTGACAGTGATTAGGGTTTCAATCGAAACCCTAAACTTGGATAAAGCATGGCTCGAACCCTTCTTGACGATGATAATTATAAACAACTGAACTTTAAGACTAATCTTCAACAATAATCAAGAATCGAATCTCGAAAAACAAACAACATAAAATCCTCGAGAATCGACCCGCTCTGATACCATGTTATAAAATAGAAAGCGGAAGCAAAACATGGATACAAAAGAACAGCGGGATTAACGTGGAACCCTACTCCGTGAGGAGCGGGATGAAACCACGGGAGAAGCCCTCCAATAGGGCGTGTTTGTCTATTGACTTTCTCAAGAGATACAGGAGGTCTGGGGCTCCTTATATAGCCTCTCCAGAGCCTCCAAGTCCCATTGCTGGTCCATGTGGGACTAAACACTGGATGGGGGTAAATGGATCTTCTCCAGGATCCATTTACCCTGCTACAACTCAATAGGCACACAACCACATACTCCAACAATCAATTTGGAGGAGATTAAGGCAACGATCTGTAGTCTGAATGCAAATGGGGCGCCAGGTCCGGACGGCTTTCCGATCCTCTTTTATAGGGAATTCTGGGACCTGGTGAGTGGTGAGGTTCTTGAAGTTGTGGAGAAGTTCTGTCGTTGCAACGCGGATTTCGAAAGGCTAAACAGAGCTTTATTGTTTCTTCTTCCAAAGCGGGAGGCAGCGGATAGGATTGAAGACTACAGACCCATTGCTCTCTCTAATGGTATCTACCTCTTGGTGGCGAAGGTGTTGGCGGTTCGTCTCAGTCTGGTTCTTGATATATTATTTCCCCTCTCCAATCAGCTTTCATCCCTGGAAGACAAATTGCAGATAGTCTGGGGATGGCATTGGGGATTATTTGTGACTGGAAGCGTAATGGTAAAAATGCTATGCTATGGAAAGTCGATTTTGCTAAAGCTTATAACACCCTGGACTGGTGGTTTCTGTGGGTGTCTCTTTACAGGAGGGGTTTTCGGACATATGTATCTCTTGGAGGAAGCGTTGTGTCACCACGGCATCATTATCCATGCTGGTCAGCAGTTGTCCTGAGGGTGGCTTCTTTCAGCCGCAGAGAGGGGTCTGGCAGGGTTGCCCTCTTATGCTTTTGCTTTTTGTGCTTGCGACCGATGTTCTTGCATGTATGATTGAGCGGGTTCAGTGTAGTGGTCTCACCGTTGGTTAGAGTTGTGGGGATCTGTGCATTCCATTGCTTCAATATGCAGATGACACTATTCTGTTTGTGGAGGGTAATAGGGAGGTGGCTGACAGCATGGCCCTCGTGTTGGAGATCTTGGGGAAGATGTTAGGTCTGAACCTGAATCATAACAAGTCCACTGTTGTTTCCTTTGGCATGCCGGATGATGAGGCTCATGCTTGCAGTTTGGAGATGGCCACGAGTATTGGCTCCCTTCCTATTTGGTACCTTGGGCTTCCTCTCACTTTTGGCAGGGTCAAGGTGTCGGATTGGCTTCCGGTGGTGGAGAAGTTTGAGAGAAAATTAAGCATTTGGAAGGCTTCTCTTCTATCGCGGGGATGACGCTTGGTGCTAGTTAAGGCGGTTCTTTCCAGCATACCTGTGTTTTTCTCTTCCCGCCTCCTCCCGATAGGTGTCATGAGGAGGTTGGAGCAACTGATGCGTAAATTTCTTTGGAGCAGATCTGGGAAGGAAAGACATGGTTTGCATTTGGTTGACTGGGAGACTTACGCTACCTAAGAAGAATGGTGGGCTTGGAATAAAGTGCTCGGAGTCCTTTAATGGATGGGCAGAATTTGGGGCAAGGATGAGAGTCTTTGCTGTAGTATGACCCGTGGCCTCTACAACATCTCCTTTGCGGGACCTGGGCTTCTGCGACGGGGGCCCAATCAGTCTGATTTTTGGAAGGGAATCATGCAGATCTTGCCGCTCTTTCGTGTGCTTTTTAGTTCAGTGATGGGTGACGACGCTTCTTTTGGTTTCTGGACGGATGACTGGACGGGGGATGGGACAGTCACCACTCGTTTCCCTCGTTTTTTTGCACTGGCGGAAAAATCCGAACATGAGGGTTGCAACTTGCTGGGTAAGCGGAAATTGGATGCCAACGTTTGGAAGTTCTTTCTTTGACCAACGTCCGGAGGAGTTTTTGCGCTTGTTGGACTCACTGGGGCAGGTTGGCAGGCCTTCTACTGGCCCGGATCATCGGGTGTGGAGGGACGGGGCTTTTTCTGTTCGGAAGACCTACGACGTCATTTGTAGGCCGCCTCCTACGCTTTCAACTGATTTGATTCGGGACTGTAGTTTTGTCTGGTCTCTTGGTTTTCTGAGAGGATTGGGTTCTTCATGTGGTTATTTCGCAGAAAGCGCATAATGACAAGAGATCGATGTGCTAAGATTCTCACGACTGTTTCGGATAGCTGTCCCCACTGCGGGAGTGCCATTGAGTCAATGGACCACCTTTTCTTCCATTGCTCGATTACTTCGCCTATCTGGGACGAAGTGTGGTTAGCTATGCACTCGCTCGGTCGAGACATTTTGGACATCTTTTTTTGGGGCACGAGGTAGACAAAGAAGAGAGGTTCTGATCCCGGTGGCTGTCCTGTGGGCCATTTGGTTAGCTCGAAATGATGTTCTTTTTTTCCGGTGACCGGTTCTATTCTAAGAATGTTATCTTTCATTACAAGCGCCTGCTTGATTTTTGGCTTTTGTAAGATGTAACTTAATTTGTAATTACTACCTTTATAGCTATTAAGAGTATCGGGGTGGGCACCTATGCGTGATCCCCCCTCTTTTAGTTTCTCATATATATATATATATTTATATACACTTTTCAACTTTTTTGTTTACTGGTGTTTTAGTTCAGTTCCCCTAGATCAAACAGCAAAAGTGCTTTGTGCACATCGAAACTAACATGCTTATAATCTTATCTGTACTCAGAAAATATCTCTTCAAAACAACTAATCTTTATTATCATTGCTCGTCAACCTTTACTATAATTTAATGTGATTTCAGTGGCGAGAATGATGCCCCTTAAAGACTTGGTCCCTGCAGCCAGCAACTCAGTGAATAGTCAGTTTATACTGCTGGAGAAGGAACAGATCTCAATGGAAGGTAAGGAGAAGGTGTGCTTGGCACTAGTGGCTGATGAAAGTGCTTCTGTTCACTTCCAGCTTTGGGGCACTGAATGTGATGCTTTTGAACCTGGAGATATCATCAGACTTTACAATGGAATCTTCTCTTACCACAAGAAGAATCTCATACTCCGGGCTGGTAAGCGAGGAAAAGCTGTGAAAACTGGAGAATTCACCATGTTGTTTGTAGAAACTCCCAATATGAGTGAGATCCAGTGGGGTCCTGATCCCAACAATTCAAAGAAGTTTGTACAGGAAGCAGTGATCTCTTCTCATTCACGGATCTTCCCTCCATCATCTTGATGGATCCTCGATGCTAGATGTAACTCACTGCAGTGATTCGGGTTTTGAAGGTCTGTTTTTCAGGCTTTAAATTTCAGGAACATTTTCCTTAAGTTGTTATGGTTCTTTGAATTTCATGTTACCTGATATTCACAACTATTTGTTTAATATGCCAGATGGGGTTATCTGTGTTTTGATGTTGCTCTGAAACTAGGAAGTTTTTTTGGTTCTCCTCGTTTTTGCCTTCTTTTTTTGGTGAATTATAAGAACAAGAAGATCCATAACTATTTAGTTATTTGATTGCAAACTGGCGCAATCGAACAACCACTAGCCTCTGCCTCCAATATCCTCTAGGACTTGAGTCCCTAGCACTACACTGCAGTGACCGAAAGGGGATAAGATTGGGGGACACAACTTTGAGTGCGGGTGAAATCAAGTGGTAATGGCTGGGAATGTGTACGGCAACTAATTGGGAGGTGCACAGTGAGAAAACCATGGCAAAAACCTACAATCTGAAGTTCGATCGGAGGGGAAACAATTGTGCATTGAAAACGGAGATGGTGGAAGATATCAAGAGTGGAATGGGTAAAAATGGCTGAGGAAAAGATGGTGCGACACTCAGAGCAGTGAAAACCAAAACCTGAAATGCAAACGGAATTGAGACAAAAAAATGAGGGAATTGGATCAAAACAGAAAACAAAACGAAATTAGATAGCTATTTGATGAACCTGGCTCTAAATTGTTCAGCCACAATGGTTGTTCACCGTAGATCTTAAAGCGAATATTAAAGAGTAGGTTTGCAACAATGGTGATGGTGGTAGCCCGTTGGCCTTGAGGTCGGATGGAAGCGGTGGCAGCTGGTGAGGAGATGCACACAAGGCTTAAGTATAACTTTGTTCAGCTTTAGGAGTGTGATAGCGATCACTGACCTTGGTGGCATTGATGTCGATGTGCTTCAGGTGGATGAACATAGATGAGTGAGGAGATGAGATGATGAGTATTATTTTGTAAATTTGATTCCATATTAAGGGTAGGAAATGTAACTTCTTGACTGAATCTGTTAACTTTTGACTGTCAAATAGATGGGAGTAAATCACATGGGTCATGGTGTAAGAGTAGCATGTTTATAAGAGTTTTGGTACGAGCATTCAATGACAGTTTATAGGGGCATTGGGTGGGTCACCTTCCTCACCTCCATTTTTAGCATGTTTGTCAGCACTTTGACAAATATCAAATAAACAAAGTTGGATAGAACAATCAAAAGTCGAGTTCCCTTGTGAAGTTACAGGGCAGTACAATTATGATGTCATGACCATGGATATTTGGATCATATTGGTACACGGAGTTATGGATCGAAAGGCAAACATAAGAAGGAGGGCATCTCATTAAACATAGAGCTTTAGAAATGAGGCCCTCGTGTTTGGTCACAAAAACAAGTCCTTAATTGGAAAGAAAATGAGATTAAATTGGTTAGTTACAAGCCTGATAATGATGATGCAACTTGGAAGATGGTCTGAGATGGAGTATGATAAGGTCTTGCTTAAGAAAGAGAAATCCTGGTTTAACATTTCTAATGACAAGGTATTCGTTGATTGAGATTGAACCCTTCAATTCTATCTTGTATATGGCTGGCTTTGGGTACAAAGAAACATAATTTCATTCATTTGTTGAAGCTTGAAGATGATATTGATAATCCCAGTTTATTAAGTCTTGCTTTATTAGACAATTTTTCCTTCTATTTGGAGATCTTCCGGGGCTTTATTTGATTAGCACGATGATTAGGCTAGAATGGATTTAAGGTGGTTGTGTTTGTTCCATCATTAAGGAATTTAATTGTGTCCTTTTTCAAAGCACTAACATGCAGCCCGTACCATTGATGAATTCCCTGAAAAATTTTTATTAGCAAAATTGGGTTTGATTTCTGATGCAGTTATCTCGTTGGTTCAGAAGGCCTTTGTTGATGGCTAGCTGCCTCAGAATCTAAATCGCGTGTGTGTTTCTTTAATCT
Source organism: Ottelia alismoides (assembly GCA_037367405.1). Lineage (NCBI taxonomy): Eukaryota > Viridiplantae > Streptophyta > Magnoliopsida > Alismatales > Hydrocharitaceae > Ottelia > Ottelia alismoides. Next base: position 255,910 of record JAZKJV010007493.1, on the reverse strand, counting down.
AAAAACACAAAAGATTGGAACTCAGTCTCAATGCCATATAAGCTCATTGTTTATTGTGGCAAACGGAATTAAGCCAATAATATTTGCATTGGTTTATTTTTCTTATGGCCGATCAGATCTCAAGCTTTTGGAGAAGCTTCATTTTTATGTGCACCGAAAGGATGTTGGGTTATCAAGATTGTTGAAGCTATTTTGATTTTCTGCTCTTTATTTTATTTATTGTGTCATGTAGCCCTTCGGGATCTCTTATGTAATTGTCACCACTTGAGATTTAGAGTTTGATGCTATATAAGAAGCCCCATACCTCTTAACAAAGTATCTCGTTCTATCCTATTATTTTCTCTCATGATGTCGCTCTGACGTTGGTAGACCGGATCACTGTGCCTCTTTTGATTCAAACCCCAACCATCACCGTCAATCCCATTCCGTCTGCTTCTACTGCTGTGATCTCTAGGCTGTTCTTGCCACTGATGTGTGTCGCCGAAGGAAGACCTAGGCTACAACAGGCTACCACTGCAGTAGCACCGCTACAGTAACGCTCACTTGTTCTGAAATCTGATGTAGCATTGTCACGATGTTGCATTTTTTCTGATATCTGATTGAAATGCGAGAGTTTACATCTGATTTGTGGATTCTAGACTAAAATCTGATCTGAAATCTGCCTTGGGATGTACTTGCAGGCTGAATCGTGTGATTTCTGATTTGTAATGTGCGAGTTCTGACGTAAATCTGATCTGATTTTTGAATTTCAGACTGAATTCTTATCCATCTCCAGAGAAAGTCCTGAACCATCCATCTAGACTGAATTTTGATCCGTCATCTCGAGAGACTGAATTCTGATTTTTTTGAATTTCAGACTGAATTCTGACATGAAATGCACGAATTCTGTTCTTGGTTTTCACAACAGTTGTAGTACACAACATTGACATCTCCAGAGATGACTTCAAGATTATTAACTGCAAAATCAATTGCCTCAACCATATCACTCAACCTTCCAACATCGTTGTCTATTGAAGATTATCATCATCTTATGCAACTTCTCAGAAACAGCTATAGTGCAACACAGACTCAGAATACTATTCATGCTTCTTTTATTGCATCTACTGCTCGTCAATGTATTATTGATTCATGGGCGCCTAATCATGACTAGTCATGGAAAATCTCTTTCTTCTACTTAACCATATGTTTCTGTAAGAATAGTTAAACTTGCCAATGAATCTCTCTCTCACGTTACTACCATAGGCAGAGTGGATTTCTCCTCCAAATTAAAACTCTTTGGTGTATCTTGTGCTCTAGAGTTTCCCTATGTTTGTTGTGTGTTCATAAATTATGTAAGGAGCTAAATTGCCGAGTTATTTTTTATCAGTAGAATTGCTACTTCCAGCATTCAGACTTCACAGATTTTTGGTGGTGGCTATGAGAAACGTGGACTTTATTATCTTGATGTATCTGATAACTCTCTCTTTGCTGGAGCTGCATCTATAACTGCAGATCCTTATCTCTAGCATCTATGCCTTGGACATCCTTCTATTAGTGCTCTTTCTCATATTTTTTTCCAAGTCAGTCTTCTAAAGCCATTTGAATGTGAGGCTTGTCAATTTCGAAAACATCATATGACAGCCTTTCCTCGATGAATTGAGCCGCAAAGGTTGTCTCCATTTGATCTTGTTTATTGTGGTGTTTGGGATCCTTGCTCAGTATGTTCCACTACCGGACACATGCTTTGTTGTTTTCATCGATGACTATAACCGAAGTTCATGGGTCTACCTTATAAAGGAAAGATATAAGATCAACAACGTGGTTAAGTTTTTCTTGTTGAAATCAAGACTTCTTTTTCTACTTGCATTAAAATATTTCGGTATGATAACGCTCTTGAGTTCATGCAGAAAGATTTAATATTTTTTTTGGTTCTCAAGGAACCATAAATTAGATATAATGTCCCCGCACTTCACATCAGAATGGTATTGGGAAAGGGAACTTCGTCATCTCGTTGACATCGCACGTACTTTGCTTACTCAATTGAATGTTCCCAAAACTTTTTGGGGTGATGCTATTTTACTTCAACTTATTTGATTAACCGGGTTCCCTCATCCAAATTAGGAGGTTCTTCTCCATTCTTATTGCTTTATCCCGGTGATAAGCTATTTCCGTGACCTCTTCGTGTTTTTGGTTGCACTTGTTTTGTTAACACTTTTCATGCTAAAGACAAGGTTTCTCCTCGTGCAATAAAATGCATCTTCTTGGGGTATTCTAAAACCCAAAAGGGATACATATATTATGAACTAGTTGGTCATCGCTATTTTGTTTCTGCAGATGTTACATTCTTTGAGAAGACTAGTTTATTTACTGAGAGTGTTGGAGAGATCCCTTTGGAGCTCCCTCCTCCATTACAAGTTTACCAGAGGAGGGAGAAACTTGCATCTGAAATGGTTCCTTTACCTATTCTGCTTGATTTGCAAGTTGATGACCATCAATGTTCGCTCACCTGATGCTAATTTTGATGCTACGAATACGGATGATCCCTCTTCCTCCATTGAGCTCACTATTGCTCTAAGGAAGCCCAAAAGACAATGCATTCTACATCCCATGTCAAATTTTACTTGTACTGACGAATTATCTAGATGTGACAGTACATTTACAGATGCTCTTATGGTTGTACTTCTTCCACAAGATTATCATAGAGCTCTTCAACATCCAGGTTGGACGGAGGCTATGGATGAGGAGACTGATGCTCTTATCTCAAGGGATACTTGAGATCTTGTGCCATGCCCTACTGGTGTTGCACCTGGAGCTTGTAGATGGGTCTTCATGACCAAACATGCTATAGATGGATCAATAGACTGACTAACTGACGGCCTGATTGGAGGTCAAGGGATTCATCCAGACTTATGGCGTGTATTACTTTGAGCCTTTTCTTTAGTGACCATGATCTATCGATACAACTATCTCTTTTACCGCCAATAAGAACTGGCTGATTTTTCAGTTAGATGCCAAGAATGCTTTCTTATATGGTGAACTTGACGAGCAAGTCTATATGGCACAACCACCGGGCTATACCGTTGAGGGGGAGTATGTGTGTCGTTTACACAAAGTTATATACGGCCTAAAGTAGAGCCCACAAGCATGGTTTGACAGGTTTACTTCTCAAATAAGCTCACTTGGCTTCCATAGGACGACATATCATTACTATGTGTTCGTTAGGTGAAGGACTTCTGACACTATGATATTGGTTGTTTATGTTTATGACATGGTGATTACTGGTGATGACAAAGCATGCATTCTAGTGATCAAGACCTTCCTTCAGAAGGTGTTTGTCACCAAGGACCTTGGTCAACTCAGATACTTCCTTAGCATCACATCTATCACAACGGAAGTGTTATCTGGATATTCTTACGAAGGCTGGCTTACGTAGATGCAAACCATCTAACATCCCAGAAGAGCTGCAGAAACATGCTACATCTTCCGACCTTGAATTTGAGGATACTACACGATATAGAAGTCTAGTGGGCAAGATGCTCTACCATATTACTACTAGGCTAGATATATCATATGCTATAATCGAAACCAACCAGCACATGGAGAAGCCTTACTACAATCATTGGCAGGATGTTCTCGTCATCCTTCGATACTTAAAAGACTCTCTGGGAAAAAGCCTTTTTTTTGGGACCAATAACCACATTAACATCACTGCTTACACAGAGGATGATTATGCAAGTTTTTCTGAGGATAAATGATCTACCACTGGTTATGCCATATATGTTGGAGGAAACCTTGTTACATGGCGAAGCAAGAAGCAAAAATGTTTTCTCCAGATTGAGTCCGGAGGCTGAATTTAGGGCGATGGCTCAAGCCACTTGTGAGATTATTTTGTTCGTCTCTTTTCTACAGGAGCTTGGACTTCATGCTGCTACTCATGTTTCTCTATACTGTGATAACAAGTCTGCTACATACATTGCTACCAATCCTGTATTCCATGAGCGGACTAAGTACATTGAAGTTGATTGCCACTTCATTAGAGATGTAGTACAAGGGAACATCACTACTTCACATATATCCACGGATATTCGCTAAGGCCTTGTCGAAGAAACACATATCATGATTGATTTCCAAGTTGGGCATGATCGATAAATATGCTCCAACTTGAAGTAACCTTTAAGTCTCTTATGTAATTGTCACCATTTGAGCTATAGGGTTTCAAGAAGCCCCATACCCCTTGAATAAAGTATCTCATCCTATCCCATTATGAAATAGATGAATATGAACAAAGCTTTTGGTCTGGCCGTTTGTTCTCAGTCTAATTGATCAGTTAGGTGTTCTCTTAGGTCTCTTGTTTTCTACATCCATAACTATATTCACTTTTAACATTTTAAATATTGTACCCTCAATTATTATGCGTAGACATGGAATTGGGCGGGGATGTTGTCTCTACCCATCTATTTTATCTTGTATTTGTATTTTTTAGCCTGGTTATGGATCAAATTGTTGATTATGAGGTGTATGAATAGTTATACAGTTGCGAGGTATACTTCTCCCTTCGATGCTTGCTAGAAAATGTGAATTAGGAAGCGGATATCAGAGAAATAGAAAATAAACAAGAAGAACAAACTCCCTAAGGAGCGGATGAAACTACGAGAGAAGGCCTCAAAGGGCCATATGCTTTAATGAACTTTCTCATTGGATACAGGAGGTCTGGAGATTCTTATATAGCCTCCACATACTCTCCAAGTCCCACCACTTGTAGATGTGGGATTAATCACTGTTTGTGGTAAATGGATCTTGGAAGGATCTATTTACTCATCTGCATATATAAGTGACGCATACTCTAACAGTCCCCCTCAAGCTCGAGCATGCAATGCTCAGCTTGGACGAAAAAAAAGAAATCACTCAAACTCACAATACAAGATACTACAGACAATATCAACTCAACGCAAACACAACTGTTAGCTGCTGTTGAGGAAGTTGCTTCTCATGCTGTGCAGGTGAGGAGGAACAAACATGTTGGAGTGTGAGTTGAACTGAGTCTCCTCGTTAGAGAGCATGTGCTCTGTACTGTCCCTGTCAGAGTCTCTGCAACTGAAAATGAGTCTCCACTTGAAGAACTCTGGCCTACCACATCATATGGATAACTGCTCCAATTCTGAAAGGGTCGAACTGAAAAAACCGTGGAGACATCCTCGTTGGAGTCCACGGTCGCTGGAGAATGGAGTCTGAAAAGTCTCCTCATCGGAAAATTGGGTCTCTCCCATACTGGCTTAGAGGATGGGATCTCTACTCTGGAGTCCCTATGAAACCACATGAAAATCCTTGCCCACATGACATAGGGAATGGGATCTCTACTTTGGACTCCCTATGGAACACATGAAAACTCTGAGATCAAAAAACAAAGATGGGGACCTCACAAAAAAGATCGCACACATGTGCTTCTGAAAAGGTGTCTCTCCCTGGAGAACTCGAAGAAATTGAGTCACTCGAATATGGAGTGCCTCGAACTTGGACTCTGAACCAATCTGCAGAGTTTAAAACTGAAAAGCTGTAGAGTTTGAAATCTGACTGGCCTTGAATATGGAGAATCTGAATTGGAATCTGAATCATCAGAGATGTAGAATTCTACATAATATTCCCCCTTTCTCCCATACTTGTCGGAAAACAATGGCATCAACAAAGTTGAGAGAAGACAAGAAAATGGGGAAAACAAAAAACCAATCACAAAAGCCTATAATCATTTCTCTCTGCTTTCTCAAACATTTTTTTAAATAATAATTTTATCGGCTATTCCAATTTTTATAGCAATTTCTCTCTTTTCTTAAATAAGTCATTCAACATCATTTTTCGGCTTTTCCCTTTTTCTGCGTACGATTTTTTTGTATGCACCTTTTTCTAAATATTTTTTTGAAACATGACCCATCTTGGTCCTAAAGATAAGCACCACCTTCTTTTTTTCTTACGCACCCGACTCTTTTCCTCTTTTTATTTTTATTTTTATACTCACAACCCACTTGGGGTCTATTTAGGGTTCCCAATGGGAACCCTTTCGAAGCCCCGCTGCCCCGATGGGGCTGCTGCTTACGAGAGGAGGTGGTTGGCATCACGGGGCTGTGCTTGTCGCACGACAATTTGGAGGACGGCGTAGCCGCTCGCGAGGAGGGAGGGCTGCCGCCTGCTGTTGCGCTCAAGAGGAGGTGCTGCCAATATGGATGACAGGGAGTGCCACCTGCGCTAGAGAAACATCGAGGGTATCTCACACCGCCTGCTTGAGATCCAAGAGGAGGGAGGTGCGACGAGGCCGCCGCATGCTGCGGTCGTTCACGCGATGCTGGATGCTGGAGCAGCGCGATGGAGGAGACATCGCCGCCCGCGCGATGGAGGAGACATCACCGCCCGCGCGATGGAGGGGGAGCTGCGCTTGGAGCCTCGAGGGCATGGCAAGATGATATCCACTCCAAATCTCCAAGGACGAATATGATCGCTATCGCTTTCTGTTCCGGAGAGGATCGAGTTCTTCGTGCCAATTGGGGTGTCATCTTGCTTGCTTTTCACCGCCAGGGGGCTACTGCCTGGAGATCATGCGAGGTGGGTCTGCCTCCTATGGCCTGGAACATCGAAGAAAGCCACACGAGGACTTCGAGGCCTGTGGATCTGGAGAGATTGATGATGGCCCCTACGATCTGCGATATTGCATGTATGATTAGGGTTTCAAGAAAACCATATAACTTAATGCTCTTGTTGATGAACGTGATTTGATCGTAGAACGAAACAACAATATTCGTCAGAATCTCTTGCATAATTTAGGGTTTCATAATAAACCCTAGAATATCATGATCTTGAACAAATCATATATATGAACAATATCAATCCTTAAGAATGAATCTTCAAGAACAACTAAGAACTGAATCTCGACTTAAATCAAAACCTTAAAATAATTCCTCAAGAATCGAACCCGCTCTGATACCATGTTAGAAAACTTGAATGTGGAGACGTATCAGAGATAATAGAACAATGAACAATAAAGAACGGCGAGATATTACGTGGAGCCCTACTCCATATGGAGCGGGATAAAACCATGGGAAAAGGCCTCAAAGGGCCATATGTTTCATTGAGATTTCTTATTGGATACAGGAGATTCAGGGTTTCTTATATAGCCTTCGCACACTCTCCAAGTCCCACCACTATGGGACTGGAAGGATCCATTTACCCATCTACACACATACAAGTGACACCAACAGGGATTGAGATGCTTTCATTTGCGGGAATTTCCCGAAACATGAAGAAATTCCTCTTATAAGTTGTCAGTTTGGAAATTAGATCTGATTTCATTCATATAGTTTCCCAGCCATTTTTGTCTCATTGCCTGCCTGCCCTGGTGGTGTCTCAACTGGAAACATAGGGGTCAAGTTTCGTGTCCATACTGGGTTATATACCAAACAAAAATTTCCTTTGAGGAAGGCACAGAAACAGTTGAACCTCGGAATGATCCAAAGAAAAGTTCCCTACTGTGAGTGGTTGTGACAAATAACAAGCTGTATCTCGACCATGGTAGATGCTGCTTTTGTGGATGGTAGATCTGTTGTGGATGTAGCAATTCTTTCGGACCTTAATTTAGTAACAAGTATATATAATAAATTAGAAGCAGGGCTTCCCTGAACGTCTATAAATCGGTCGATTTATTATGCATTGTCAATGGTTACATGAATGATCCACGATCCACCATTTCAGGGATCGTCGAAAGGCAATGGAAATTCATTCCAGGCTTATTGTTATTTTTTCCTGTCAATAATCTTTAGAACTATTCATCTATCTAATACTCAATAAATTTGATCATAAAACATTGTTTTTTGTTACTTTGAGTAGCATATATTTGAAGAGCATGATAGTCCAATCAATGTTAAATGCGGGGATTACATTGTAGTTCTGTTATTTGCTCGTTTCTACCGTCATCATTGAAATCATTTCCTCTCTCTCGTACTGTTATCTCAAAGGTGCGCGGAGGCGCGAGACCGGCGGTGCGCGGGGGGGGGGGGAGCTCAAAGGTGGGGCTAGGGTTAGGGGTTTGGCTCGAGAACTCCGGTCTAGGACTGTCGCTCTGATACCATGTTGGGAAAGTAAGAGAACATATTTATTCCATCCGCCCTAGGCTCTCTTATATAGGAGAGTAGCCTGTTAGAGTATTTGGTTGTGCGCCCTTTATGTTGTAGCAGGGTAAATGGATCCTGGAGAAGATCCATTTACCCCATCCAGTGTTTAGTCCCACACCGCCTGTGGGTGGGACTTGGAGGCTCTGGGAAGGCTATATAAGGAGCCCCAGACCTCTTGTACTCATTGAGAAAGTCAATAGACAAACACACCCTATTGGAGGGCTTCTCCCGTGGTTTCATCCCGCTCCTCACGGAGTAGGGTTCCACGTTAAAATCCCGTTCTTATTTTGTTCTTTATCTTATCCATGTTCGCTTCCGCATTCTTCATATTTTATAACATGGTATCAGAGCGGGTCGATTCTCGGAGTCTTTCATTATGTTTTCTTTATGTTCGAGATTTGATTCTAGGGTTTATGTTCAAACCCTAATATTTCTGTCAAGATTTGATTATTGAAGATTTAGTATCGTTAATGTTTGCACAAGATGAAGAAATTGGAGGGTTCGTTCTGGAACCCTAGATTCAGTTCAGATCTCTGCAGTTTCTATGGTTCGTTCCATGGCGCATACATAGGAGGCGGCGCTGCTCTTTGTCCAGGCGCCCAAGCAGCGCCTTCTTCTTCTTCTTCGCAGCATCCAGCAACGTTCCAGCAGGCGTTCATGACATATAACATGGGTTCTTTCGAACCCTAGATCGGTGCTGCACGCAACTCCCCCTTCCAGGAAGATGGCGATCGAAGGAGCGGGTTCTGAAGCGCGGCGGGCGGTTGGCGCAAGCACTATCACAAGCGCGTGTGGGTTCCGAAGTTGGTCGATCCTCGTCGCGGCGACCAGGTGCTTGCCACTCGTCAACCGGCTCTGCGCTCGAGTGTCGCTGTCAAAGACAAAGGTAACAAGGATGGGTGGGTGACGGTGTCCCGCTCTAAGCCTGGCAGGCGCTGCTTTCGCTGCGCGGAGCGTGGTCATTTGGCGTCTGCATGCAAGGCACCTCCTCGATGCTTCCGATGCGGTCGTGTCGGACACCGCTCTTTTTCGTGTAGGGACGCGATCATGGATCTCAGGCGGACAAAGCGCTCCGCTCGCTTGGATGTCCCTCCCCGTGGGCAAGGTCCCTCGGCCTTTCGGGACTCTCGCTCCTTTGCTCAGGTGGTTTCAGCAAGCTTTGGTGCTGTCTCCTCGAAAGGGAAGACCATTCCCTCCTCTTCGCCTTCTGGCTCTGGCGGTAATGGCACTCCTTCCGTTCAAGCGATGTCAGTCCATGCCAAGGTGCCAGAGGCTCGGATACATCTGGACTCACATAAGATGGGCTTCCACCCTTCTACTGTGGAGGGTCCTCCGGCGAGGGACTCTTCGGCTCCTTCGGCGGTGGTGAGTCCGGGCCCGAAGGCGATGGATGCCAATCATGGCGTGGCGATTGGCGTGATACAGTAGCGGGGCTTAGACCGCGAGGCGATCCTCTCAGCAACCCTTCTTCTCCTGGGCGAGGGATTCTCGGGGGACTTCTTCTTCCTGGATGACTCTCGTTGCTGTGTTCGAGGACTTTCCACGGAGCAACGGGAAGTCCTCATTGCTAACTCGGATTCGTCGGCGGTCAAATGGCGTCGACCCCGGGTCGCAGATGGTGCTTCTTTAACGTCCGAGATATGCGTAGTGGAGGTACGTGGTGTTCCATTCCTATCTCGCTCGGCTCATTGCCTCTCCAAGGTTATTCGCAGTTGGGGTCAAGTGCTGGCCATCTTGGACGATGGCCTTTCCCCAGGATCGGATTGGTCGTGCACAAGGATTCTGGTAGAATGTTCATCCAACCTCTCCCGCTCTATGTCTGGCAAGACCTTTTCGGAGATATTAGACCTAGGCAGATGGTCCTTCAAGCTTGAGTTCTTCTTTCCGCCGCCGGTGGCTTCGTCAGCTCTCTCCGCGGCCGGGAGCGATGCACCCAGGTCCGGCGACGGCTCGTCTTCGCTGGCCCACGTGTCACTGTCCGTGGATGTTCCCGAGGCGTCGCTGAAGCATACCGACCCTTCGTCTTCGTCGCCTGGGCCTCGATTCGCGTGTGCTCTTGGACAGACGCCCTCTTACGTGCCAAGGGGATTTTTCGAGGTCGATCCGTGGTCGATGGATTTATCTGACATTCCCATTCCGAAGACTTGCGCCTTCTCCACGTCTTTCGATGTGGCGCTTCCGATTCCTCCTTCCGGATCGGCTCCTATTCGGACCCTCTCGTGGGCCGCGCGTGACCCGACCATGCTTGGGGACTCTATTATTTACTTCGATGATATTCCTTGCCCTATTCCTATTTCTGCGGTACCCTTCTATCAGTCGCAGTGCTATGAAGACTGGAGTCCTTCTTCCTCATCATCCTCGCCTTCTCTGCTGGCAATCGAATCGGGCCCCTCGGTGGTCGCCCCCGAACTCGGCGATCAAGGGGATTCTTCTTCAAACGCCACGCCGCTCTCTCCTACCCGGTGTGCAGCCTCGTGGAACTCTTGGAATGCTTCGATTGCTTCCCCGAATAGATTTGGAGTTATTTATGCTCGGCGTCTGGACCTCTCATTCGATGGGATTTCCTCTCCGCCGATTCTACTTCCTCGGGAGGCGGTGGCGGAAGCGGCTGGACTTCGCCGGCTGGACCAACGCCGCACTTAAGCTTGACATTCCCTCGGCCACTTTTTGGGGATAATTTTTGTAATATTTAATGAAGCTTCTCTCCTGGAACGTTCGTGGAATGGGGGATCCTTTGCGTCGCAGGGCTTTGGGCTCGCGTCTGATTGAATGGGAATGTGATGTCGCTCTGATACAAGAAACTAAGCTCTCTGGAGTAGACGACGCCCTTTGGAGATCGTTTGGAGCAGGGCCGGTGGATGCTTTTTGTGCTTTGGACGCGATCGGTTCTTCTGGTGGTTCTATTGTGGCTTGGCGATCTTCATGCTTCTCTGTATCCTGCTCCCGTATAGGACGACACTCTATCTCTGTAATACTTGTGCATGTGGCCACCAACGCTTCTCTGGCTTTCTCTTGTGTTTATGCGCCTCGATGCCATCTGGCCCGCCGTGATTTATGGGAGGACTTGAGGGGCGATGCTGCGGCTTTTGGGGATATCCCTTGGATTTTGGGAGGGGATTTTAACGTCACGTTACTTTCAATCGATCGCCCCCGCGGACGGGGGGGAAGGGATTCAGGGTCTATCGAATTTTGGGATTTTATCAATGACTTGGCTCTGGATGACTTGGTAGCCACAGATATCATTTACACTTGGCGTAATAGCTCCTCTCGATCGCGGCTTGACCGGTTTCTAGCTAATTCACGATGGATGGATGCTTTTCCTCTTTGCTCGGTTTCCTCCCGGCCTCGGTCTTTTTCGGATCATAGCCCCATTACTTGGGACTCGGGCGAATCGTCTCGACCGCGCGGTATTTTTCGTTACGAGAAGAGTTGGCTTCTGGAGCCTAATTTCAAGGAACTAGTGCGAAATCATTGGTCCCAAACATCATTCCCGGGTAATGCGGCTCATCGTTTTGCCCTCAAACTCTCATCCCTGCGACGAGTTCTTGCTTCCTTCAAATTTTCTACGCGTCAGGCACGGCGGTCGGGTCGCAATGAGGCCGAGGCGACTATTATTCGACTGGATCGCTTGGAGAGCGTCAGGGAGCTTTCCCATGAAGAATTATTCGAGAGATCATCTGCTGCTCAGACCATTTCGGAGGATGACAGGAAAAAAGCAATTGAATGGAGGCAGCGCTCGCGGCTTCGTTGGCTCAAGGAGGGGGATGCTAATACCGCCTACTTCCACCGGGTCGCTAGTGCTCGTAAACGAATTAATCGTATTTCTTCCATTCAGATCGGGGACGCTATATTTCAGTCTGAGCGTGACATGGGCCCGGCGTTAGTTAACTACTTCAAGAACTTTTTCAATCGCCTTCCCTCTTCTTCATGGCACTGGATGGCTCCCGGTGCTCCTTCGCTCTCTGGCTCGGATGCTGCTGTTTTATCACGTCCTTTATCGATGGAGGAGCTTAAGTGCGCGGCATGGGACCTTAACGCTGATGCTTCTCCTGGCCCAGATGGTTTCCCTATTTCCTTTTATAGGGACTTTTGGGACGTTATCGCCAACGACGTGTTGGAGGTGGCCCTCGAGTTCTGTGAGGGGAACCGGGGATTCAACAGGATTAACCGGGCCTCTGTGGTTCTCATTCCGAAATCCCAGGGTGCACGCCGTATTGAGGATTTCCGCCCTATTGCCATTTCCAATGGTATCTACTTGATCATAGCGAAGGCTTTGGCTCGTCGCCTAGCGCCCCTTCTGGCCTCTCTCATTTCTCCATGTCAAGCGGCCTTTGTTCAAGGGAGGCAAATCTCTGACTGTTTCGCTCTTGCTTCCGCTATCATTGATGGCTGGCACAGAAATGGTACGAAAGGGGTCCTCTGGAAAATTGATTTTGCTAAGGCGTACGACTCCTTGGACTGGCGCTTCTTATGGTCGGTTTTGAAGTCTCGGGGCTTCCCTCCGTTATGGATTTCATGGATCCGTCGATGTGTTACTACGGTCTCCTTCTCCTTATCTCTTAATGGTCGGCCATCTGGGGACCTATTTCAACCTCGAAGGGGAGTTCGCCAGGGATGCCCCCTTGCCCCTCTTCTGTTTGTTTTGGCGGCGGATGTGCTGCCACGTATGATTCAAGGCGTATCTGACGCTGGGTATACTTGTGGATGCTCTTTGGGTGACCTTCATATCCCGCTCCTCCAATATGCGGACGACACATTATGTTTTATAGAGGGCGAGCGGCTTCAATATGCGGGAATGGCTACTACGGTCCATTTATTTTGCGAATTATCGGGACTCCGCATCAACGAGGACAAGTCCAAATTTGTGCCCTTTGCTCTCTCGACGCAGGAGGTTGGGGAATGCTCCTCCATTTTGGGGGCCTCTCTCGGGGCTCTCCCACTAGATTACCTGGGCTTATCTCTCTCAGTGGGCAGGGTGCGGTTGCGCGAGTATCAGCGGGTGGTGGAGAAGATCGAGATAAGGCTGGCAGGATGGCGCTCTTCATTGCTCTCTCGAGGTGGCCGCTTGGTGCTTATTAAATCCGTCCTTTCGGCTATCCCTATTTATTTCCTATCGGCGCGTGGTTTCCCAAAAGGGATTAGGCTACGCTTGGACAAATGTATGAGGGGATTCCTTTGGGGCAAGAAGGATACTACAAGAAGAGGGATACATCTGGTCGCATGGGAGGACATTACACGACCTAAATGCGACGGGGGCCTGGGTGTTCGGCGGCTGGAGGTCATGCGGGAAGCTTCTCTTCTCAAATGGGCGTCGAGGCTTTTAAGCCGGGATGATGGATTTCTGGTGCGATGCCTTCGCATTGCGGCGAGTAATGCCTATCTGTCCGCCTTTGACGGTCGATCTCATGCTCACTCTCCCATCTTTTGGCGCGAAGCATTTGCTGTTTTCAACCGCAATCGGTCCTTATTTAGACCGGCTCTCGGCGATGGAACCTCCTTCCGCTTTTGGAACGTGGACTGGTCTGGTAAGGGCATCTTCATGAACCTTTTTCCACGTCTTTATGCGTTGGCCAGGGACAAATATGCAACGGTGGAATCGTGCTGGACTAACGACTCCTGGTGCCCGATCTTGGTGGATTCCCTCTCCGCTCAGCGGCTGATGGACTTCTCCGCATTACTGACCCTACTCGAGGACGCCCCTACTCCATCGGGGGGGCGTGATCACTTCACTTGGAACGACGGGTCCTTTTCCTCGCAGAAGGCATATTCTGCTCTTCTCCCCATCGCTGTGCATACGGAGGCGTCATTGCGTGGCCACTGCAATCTCATATGGGGTCTCAAGCTTCCGGAAAGGATTGGGATCTTTATGTGGATTCTTAGGCGTGGACGACTTCCTACTCGCGACCGTCTTCTATCTCTCTTCCCTAACTTGCCCAATGTGTGCGGATTATGCAGTTCGGCTGCCGAGACGGCCGACCATCTATTCCTCCACTGCGACCTAGTGCGGCCCATATGGGAGGACATTGCTTGGTTGAATCTTTCGTCGTTGGAGTCTTTTTGGGAGAGCTTTGCAATCGCTGCAAATCATCCGAGGACGGAGAGACTGATTCCCATTGCGCGCATTTGGAGTATCTGGATGGGAAGGAACAAATTTCTATTTGCGGGGCAGAGATTCTATATAGAAAATATTTGTATTGACGCGAATCGCTTTTGTTTGGACTGGTCATCTGGTTAGAGTTTTTGTGTAATGGGGCGATTGGTATCATTGTGGATATCGGCCTCCCCTATTTCTCCCTTTCTGCTCCCCCTGTAAGTACTTCTTTTTCTCCTCTTTAATAAAATGGGGCGAACACCTACGGGTGTGTCCCCCTTTTTGGAGTGTCAAAAAAAAAACTCCCCCTTCCAGTTCAAGTTAGGGTTTGCTTTGAAACCCTAATCCCAAAGCCGCAGATCCTTCATCTTCGCGTGAAGCCCATCATCAGGAGCACATCTCCAGTCCGCGCGGCACGGTGCCGCTCCAAGCAGGAGCCAAGAGCGCGACTGCGCACGATCCTTCCCAGCCGTGCCTACCCATCGCGCAATAGTAGAGCCCCTTGGCGCGATGCTCCACGCGCTCATCAGCAGCAGGCGAATACTGACGGCCTCCCACCAGGTCGCAACCCAGAGGACACCCCAGGCGGCGCTAGCTGCGACTCAGCGCTCCTCCATCCAGAAGCTCCAGGCGACAGATCTTCTCCGGCGGTGCGCACCTGCGATCTCGCGGCGCGCGCGATCGGTCCTCCTCGCAGATCCGTACAGGCGTGCTAGCCTCCTTCTCCAGTACGGCACCTCCTACATGCGCCGATGCCCTCGACCCTCCAAGCGCGCGCAAGCCCCAGAAATCGCAGCGGTGCAGTCCTCGCGCATCCCCTGAAGGCAACCTCCCCCGCGCACGTATCTCCTGCTCCATTTGCTCCTTGCGGTGCCTCCCTCTCAGTGGCGGCGCTCCCACACAGGCGGCGAGAAGCCCCAAGTCCCGTGTCATCTCCTGGCGGCAGCCTCGACGCAGCCCCGTGTCGCCGCCCCCTTCCTGGCGGCGCGCCTGCTTTCCAGGAGCAGGGACATCAAAGAGGGCGGGCGACGGTGCTACACAGAAGAAAAAAATCGGGGGCGGCAGCAGCAGGCCAAGGTTTCCACGTTGGGAAACCCTAAGGGGGGCCCATTGCCCTTCTTATATAAAAAAAATTACGGCTATTGTTAAAGGGCTCTTTGTGTCGTGATTAGAAAAAGGGGGGCTGCTATTGTATGCCTTCTGATGGGCCGTGGTCTGTTAAGAAAAAAAAGGATAATGAAAAAAAAAGAAGAGAAAAGGCGCGTGCATTAAAAAAAGCCGCACGCAATTACAAAAAAAGTTATGCAAAAGCCGAAAAACAAATGGAACGGCTTACAAAAAAAACTAATATGACGGCTTAAAAAAATTGAAAAAGCCGCAAGAAAGTTTGAATGTTTATTTTCTCCCCATTGTATCTTGTCTTCTCCCAACTTGGTCGACGATCATGTTTTCCGACAAGTATAGGAGAAAGGGGGAGTGTTGTGTAGAGTCACAGGTCATGTTGCAGATTCAGAGATATCAGATTCGTCAGACCAATTCAGAATTTTCAGACTCTACAATTTTCAGACGAAGATTTTCATGCGCAATTCCATACTCGACGTTTAGATTCCAAGTCCCAGTTTGATGCAGTTGTCCAGACTCGACGATTGTCTTCCGAGTCCAGTTTCAGACACGCACGAGTATGCGATCATTGTCAGATGGGCATAAGTTGCCTTCATTTGTTTCGCGGTCCCCATCATTCGTCTTGTTGTCAGGCCAGAGTTTTCATGTGAGCCATAGGGACTGCAGAGCAGAGGACCATTCCCTATGCCATTGAGGGCAAGGGTTTTCATGTGGTATCATAGGTACACCAAACAGTGCACCATTCTCTAAGCCAGATGGGAGAGACCCAGTTCTCCGACGAGGAGACTTCAGGCGCAGTTTCAGACTCAATGGTCAGATTCCGAGTCTTCAGTTGACTCACACTCCAGCCCGTTTGTCCTCCTCACCTACACGGCATGAGAAGCAACGTCCTCGACTGCAGCAATGTGCGCGTTGGGTTGATATTGTCCGTAGTGTCTTGTAGCGTTGAGTTGAGTTTCTTTCTGTTTGTCCAAGCTGAGCATTGCATGCTCCAGCTTGAGGGGGAGTGTTAGAGTATTTGGTTGTGCGCCCTTTATGTTGTAGCAGGGTAAATGGATCCTGGAGAAGATCCATTTACCCCATCCAGTGTTTAGTCCCACACCGCCTGTGGGTGGGACTTGGAGGCTCTGGGAAGGCTATATAAGGAGCCCCAGACCTCCTGTACTCATTGAGAAAGTCAATAAACGAACATGCCCTATTGGAGGGCTTCTCCCGTGGTTTCATCCCGCTCCTCGCGGAGTAGGGTTCCACGTTAAAATCCCGTTCTTATTTTGTTCTTTATCTTATCCATGTTCGCTTCCGCATTCTTCATATTTTATAACATAGCCTATGGGTAAAATACATAGAGAGTCCAAGAGAAAATAAAAATATAAGAAAAATACAGAAGAGAATAATATATCGCTACAGAAACATGTCGTTCTTTAGTGGGAGACCATATGTGGAAAACTTTATTCGATCTGTTTGTAAATAATGGAGCATATGGGATGGATAGCTATAAACCTTGTCTTCGTTTTTCTAATCATTGATCAAACTTGCGTAATCCTTTGGGACAAAATGCAGTAGCAGATATCCTTCAAGTTGAGACCTAGCAAAGAACGAAAAACTTTTTAATAGGTTTTCTCGAACCAAAAGGATTGTTCTGTACCAAATTCGCTCACAGTGAATTGACAAGCAAGGTTGTTGCTGTTGGTAAAGCTACTTCGGAAATCGTGGAACGATTAGACAATACAAAGGCTGATATCTTGCACCACAACTGTTGACGTGGAAGTTAATCATTAATGCATTACCTCCTACCATACCATTATCAGCAACTTAACATCCGGAATGAGATGCTTTGATTTGTGGGAATTTCCCGAAACATGAAGAAATTCCTCTTAAGTTGTCAGTTTGGAAATTAGATCTGATTTCATTGATATAGTTTCCCCGCCATTTTTTGTCTCGTTGCCTGCCTGCCCTGGTGGTGAGTCTCAACTGGAAACATAGGAGTCAAGTTTCGTGTCCATACTGGGTTATCTACCAAGCAAAAAATTCCTTTGGGGAAGGCACAGAAACAGTTGAACCTCGGAATGATCCAAAGAAAAGTTCCCTACTGTGAGTGGTGACAAATAACAAGCTGTATCTCGAGATTCTCGACCATGGTAGATGCTGCTTTTGTGGATGGTAGATCTGTTGTCGCTGTAGCAATTCTTTCGGACCTTAATTTAGTAAAAAGTATATATAAGAAACTAGAAGCGGAGGCTTCCCTGGACGGCTATAAATTGGTCGATTTATTGTGCTTTGTCAATGGTTACATGAATGATTCATGATCCACCATTTCAGGGATCGTTGAAAGGCAATGGAAATTCATTCCAGCTTATTGTTTTTTTCCTGTCAATAATCTTTAGAACAATTCATCTGATAGTAAATCTGATCATAAGACCTTGTTTTTTGTTACTTTGTCTAGCATATATTTGAAGAGCATGAAACTTTAATCAATGTTAAATGCGAGGATTACATTGTAATTCTGTTATTTGCTAATTTTCTACTGTCATCCTTGAAATCATTTCTCTCTTTCTCTCATCCTGTTATCAGGTTTTATTTGCAGTTTTTTCTTTCATTTTTAGAACCATCAATAATTTCTCATTTTGTTAAGTTTTCGAGGATTGCATGCATTGTTTCATTTCTGTATTTATGCTGTTATCTCAATCTCACAACGAACGAGATTCCTTGATGTCGGAGGAAGGCATACCTGCTTAATTAATATTGTTTTGGGGTTTTGAAATGTCTACTGTTCCTAAATTGCTCATTTGTATGGTATAATTTGGCAGAATACCATTTGATTGGTGCACAAAAATCCTGCTATGAATGTGTACAAACACAATGTTGACAGTTTTGCTCCATTTCAACATAAACAACTCCATATTTTAGTATGGAAATACAGACAGACGTGACAAATGCAAATACACAACTTACAGTAGGTAATTGACAACCTACTTCTTGGGGCCTAATGCCAAAGAAAAACAGGATAAGCCCTTTACCTCAATATGGAATAATTATTTAGACATTATTTCATTCGATAGTAGGCAGGAGGGATGATAGAAACTTGACATCACTTGATACATGGGACTGAGCTTGACATATCTTCACATCCTTGCTTTGGCAACAACGGCCGTCCCTCCGTTGACATCCCCAGCTCCAGGTCTGGTCCACGTTTCCTTGAATTGATCTTCTGTAACTCCTGTATTACATTCGAAAAAGAACCCATCGTCAGGTATAGATCATAAAACAATGAAATCTTGTTTTCTTGAGTTTTGCTCCCTTGGTTCATATGAAAATGTACTTAAAATAGAAGCCCTGAGATTTTGTTTCATCTTCATTTTTATTAACTTTGTTGAGATGGATTGAATCCTAATTCATATGTTCAACCGGTAGACCATCTGTACGGCAGCGTCATATGAAACTCCTTATAATTAGGTCTTTTTACCACCTTAGAAGAGAAGAGATCCGCCACCGCAGCTGAAGAGTAGCTCAGTTTAGTAAGGTGAAACTTATACATCTTGTGTTGTGATTGTTTCCTACTTGTTTGTTTGTTTGTTTTGTTTTGATTTGCATTTTTTTCTCCGCTATGTGCAACAAACAACTGGAAAGCATGTCTTCTAGAAGTTTAGTTCATGTCATTTTATTGGAGAAAGGGTCAGGCACTAATGTGGTTTCTTCTATTGGTGGTGATTCAGGAACGGATCTTTTTTTGCTAAATCAAATCTACTGGAGAAGTGCAGATTGCCCTTGCTTTAGGCGAATCCAGAAACGAGACGAGAGAATTCAGAGAGGCGAGGAACTTGCCTTTGCCCATCGCAGCCGTGGAAGATATCCCTCCCTGGACAGTCTTGAGTATCCTGTCGTAGTAGTTAGCGCCAGCCCACTTCTGGTGCGCCAGAGTGTCCACGCCATGGTTCCTTTCCTGCCTCTGGATCCTCTCGACGTATGCCAGCATGCCCCTCCTTGCATAGTCCCTCGCGAAGGTGTCCACAACGAGCGCATTGGCATGCAATCCACCGACCGTTATGAACTGCCATACGAATCCCAGCTTGGCGATCCGCGGGATGAAATCCATCATCTGCATGTCATTCATCCCGGAAGCATCCCAATTGAAGGATGGGGAGAGGTTGTATGCCAGCATGTGCTCGGGGAACCGCGACTTGACCCCTTGGGAGAACTCTATGCACTCTTCCAAGTTGGGGCTGGATGTCTCCATCCATATCAGATCGGAGTGCGGTGCAAAGGCCCACCCTCGGACCACCGCTGCCATCACCGAGCCTTGGAAGCGGTAGAAGCCTTCTCTGGTCCTGGGCAGGTCCCAGTCCCAGAACAGCTCGCCCAGCCCGAGCCTTCGTGCTATCTCACGTGCATCTTCGTTGGAGATGCACTTGTCGGGGCTTGAGTGGTTGCTCCACTCCCTCAGCCTCCGCTGCCTCTCGTCCTCACTGACGTTGAGACGATTGATCGCGTTCTTGACGCAGTCGGAGAAAGTCATGAGCTGGGCAGTGGCCAGCCATTCGTCCTCGATTGCCTGCAGCTCTGGCCCGGTCCTCCCGGCTGCCATCGCATCAGCTAGGGCGCCTGCCAGGCCCTTCCCCTTGAGATTGGGATTTGTTGTGCCAAGTATGAATTGGTGGTCTCTGGCGTCGACATTTGTCTGGATCAAAGTGGCTCCGACGGCATCCGTTCGAGCGACCAGTATGGTTTCGACACCCATTATGTCGAACTGTAGCCTCGCAGCGACCAACCTATTTATGTGCTCACTTGCTGAGACCAGCACCTTCCCCGCCATATGCCCGCACTTCTTTGTGATCGAGGACTGGTCCTCGATGTGAATTCCCGCTGCACCACGCTCAACGAAGAGCTTGCAGAGCTTGACAGTAGCTGTCGCGCCCCCGAAGCCGCTATCCCCGTCGGCAATTATCGGCCTCAGGTAGTCGATGTACGGGGTCTTGGACCTCTCGTCCCTGCTCATGCTCATCCTCGCTTCCTTCTGCTTCCTGTCGTGGTACTGCTGCGCGAAGAACAGGTGTTCGACCTTGTCCGGGACTGTGTCGTACGGGTAATCTGCGAGGTCTGGTCCAGGCTCGTTCGTCGAGGTGTGGGTTGCGGAGCATTGCCAGCCAGAGACGTAGACCGTGTCCAGGTACTTGGCCATCATGGTCACTTGGACCGGGTCGAGCGCACCGAAGGTCCTTGAGGTGGTGCCATTGGCCTGGTGATTCTTGAGGGTCCTCCACAGCTTCTTGGCCATGTCGTTGGAGGCGTAGCTCTGCCTCAGGGTTCCTCGCAGCGAGACGACGTCGCGGGCCGTGTAGGGGCGACGGGTGTGCTTGAAGCGCTCGCTGCCCCACCATGCCTCGACCTCTGCGACCTCCGCCTCGAACCTTGCTTCCTCTTCCAGTATCTGTAAGAAACAGGTTATCGTCAGTTCATGCAGGTCGTTATTTTCGGTTTTTGTGCATCAGATGAAGAAACATATGATAAAACACTTGGGAAATCGTATTTTCTACTATGCCGTTTGGATAAATGGCTTCTGCATTTCAGTTTTGAACAGTTTGACGTAGGGATGCAAAAGGATATGGATTTATCTGTATCCGATCCACCACCTTATCCGTTTTATACAGATTTTGACATCCGTATCCGTTTTAAAATGGATACGGGTATGGATATCGTTTTGATATCCACAACATCTGTATCCGTATATCCGTTTTTGTATATAAATATAGTCAGATTTATTTTTAACTCTATATAATATAATTATCTACATCTTTTTATCATATTTATATAATTTTTATGATACAAGCACATTTAGTAAATTAATATCATGTATTTTCCATCCAATTCTTATATAATTAAGTCGATTCTATAGAGTATTTCCAACATTACTCGTGCGCGGTTAATATCTGTTTTACATCCGTATCCATTTTTTAAGGAAATGGTAAGATAGTTTTAATATCTGTCAATATCTGTATCCGCATCTGTATCGTATTAAAAAAACAAATAAAGATATGATAATACCTATATCCATATCCGTATCCTACCGCTTGCATCCCTAATTTGACGTCAATAATCTCTTTTCTTCCCTTTCGGAAGCCGCACCTTCCAATTGTTTTCCGAGTGGGATATTTTACACTTGTGCCCTTCTGGGTTTTCACAATATTATTATGATCTTAAAATCGCGTGTTCAATTACCATAATAACTATCGTAGTTTTTGTAATTACACGACAAACCTTTTAAATTGCACCACAACCCGTGTAGTTGTAAATCATACTGTGAAAAATCCTTAAATTATTAACACGGAAGGTAATGTTGTATTCAAACATTAGCTTCAAGGAGAAAATGTCGAGAAATTTGTAGTGATCAAGGCTACAACATGGAACCTTGACCAAATCGGATAATTCTAACCACATCCAGTTTATCTATTTACGAAATAAGATAAGGGATGTAGGAAGTCAAATCTTCCAACCGAGAATTCTACGTGGAAATCTGTGCCGTGTAGAAATCGGATGCACTTAATTCGAATAATCGAATTGAAATTTGTCGAGAGTTTCTTCTTCCATCCATTCTTTATTATATCTTGCAAACCATCGACAGTAATCTATATCTAACCATAAAAAATATTAATCTTACCGTACTCAATAAATTATAATCTGCTCGCTATGAACTGTCTTATATATGATAGTCAAGCACTATTTGTTCAGAGACTAAAAAGGAAAAAAAAGATTAGAAAACTTAAAAATGATTTATACTACCGTTTTTTTTAAAACTATGTAACTGTATCATCCACTGTTGAATATATAATAACAACATTATTCATAATGAAGCTATTTTTGAATTAGCTGCAAATGACATATACATCGTTGTATAATTAGCGAAGTTGTATATAACGACGCTTATCCGATGTTATTTTTTAAAATTTTTAATTAATCAGCTAAAATTTAAATTTAAAAATTAGTGATGAATCCAATTAACTAAAACTTTGAAAAATAAAATAAACATCATTAAATTTTATACAACCATAGATACAATATTTCGTCAAATCTTAGGTGTAATATATATATATATATATATATATATATATATATATATATATATTACAAACAATTCTGCAATGGATACTATCACCGTTATATATTTAGCAATAGACGATATATCCACAGCTTCCTACTCGTCCAGTTATTTTACTACTGAATCTCCGTCGTTCCTTAATTTGGAGATAGGAGAAGCTTGAGCAACACGTACGATCGATCGACCATGATGTGTAAGGAGATGATGGGTATGATGTACTCACCATGGAGGGCACGGAGACGAAGGAGGCCATGGCAGGAAGGAACCCTGGGAGGCTTCTGGAGGGAGGGAGGTGTGGCTGCTGCTGCTCTGTAGATGTCCTGATGTGATCTTAGAAATAGCAGCTGCCCATGCAAACCTCCACACAGGGCGCCCCCTCTATTTATAGTGGCGAGTTGGCCTTATCTTGGCATTCGACCGTGGAGGAAGAAGACAAAAGCTTGCACTCCTTCCCATGTAGTGATGTAACGTTGATCATCTTATCTAATTCCTCTCCATCTTCTCCTTCCTTAGACGGACCAGACCCTCTGGTCGACTTCGAGGAAGTTCCATTCTATCGGTTCGTTTGAATACTCCTCGAAGTCGCAAACATGGAACGACCCCACGTACAATAACGGCGAATTTTTTTCCACGTTAAATAGGGTTGGATAGTAACATTTATCGATCGCATGTATACTGCAACGAATTGGTCTAATAGTAACGATTATTTTAAATCTACCGCTAATTAGGGATGAGCATTGGCCGGCCCAGCCGGAAGCGCAGTTCAAAAAGTCCGACCCGGCCCACACCCAAAGGAATATCGGGTTGGGCTTGGGCTCAACATTTAGGCTCAAATTTTTTTAGGTCGGGCTCAGGCTTGGCTCGTCCCAGCCTGACCAAGCCCAAGGGTCCGGCCCGAAGAGGGTCCGAATCCTTTCCCACATCCTATATGCATGAAAACTCCCACCTATTTCATGTGCACTCTCTTCTTGTATCATGTCTTAATGCAATGTTTATAAATCAAGAAAGTCAAGAGTGTGACATGAGTTGATGATCAATGTATTTCAATTAAGAATTAATTTTCCTTATTTATTATTTAGTTTAGATTCTTTTGGTTCGAATTTGTTAGTATTTATTTTTTTCAATCGGAACATTTTCTATTATTGTACATTTATCCAATATGGGTCTTATACCCATTTTTTAACATGTAAGATCTGATGCACATGTTATTGTTAACTGTGTAAGTTTGGTTCACTCTTTTAATTTCTATAAATGAGAGACATTCATGGTATCTAGCATTAAGTGCACATGTGTAAAATGAGAATCCTCGGATTTAGTATAATTGAATTTTAGTTATTTCACAAGTATTATGGTACATGTTTCAAACAATTTTGGCTTGTGTAACTTGAGTTGAGACTAACTTGAAACAAAACAGTCAATGTTAATAATATCTAATTGGGAGATGGGCCGGTCCGGCCCAAGCCCGACCCAAAGGAATTGGGCCGGACCTGCGCCTGGGCAAAATAAAAAAAATTTGCGGGCCTAAGTCCGGCCCAAGGCCTGAATTTTTTAAGCGGCTTGGGCTTGGGCCCTTCAAAGCCCGGTCCAGTCCGGCCTAAATCATCCGTTGTTGAATATATAGTGGCGATTGGACATTTTCCGTTATAAATATTTTTATATGCTAGGAATTAATTACCGAAGTCATATCTATATCTGTTGTTATATCATTAAGTTATTAGCCGAAGTCATATCTGTTATTTTTCAAAATCTGAACTAACCGTCTAAATTTTTGAAGTATAAAATAGCGAATTAACTCAACTTTTGAAAAATAGCAACATGCAAACATAGCAATGGATAGCAACCAATATGGCATCCGATGCTAATTTCTAATATGCAAAATCATTTAGTAATGGATAATATTCGTCGCTGTATTATTAATAGTGGAGGGTTTAATGACAGATTTAAAATAAATGTCACTGCAAATCAGACTTTGTTGTAACGATATAAACATGAAGCCGCCAATACTAAGAATATAATTTTCGTAAAAGTATATATATTTTGCTTAAAAAAGGTCTATGTATATAAATTCTGGATATACTTAAGATAATGCAAACGAAGTTTAAAAAATGGAGACGACATGTATTGATGAAGTTAAAATGGAGACGACATTGCCCGTGTTAACGAGGAATCATCTCAACACGCGTGAAGGATGCCGGGCACACGTGTCACTTGGATGTTGCGTTCGTTATAATATTAACTAGAATGTAACCCGCGCTTCGCAGTGGAACAAAATTGGGCTGATTTGATGACAAATAAGGCACTAAGCTATTATATTTCTTTGTAAACATGTAAAAAAGAACATAAAAAAGTTTACATGATATTAAAAAATTTATTTGAAATTTTAAGGGATAAAAAATTTGATGTGAAGGAATTTACCTTTGCTACCATCATATACAATAGTTTAATATTAATAACGTAACCATCAAGTAGATGTGATTTGATATACTCGTCAAGCACAAAGAAAGATTACATTGTTTACATGTTTAATCAAATATATCGTTCAACGTATGTCTTGTTCTAGTAACAATGTTATAAATAAGAAAAACGTATTCAACGTTGCCTTAACATTAGATTGTCTACATCGTTACAACAAATATCAGATTTAAAGACAAGGATTTTCCAATTTAATTTGTTACCAATGTTAAGTTATAAGTAATATGCTAACAGTTCAATCATATTAATAATAAATATTACAATTTTATTTTATATTTTCATATATCTTTTTGAAAATTGATCGTTAGATTTTAACACCATCTCTGTTTGGTATATAATTTGTAATATCAATATACACTTCACTTTTATTTTTCCTTTTCTCACATGATCCAAATGCAAACTCTATCCAAGTCATTATTTGTTAAGAATATAACATTACAATTTGAAATAAATGTTGGGTAAAAATATTTAGTTTCAAAAATTAAAATCCAATTAAAATAAGAAAATCCAACATGGATTGAATAAATTAATAGTGACTGATGTTGGGTACAAACTAATTCCAAGCAAATATAAATCACATCTTTGTTTGATATTTTTTTTGAATTAAAATTTTAAGTGCAAGTTATACTTTACTTCAAAAATTTGGAGGTTATATGCAAAAATAAATGAAAAATAATACATCTTTGTTATATGAGTCATGAGAGTGTAAAATATAATATAATGTAATATTAAAGTTGTAATAATATATTATTTTTATTTTTTAATATTCTAATTAACACACATACACATATCAAATTTGACTTCAATAAGTATTTTACGATATATATGCATATCCTACAATACTATTTTCTTAGTTTGGTAGTATTTATCCGTGCAAATTTTTACATATTACTTTAATGAAATATCAATACATATCAAATATGACTTCAATAAGTCTATTCTGATATGTATTTATATCCTACAATGCTATTTTCTTAGTTTGACAGTACTTATCCGTGTAAATTTTTACATATTACTTTAATGAAATATCGGTATATATCAAATATGACTTCAAGAAGTCTATTGCGATATGTATGTATATCCTACAATATATTTTCTTAGTTTGACAGTTTTTATCCGTGTAATTTTTTACATATTACTTTAATAAAATATTGGTACATATCGAATATGACTTCAATAAGTCTATTGAGATATGTATATGTATATGTGACGAGTCGCTAAATACGTGATATAATTTATACTCATTGTAATACGAGTACTTAGTGAATCGTGCAAAACCGAATTGAATGTTTATGTGAAGAGGACTCGACTTTTAATTTATATCTCGAACAAGTCCGAAGTTGAACACATGGAGGCAAAGTAACAACTTCGAGTTCATTCAAAAACTTAGGTCTAGGTTTTCATTGCTATTTTTTTTCTATTTTTTAATGTAAAAATAAATGCTAATGCAAATGCGGTTGAATTAAATTAATAAAAAAACATACAACTTAGCCAAATTAATTTTAATATGAAATTAATCCAATTTAACCAAATTACATTTTTCATAGAAACTTAATTCAATGATGAATGCAGAATACATTTTTTTAGAATTTTAGGAGTTAAAATACAACAATGAAAAATGCTCACTTTTTATGGGTTTTTATGCAATTTTTCGCACAAACAGAATGCAGAAATTATGAAAATTTTACTGGAACTTAAATATGATGTAATGAGCTACAATAAATTTTTTTGAAATTTTTAGAGAATATATGATGCAATGAGGGTGTGGCCCCTGCTCACACCATCACCCACCGTCTACTCTATTGGAAAGGGGACACTAGTATACTCCTCGTGAGATGTACCATTTCTCACTACGTGTGTGATCATACTCTCCTTAAAAACGGTGCATTAATTAACATAATACCAATCTCGCTTGTTCAGTCTCTTAATATTGGCCTCTCAAGATAACTAGGATGATTTGTGAATTTGTTGATGGATCCATAAAGAGGCTAAGGGGTATTCTAGAGAATGTCATCATTCAGATCCATGGCAAGAGATTACTTTAGATTTTGTTATATTGCCTATGGAAACCTCCACCCCCAAGGAGTGTACTTTAATCATCTTGGGACGACCCTTTCTCGCCATTGCAAGTGCCGTTATTGATTATGGAGCTGGAAGGTATGCTTTCGTTCTAACAACGAGAGCATCTTCATCACTGCACCCACCGCAGACTAGAGTCCGACATCTGATGAGAGTATACCTGTGTCAGTCGACCCCAAGGACTATGAACTATCTTCTGATATCAGAGAGGTTTGTTTTTATCATGGACGATATTAAGACCCGGGAATTTCTCTTCAGAGATGAAGACTTGGATAGCATAGACCTTGGAGTTTCCTCTTCCTATGTGTGGCAATGTGGTAACGACATCTACATCATCTACACCATAGACACCTTAGTACGGAGGGCAAACTTAGGAGAGACTTCCCATGTCGAACTTGACCACATTACTTCTACTGATGAGTTCGTCCCTTTTCGTTTTGAGATCCTTAAGACTTCCCAAGATGAACTTGATCGTACTACTTCTACTGATGAGTTCATGCCTTTTCACTTTGAGATTGCTGAGGATCTATACCGTGTCGATCCTGATCCGTTTGAGTCAGATGATGACCAATATCGACTTGCACCTTGTTCGATCCAATCCTCAATAGTCATGCAAGAAGGTACACTTTATACCTTCTTGATCTCTCTACATACACCACTTTGTATATCCACTTTCATTTATATCCTTCCATCTACAGTTTCCCTCATCCACCTCATTTCATGTGTTTTCCTTGCTTAGAACATACTTTGTCCTAAGTATAGGGGAGGTGAACAAGTCAGGTGTTCTTTCTTTGTTCTATTTCGTCACTCCTCTTGTTGCATATACTTAAGGCTCTTTTACCCTAAGTATAATTACATTCTCCCAACATAATTTTTTTGTCAGTTTATTGGTCCCTTCACCTATCTCCTCTCTTGTTAATATTTATATCTCTACTTAAGGATCTCTTACCATTACTATAGGGGGAGACATAATGAGTTGTGATCTATTCATTCCCACCCTCAACTATCCATGCATGTTATACTCAGTATGAGTTATGTCTCCTCCTTTTCTCTCCGATCTATGAGGACATATCTTAGGCTAAGTATAGGGGGTCATATATACATTGTATATACTTTAGCCATAACTCGTACTTCCATATTTTCAATAATATGTCTAACTAATAAAAATCAAAACACACATTGAAATTCATTGTAATTAAGATTAATAAATCGGTTAAAATATTTTACAAAATATTTGAAAAATGGTTGGAAATTATCTAAAAAATCTTTGGTAAAACTGTCTGGAAAATATTTTGTAAAACACTTTCAAACCTTTGTAAAAGTTTTTTGTTTTTAAAATTTCCTTTTCTTTGTTTGAATAAAATAATTTGAAAATCTATTTGCAAATGATTCGAAAAATGGTTGCAAAATATTGTGAAAAAATCTATACATACTATTTGAAAAATCTCTGTAAAATGATTTTCAAATTTTGTAAATATTTATAAAATTATTTATAAAATTATTTTCGAAAATAAAACTTTCAAAATATTTGTTAAAATGTTTTCAAATTATGTTGAGAATCGTATACATAATTCAAACAAATACAAATTCTTTACCAACATATAAGTAATAACTAACCTAATCCTTGTAAATACCTAGTGTAAATCCTTCAACTAATTCTTGTAAATGATAAGACACACTCCTGCGTAAGTATCTACTAATAACTATTTCTTTAATTCTGTTGTTTTTGAAAAAAATCACTAAAAATTTGGAAAACAAAAAATCTATAAAAATTTACCAAATGTTTTCAAAACTACATATAAATTTGCAAATCTTTTTCAGAAACTCCATAAAAATTCAAAATCAGAAAATTGCTTCACAAAAATATTTTCTTGCATTGCATAACATTTTCATTTTTCAGATTGATGATGATAATTGAACTTGTCTAAATAAAATCCAAAGATTGGAGCTTGGTTGGACCTTAATCCACTTAATCATAGGAAACTTATAGGAACTGGAATTGAGATGCTTTAGATCTAATAGACTTAATTCTTTGAGACCACGAGACTTAGTTTAGTGTCATTTTGATTGTCTAAGCAGAATATTTCGGAACATGTGCATGAGTCTTATCGATAATGACCTAACTTGCACACCTGCACCTTAGACTTTGCTCAACTCAGTTGAAGTGGTAAAGGGCTTGATTTGTCGACATGAAACACTAGTGAATGGAAACATATGAAGTCATGATTCTATGGCCATTGTGCCCCAACTTGATCCAGTATCCATGAGGTCTAATTACTGAATGTCGTGGGTTGCAATAAAATTTCAAAAGAGGGATAGTTTACCAACTCAAGAGGAAAAAGTCCCTATGTAAATGCTGCTATATATAGTATTCAAAAAATGCAAAAATAAAAAACTCCGAAAAAAAATAGAGGGACAAAAATCAAAGAAAAATCAATTCCTATCGGAGCATGTATATGTATTTAATAATCAAGCTTGAGCTTCAAAGTCAAAGATGTATGTTAGCATGCAACTGGATGACTTGGCTACACTGGTCAAGCATCCTAGGATGGGTAGCTATATCGCTACCATCCATTCTCTTCTCCACCTCCTTTCCTTGAGTCGATTATACTTGAACTTAGAAGAGAATGCCCTGCTTCTCGAGGAAAGAGTTATTGGATAGGAGAATTAGGGTCACCATGTTGGAGAAGCTTGACTTTTGCCACTTCATCCAAAAGGAGCTATATATCACGGATATCGTACAAGATAGACTCATAGTCATAAGGGTTTTCATATGACATCGACTTGTTTTGACATGTCTTTTGAGGAGAGTTGGGCAAAGTTTTGTGATTCTAGGAGGCTATTGTGTTTCAAGTTCGGTTCTCAAGAAGGTTCCGACCAAACTAAAAAGTGAATGGTCCGACTGAGCTCCAAACTTTTACATTATGAAGACACGTTTAAAAGTTAAAATCAATCGAAGTTCTTTCCTTCCTTTTCTTTTATTTATTTTCTTTTCTACACTCGTAAGAATAAGTATTTGCTAGGGACTAGCAAAGACAAGTATATGGGGTGATGAATCTCTGTTCCATCGCATTTATTCTTTTATTTTGGCCTTCAATCCGTAGCTAAATGTATGTATATATCATGTATTTACCAAAATAAAAACTCTGTAATATGTATAAAATACTGTATAAAATATTATATATTTATTGTAGTTAGATCCAAAATAAAAGAATAATGTAAGAAAAGAAAAAGAAATGAGATACCTTAGGTTTTGAATGACCCTAGACCCTGAGACCTAGTCATCATGATGACTTGGTCGATAAGGAATAAAGTAAAGGGAGATAAGGTAGAGAAATTACACAAACGATATACCAAAATCCTAATTTTTAGTCAATCAATCATGGCATTTTGGCACCTATTTTATTTTATTATTTTTACATTTCAATTAATAAAACCCTCAATTTGAAATTGTAGATAAAAATACAAAGAAGAATACGATGGTGAGTTCACTGAAAAATGATGCACAATATGCTCGAGATGTACAAAATAAAAAGCCAAGCAAAAACTTCACATACTTGTATCTCCTTCATACTATATCAAAACAGACCAAAATCATCTTCAATTGTATATAATTTTTAATAAGGTATTTAATGAAGGTGGTTGGTTTCATTCAGTTTGGAGTAAAGGTGTAAAAACTTAGGTTTTGTCCATATTGTGCAATGTACATGTATATTTTATTTAATATATTTATTCTATATAACTTTCAGATCCTTTATTTTTAAAAAATTGTATATATTATTTGAAATAAATATGCATAATTAAAATAAAATAAAATCATCAAAAAGATAATAAAATAAATGTACATAGATGATATATATATGTATGTGTATACTTTTATAATAAACACCCCTATTTATTTACATATAGAAATAAAGTTAAAAAGCACAAATAATACCTAGATTTGTATTTAAATAAATCAAATATATATAAATTATGTGTTTAAAATAATAAAATTTATGTACAAAATAAAAATAAGATATACTATATATAGGTAAATATACCTATAAAAAGAAATAAAATTTAAAATAAAATACTATATAAAATAATAAATAATTTTTATTTTTTAAGTTTTAATTAATTAATTCATTTATCATTTTATTTTTATTTATTCATTCTTTTTCATCCTGTCTTATCTTCTACCGGTCCAACTGGACCAATAGGGGTTCTCTCGTCGTTGACCTTAGGTTAACTCGTCTGACCTCTCCTTAACCTGTGTCTGACCTAGATTCTCCCTCTTCTTTGATTTTTCGACAAATAATCAATGCTCAAGGAGCCTCGAGCCCTTCACCTATCCATCACCTTGCCCATCCTTCTGATCTTCCATCCGATCTCTCCATCCCCAGAAATCCCGTGATCTGCATACCCTCTCAACATTTGTATAAAACTACCTTCAGATACATCTTTTGCCTTTGTTCCCTTTCTACTCGATCTTTCCCTCTCGGAGCACCTCCTTGGTGACATTGCTGGTGACAGGAGTGGTGAGTCGTGCTTTGCAATGAGGATGATCATGGTTTGAAGGAAGTTCTACCATCACCAGCGTGCTCAAGTGTGTAGCTCTATCTCTATGATTTTCCAACCATATAGAAGCTCTTTACTTCGCTTTCTAGGTAACCTTCTGTTTTGTCTTTCAATCCCATGTTTATTTAATGTGTTTCTTTCCTGTTTTAATGTAGTTTAAGGGTGATTTCAGTACGCCGGAGTTTAGAGCTCCAACCATTGTGTACCACCCTGCAACACTGCTCCGACCATCACCGTCCAGTACATTACTTTCCCCGTTATTTTCTCCATCTACCGCGCCATCCAATCCACATGGATCCCTTCGTATCCGGTCCATTGAGTCCTCTTCCACCCAATTGCCGGACCTCTTGATAACGTAGCATTTTGCGAGGGTCAAAATGTAGTGTCGCTGAGGCGACCACTCACAAAACACCAGTTGATCAGCAATTAACCCACATCAAAGAATAAATCAATTAAGTCCCCAAAATTGTGAATTAATATTTAACTCTACCATAAAGTGCATAGTGAATAAGCATGTAGAGGTCGATCCACAGAGAGCAATAAAATTGGGTAGCCTACCTTGTTCAAACATATCAGGGTCATCCTTGTATGAATCCAAATTATGTGGGTAATTATATTATCTATACCTTTTTTGTTTTACAAATAGAATATATAAATACTATAAGGTAAGAGGTGATAATATATATTTATATAAGTAAGGAAAAATGCTCAAAAATTAGGAAATGAAATGTTTTTGGTATTTTTATATTTTTCTACTATTTTTGTGATTTTTGGGGAATTTTCATAATATTTTTGGCATTTTTGAAAGGCAAAATAAATGAAAACAGTGAACAAGCTACTCGCTGTGAGTAAAACTATGAATAAAAAATATTAAACAGCCACCAAAAATTTCAAAACTAATTTTAAAATAAAGATAACAAAAAGAGGAAACTACAACACTTGAGTTTGCAATTTTTGGAGTTTTCTATAATTTTTTAGATTTTTTGGAAGTTTTTGGGTATTTTCTAATTTTTAAGGTTTTGGTTTTGAATTTTTTAGTGGTTTTTGGACTGACACTAATAGATGATAAAACACACAAAATATAATTTTTTTGGAATTTTTTCAAAACGTTTTTATAATTTTTGTGGGTTTTCTAATGCAAACAGTATGAAAAATGCATGTTTTTGATTTTTAATAAATACGAAAATGCAATAAAAATGCATAGCAAAATTATGGCGTGATTCAGCAAGTAAATAGGGGCTTGGCATGATTTTTGTGGAATTTTTCAAGTTAATTATGATGCATGATAAAAATGGAACAAGTAAGCACAAATATATGGCCTGGCAAGGCATTTTTGCAAATAAAAATAAAGACAGGGGCTGTAGTGCAAAAACACCAAAAATGTTACACGTGGTCTGCAATTTTAAGGGCTAAAATGAAATGCAAAACCCGCCAGGGACCCCCACGCAAAATAACCACCACGTGAGACTACATGTGATCCGTACCCACAGGTACTAAAAAGTAATTTCAAAAAGTTCAAGGTCCTTAACATAAATTTTCACAAAAATATTACACTTAAAAATTTATTTTATGGACTCAAGACAAATATACAAACATACATGGGGTCTTGTGCAATTTAGCCAACTCACGTGAGACGACACGTGAGGTGACGTGGACTGGACCTAAAAGCAATATCACAAATGTACAGGGAGGCCCATGCAAAATGTCCAAAACAAAATGAACGATTTTTATTTACAGGACTAAATAATAAATTCAAAAACATTGGGGTGAAGATCTGAAAATTACCCATAAATGCGCGCTGGTGGACGACGATGATGATCTCACTTGGACACGCGTCGCGCATCCAACGGCTGGTACCGCTTCGCCGATGAAGGGCTGAGATTAGATCAACCGAGCTGATCTGACGGTGATGGCGATGCTTCATCCGACGGCTCTGGTGGAATCTGGGGCGTCCCTCCTGATCGGACGGCGATGGAGGGGTCTGGAGGAACAGGGGAAGAACTCGCGCCAGGCGTGCTTCGATCTTGGAGCATGGGCTCCTCCGGGCTTCTCCCTCGCGTCTGAGGTGTTCTGAACGTAGCTAGAGGTCTCCCGCGTCTGCTAGTGGCCTTGTCATGGCTCCTGGAGGTCCAAGGAGCTCAGGCGAGGTCGAGGAAGGTCGGGACCTTCAGGAGCCTCTTCCTGGTTTGAATCGAGTCTAAAAGGGCTCCTTGCGTCGTTTGACCTGCATAGGAAGAACCAGGGGAACGAGGGCTATCTCCTCGACCCTGGGTTTTGAAGCTTTGGCGCAAGATGAGGTGAGGCGGAGGAGCTTCGGCGATAGGCGGAGGTGGAGCTTCGATTCGCAAGGACTGGGGGTCCTTGGTTGAACAAAAGTGATCGATAGATGGAGAATGCGATGGGGAACGAAGTGAGGGGTATATGGCGGTCGGAAGCAGTGGTGATCACGGTGAAGAAGTCACCGGAGCAGAGCTCCGACGAACTTTGATTTGACGATTTCACGCTACGCTACTGAACTAGGAACTAAACTAAGCACGGGAATGAAAAGCTGGAATTAAAATCTACCTAGAATGCAATAAAGAACAGCTCTTATACCTGGGGGCCACCAGGGAGCAGGACGGACGCCGGAGCTCCGCCGCGACAAAATTGATCCCTCCTTCGGCCGCGTCGCGTTGCTGAAACGCTCCCCCTATCACGAGGAACCTCCCAGGAACTGAATCGAGGCTTTTGGGTGGATGGAAATTGGCCAAATTTGTGGAGGAGGTCGAGGGCTCTTATTTATAGACTTTTTGGGCGCCCTACTTGGCCCGCATATTCCGGCGAATGCAATGATCGTTTTCTCGATCCAACAAGCATGCGTGATAGATGGATGATCCCTCTACAGATCTCGTGAAGGCGGCGAGCGAAAAGAAGGGATGAGACGCCCAAGAAAAATGGCGCAAATTAAGGGAACAACGAGGTTCAGAGGCGTCAGGTCCCGATGGGACAGTTGACCAGAGGTCAACAAAGGCCGCGCCCTCATTGGTCCACCTCGGACGCTAGAGGACAAAATAGGGGACCTTATTCTAAAATGAATTATTTAACATAATAAATGATTTTATTAGATTTTACTTATAAAATGAAAAATGTGTATTAATTCATGTAGTATTTATTTACGATTTTTATTTAATTTTTTTGATGTATTCTATCATGGTTTTATTATAATAATGTATTTATGCATGTATTTACATGTATTTTGTATATTTTATTTTTATTTTGTTATTTTATTTTGTTATTTTATTTTCTTATTTTATAAATTTATAATTTATTTTTGTGAGTGTAGATATATTTTTATTTAATTTTTATGAGTTGATTTTCATATTTAAATAAATAGGTACATATATATATGTAGGTTTACCTATAGGTAGTTTGCCTGTATTTTATATATACTTTATTTATTTATTGTATTTATTTATTTTTATTTTAGATTTGAATTTTTGATATATTATATGTAATATTTACAATATTATAAAAATATGAAAGAATAAAATAATTAAAGACTGTCTTCCCTTTTTATTTATGTACATACTTATCATAGGTATTTTGCCTATATCTTGCATAGACTTATTTTATTTTATAAATTCTTTTTGGTTTTATCCTAATTTCAATATGTACATGTATGATATACATTATTTACAAAATTCTAAAAATATAATTTTGTAGAAATAATGAGCAATGAATAAATTGAATATTTTAATCAGTATTATGTACAATAGGGGCCCAAAACCTAACTTTTACATATAAACTCCAAAAATTCTGAAACCAATTTTATTAAATGGTTCTTGGAAAGCTATATACAATTAAAGGTGAGTTTGGGTGATTTGGAGTTTTTATTTGCAAGATATGGGTCTTTGAAGTTGAGATTCTGCTTTTTTATTCTGTGTATAAAATGTACAATGTATATTATTTTTGCATAAACTCAATTTTGTATTTTTATTTACATTATTATCTACAACTTTCATGTACAAAAGATTTTTATTTGATGAATAAATAATTAAATACAAAATAGGTGTCAAAAATGAATAAATGAATGAATAGATAAATGAGGTATTTATTGTATTATTGGCCCTTATCTCCCCCTACTTTATTCCTTGTCGACCAATCCCATTCTGGCCTTGGTCTCGGGGTTCGGGTCATAAAATATTTGCAATATTTTATTCCTTTTTCTTTTCTTCTCTTTATTCTATAATTTTGGCATTAAAAACCTTATTCTATGTACAATTAGTACCACAAATAAGGAATGCTATTATGAACAAATTGATGCTATTTACATGCATTTGCTGGGATTTTTGAGGCCAAAATGATAGAATAAAGGTGATGAAATGGAGATTCATCACCCCCCTATACTTGCCTTTGCTAGTCCCTAGTAAATACTTATGCAATAAGAAGAAAAGAATGAAAAGAAAAGAAAAAGGAAATTGAAAAAGATAAAATGAATAAGACAGCTTTCAGTGTAATCTCTTGTCCTTATAATCAGAGTTTGGAGCACATGTTAGACCTTGGTGTGAAAATATGGGTGGAACCTGGTTGGGAACCAAATTTAAAACACAACAGCCTTTGATAGTCACAGAACTTGGTTCAACTCACCTCAATAGCCTGGTCAGAACTAGCCTACTTCATACGTAAACCCTTATTACTATGAAGCTGACTTGTACAATGTAAGTGATAGTGGATTTCCCCAACTGAAATGACAAAGGAACTGACTTCTCCAGAATGACAATCCAATGATTCCCCAATCCAACCCTCTACCGTCGAGGAGCGGGGTATTTCCTTCTAAGTTCAAGTAGCATCCAACTCAAGAGGAGGAGGGGAAGAAAAGAATGGACAGTAGCCAGTGTAGCTACCTATCCTGGGATGCAAGACCAGTGTAGTCAAGTCATCCAGCTGCAGGCTCACATGGTATAACTTTGATGCTCAAGCTTGCTTATTTTCTGTACAACATATATACATACTCCGGCAGGCACTTTTATTTTTATTTACAAGCCTGTCCACTTTTTGGAGTTTTTTTCAACATACTATTTACAACAACATTTACATAAGGACTTTTTCCTCTTGAGCCAGAAGACTATCCCTCTTTTGAAGCTTTATTGCAACCCACACTCTCCTGTCATTTGACTTCATTAAACTGGACCAGGTTGGGGTGCACTTCCCTCCGTAGACGAGGACGAATGTTTCCACTCGTGTGCGTCTCAGACTGGCAAATCCAACCCCCTTACCACTTCAACTGAGTTGAGCCAAGTGAAAGGTGCAAGTGTCCAAGTTAGGTCACGGCCGACAAGAGTCATACGTGTGTTTCGAAAAGTTCTAGTTAGATCACTGAGGTGACTTGAACCTAGCCCTGATTTCTCAAAGAATTAAGTCCGAATAGACCTGAAGTGCCTTAAACCTAGTTCCCATATGGTTCCAGTGTAGTTAGGTGCGGTAAGGTCCAACCAAGCTCCAATCTTCGACTTTATTGGACTAGTTCAATCATCAAGCTCAATCAAAGAATATGAATGCTATGCAAATGCTATTTACAAATATGCAAAGAATAATGCAAATTTTCAAAGAATTTGAAAACAAAGAGAGGAATTTTTACACAAAGAATTTATACAAATAAAAGAATTTTGGCACTCAAAGAATAAAATATATACAACTATTTACATGGGTGTGCCGCTTTATTTTACAAGAGTTTACAGGTTTTAACAAAGGAATTTATTTAGGTGTATATACATTTGATAAAGAATTTTATGTATTTTGTTTTATTATGATGCTTTTATTCCTCAAATTTATTTGAAAAATCATTTTGAAAACTATAGTACAAAATAATTTTTGCAAATATTTACAAAGATTTGAAAGCCATTTTGCAAAGATTTTTGCAAACACTATATATGCATTTTCACAATATTTTTACAAAAATCTTTTGCAAATAGGTTTTCAAATCCTTTATTTCACACAAATAAAAGAATTTTGCAATCAAAATATTTTTACAAAGGTTGAAATCGTTTCACAAAAAGTTTTCCAAACATTTCACACCATTTTTCAAATCATTTTGCTGAACTATTTAACCTGATTTATTAATCAATATATACAAAGAGCAGAAACTTATTTGGGCTCTTATAAGTTTTATTTGGAATTGTTGCTTGTTTTTGCATGAGAGATTTCTGTGTATACTCCTCAGCCCTATTTTGAAAATTGTTTGAAAAAGATTTTGAAAACTATAGTCCAAAATATTTGTGCAAACCTGTACACACATTTGCAAATCATTTTGCAATGGTTTTCCAAACAACATAAATGGATTTTTCAAATATTTTTGCAACCATTTTTCAAACCATTTGCAAATCATTTTTCAAACACTTTTATTTCACGCAAAGAAAATAAATTTTGCAATCGAACATATTTACAAAGGTTGAATACTTTTTACAAACCTTTTGAAATGTTTTCACAAAGAGTTTCAAATCTTTTACAAAGCTACATTGCCTGATTTATTAATCAGTATGTAAGAATCTGAGGAGCTCACAGTCATCTTTTATTATAGTAATAATGATACTTTTATTTACAGTATGAGTTATGGCTTAAAGTATATACAAGGTATATACGACCCCCCTATACTTAGCTTGAGCTATGTCCTCATAGATCGAAGAGAAAAGCAAAGACATAATTCGTACTGAGTATAAACAAGTCAAAAGAACATATGAATAAGAAATAAATGAATGAGAAGTTGACCGTCCCCCCATACTTAGGATCAAGTAATCCTAAGTATAGCAGACTGTACATAAAATGGGGAGGGTCAAGGGTGAGAATACACAGATCGTACTCAGATTGTCTCCCCCTATACTTAGGGTAAGATACTCCTAAGTATAGACAAGAAGAGGAGACAATGGAGAGGATCAAAGAATAAAAGAAGTCGAGGTGCACATCCCCCCTATACTTAGGACAAAGTGCGTCCTAAGTATAGAAAACAGACAAAAAGGGACATCACCTTTTGATAAAATAGAAGGGAAAAGAAGAAGAGAGGAAGAAAATCAGATGAACAATTTTTGAGGTGCAGTGTCTGAATCTTCTGATGCTGTGGAGATGTCGTCATGGTGCAGAAGCTGGATAGAATCGACAACGGCCAAGAATGTATCTGGTTCGAGGTAAGGCTTCAGGAGTAGACCGTTGACGACGAATGGTTGTGTGTTAGGAGACAATTCTGATATGGCAATGCTTCCATTGTCACGCACTTCACGAACTTGAAATGGCCCTGTCCACTTACTCTTTAATTTGCCCGGGAATATCTGCAACTTTGCATCAAATAGTCACACCTTCTGTCCAACTTCAAAGGTCTTTCGTATGATGTGCCGGTCATGCCAGTATTTCACCTTTTCCTTGTACATTGATGTGTTATCGTATGCATAGTCTCGGAACTCCAAGAGTCTGTTCAGATCATCCTTTCTTTTCCGCGCACTTTTTCGTGAGTCCAAATTGCACATGTTGATTGCCCATAAAGACTTGTGAATTAATTCGACGGGAAAATGGCACGGCTTCCCGTATACAAGACAATAGGGCGACATGCCCAAGGGAGACTTGTAGGCAGTTCTGTAAGCCCATAGGACCGAGTCCAAGAGTTGGGACCAGTCTTTCCTGTTTGGCCTCACAAGTTTCTGCAGGATAGTCTTGATTTCTCTGTTTGATAATTCTGCCATGCCATTGGTCTGAGGATGGTAAGAAGATGCGACAAGATGATCGATGCCGTACTCCTTCGTCAATTTCTTGACCTATTTGTTAATGAAATGGCTACCCCCGTATGATATGAGAATTTTCGGTATCCCGAACCGCGAAATGATGTTCTTCTTCAGGAACTGACACACTGTTCGACTGTCGGCGGCTCGAGCAGGGATAGCTTCAACCCAACAACTCACGTAATCGACAGCAAGAAGGATGTGCTCAAAACCTTGACTGTTAGGGAAAGGTCCCATGAAGTCAATATCCCATGCATCGAAAACGTCTGCTATCTGAATGATTTTCAGGGGCATCGAATCTTTTGCAGTGAGTGTACCTTTCAATCTCTGACAGTCAATACATCATTTGACAAATTCTGCTGCATCCTTAAATAATGTGGGCCACCAGAACCCACACTGAAGTACTTTGGCTACCGTACGATCTCCAGAGTAATGTCCACCAGATTCGAACGAGTGACAATGCTCGAGGACACTAGATTGCTCCTCCTGAGGGATGCACCTGCGCCAAATGCAATCCGCTCCTTCCCTGAATAAAAGAGGATCCTCCCATTGATAGAACCGGATGGTCGACATGAATTTTTTCTTCTGATTCTTCATCCAATCCGCAGGTGTTACCCCAGAGGCGAGGTAATTTACTATATCAGCATACCAAGGAAGGGAATCTACTGCTAAGATTGATTCGTCAGGAAAGGTTTCTGTAATGGGTGCATTGTTCAGAGGAGGCTCGTGTTGCTCAATTCTGGAGAGATGGTCTCCTACTACATTCTGAACTCCAGGCTTGTCTTTGATTTCCAAATCAAACTCCTGGAGGAAAAGGATCCATCGAATCAGTCTTGGCTTGGCGTCCTTCTTCTGCTGGAGGTACTGGATAGCAGAGTGGTCTTTAAAAATTGTGACTTTCGATCCAAGCAAATAGGATCTGAACTTCTCAAGGGCGAAAACCAGACCAGCAACTCTTTCTCTGTCACTGTATAATTTCTTTGCGCCTCATCTAATGTTCTGCTGGCGTAGTGAATGGCATAGGGCGCTCTTTCTTTCCTCTGTCCAAGAACAGCTCCGACTACAAAGTCTGACGCATCGGTCATTATTTCGAAGGGAAGAGACCAGGCTGGCGGCTGTAGGACTGGAGCCTGAGTGATAAGCTCCTTCAGCTGATTGAAAGCAAGGAGAACCTGTTGATTCACGTTGAACTCAGTTTCCTTGCATAGCAGTTATGTCAAAGGTCGGGCAATGCGGCTAAAGTCCTTTATGAATCGTCTGTAAAATCGCACATACCCCAGGAATGACCTTACGTTTTTCACTGACTGAGGTGGCTCGAGATTGGCAATAACATCCACCTTTGCATGGTCGACTTCCATGCCACGTTTGGAAACGACGTGACCCAGCACAATACCTTCGGTAACCATGAAGTGGCTCTTTTCCCATGAAAGC
Source organism: Ottelia alismoides (assembly GCA_037367405.1). NCBI lineage: Eukaryota > Viridiplantae > Streptophyta > Magnoliopsida > Alismatales > Hydrocharitaceae > Ottelia > Ottelia alismoides. Next base: position 215,191 of record JAZKJV010007493.1, on the reverse strand, counting down.
ACTAGATTAACTTCACGACACTTCTGAAGCACTCTGTCTAGGTGCTCAAGACAAGAATCAAAACTATCACCATACACTGAGAAGTCGTCCATGAATACCTCGAGAAAACTGCCTACCATCTCGGCGAAGACTGCTAGCATGCATCTTTGGAAGGTTGCCGATGCATTGCATAATCCAAAGGGCATTCTCTTGAAGGCGTAGGTGCCGAACGGGCAAGTGAAGGTAGTCTTCTCTTGATCTTCAGGAGCGATAGCCACTTGGTTGTACCCGGAATACCCATCCAAAAAGCAGAAGAACTCCTTGCCAGCTACTCTTTCCAGAACTTGATCAATGAAGGGCAAGGGGAAGTGGTCCTTCTTAGTTGCTGCATTGAGACGGCGGTAGTCAACACACACCCGCCAGGATGTTGGTACCCGAGTGGATATTTTCTCTCCTTTGTCATTGGTAACGACGGTAAGCCCAGATTTCTTTGGAACTACATGCAGTGGGCTTACCCATTTTGAATCAGAGATGGGATAGATGAAGCCTGCGTCACACCATTTCGTGATTTCTTTCATGACGACGTCCCGGAGGTTTGGGTTCAACCTTCTTTGGAATTCGCGGGACGGCTTGGCATCTTCTTCCAGATAGATATGATGCGAACACAAAGCTGGATTTATCCCTCGGAGATCTGATACGGACCAACCAAGTGCCTTGTGGTTCTTTTCTAGAACCTCGAGAAGACGAGATTCCTGATCTGGATTCAGCCTGCTGCTGATGATGACCGGATACATTTGTTCTTCACCCGCAAGGAAAGCATACTTCAGGCCTGCAGGAAGTGGCTTGAGTTCTGGTCTTGACCTATCCAACTTGTTGGTTACTTCAGACACTATGCTGGTGGTGGGATGTACTTCCTTGAGGGGGCTACCATCCTCATCATTCTGTTGAGATCCTAGTGAGGTGTCGAACGGTTCTGCGCTAGGCTGATCGTGTTTGGTCTGGAGTGAATGATCAAAAAAATGCGCCTACATCTGAGATTCTGTCTCCCAGGGATCATCGGAGCATAGGTTAACTGTGCTTTCCAAGTCCTCCTCGGGTGTGAGGATTTCCCGGGTCCATGAATCATTCAATGACAAGGATGAATCTATGATCTCGGCAATAAAGTCATAGTCTGCTTCGGATGCTTCATGCCTCTCATCAGTCGTGGCGTTCGGCTCTCTGCTCATGTTTATAGTGATCTGCTTGGTGTTCGAGCTAAAAGTAATTTTGCCAGACCCGTAATCGACCACGGCACCTGAAGTACGTAGGAATGGTCGACCAAGGATGATAGGGATCTGGAGAAGGGGTGCTGGTGAGCCCATATCAAGGACCACAAAATCAGCTGGGAATTGCATCTCCTGCACTTTAACTACAACGTCTTCCTAAAGACCCCGGGGCCGCTTGATGGATCGGTCAGCGAACTGAAGGATCATTCGTGTCTGCTTGAGCGGACCCAGCCCAAATTCTTGCATTATTGATGATGGCAAAAGGTTGATGGAAGACCCACTGTCGAGGAGAGTGCACTCGAAAACATGATCAAAAATTTCACAACTGATAAGAGGTGCTCCTGTGTCTTGTTTCTTTTGTGGGAGGTTGCTGATAGCTGCAACAGTGGCCATGGAGAACACATGCTTTTCTACATCTCTGCGTCTGTTCTCTTGTGCTGGGCAACGCTTGTTGGTACATGCCTCCTTAAGTCCTTTCTTCACAGCTGGCATGTACTCCACGGCCTTCAATAAGGGAATCTCAACAGTCAACTTGTCTAGTATTTCCACAACTCCCGGATCAGACAATGCCTTTTTTCATTTTGCAATTTTTTTTTGGATTTTTCTATTGCATGAGGAAAAGGAATATGTACATCTCTAGCAGGAAAAATAGAGTTCTTATGTACATCAAAATCATCACCCATAGAATGTTGTACATCCGGACTACAAAAAGGAGTACAAACTGTATCCCGACATGCTGGTGCTGAAGGGCGAGCAGAAAGTATAGCGTCTGCTCCGTCGGCTGGCGAGGGATCGGCTGCTGCTGGCGGCTCCTCCAAGGCTGGCGTAGCTTTGCTTCGGTTGCTAGCTTCTTTTTGTTGTTTTTGGTTTTGCTGATTTTTTTTGTATTTTTAGCTGGGGATGCTGGCACTGCACGACGGCTGGAATGGCTTCTCCTTCTTCTTCCTCCTCGCCCGCCCCGGTAGCTGGCACGGCTGATGCGGAAGATGACGATCCACATGTTTCTATATTCATCCCATTCTTGGTAGCAGGCGGAGGCAAGGCCCTACCGCTCCTGAGACTAACAGCATTAGAATAAACAGTAATATCATTTTCAGACACGGCCAGGACATCACATTCTACCTGCTCTTTCTTTTTGAAGTTATTCGGGTTGGCCTCGACCTGAGCTGGAATAGTGGTTCTGGTGGCGGTCAGGTCGTCAAGCCTCTTGCTCATCTCTGCCAACCCTTTGACGAGTTGGGCCAGGCAATCCATGGTAGGGTTCACAGGGGGTACCTTAGTGGGTTCAGCGTGCAGGCCACGCTGCTGTTGCATGGATGGGTGCGGAGGTTGTTGCTGGTGGTGCTGGGGTGGTGCAGGAAGATGAAGTTGCTGATAAGATGGAGGAGGATACTGTGAGTACTGCTGAGGTGGAGCAGCTGCATACTGGTGGAAAGGTTGTTGCTGTCGGTACTGCGGCTGCTGTTAATGCTGATTCTGCCTCCATTGATTTGCATACTGGGGAGGCTGATGATATGGTGGCGGCGGCTGTGAGGACTGCCCAAAACGACCACCCTGAGGCTGGTGGTATTGCCGGTTGGCTGGTGGCTGACCCTGAGGTTGTCCCATAGGACGGGTCGGTTGTGCTTCTTGACTCCATACCCCGTTCACTTCCTGAACCAGGGGTGGTGGTGGGAATACCGAATCAGATCCTAATACAAACTCTGGTTGGTACACAACCATCTGCTGCTGCGGCTGGCCCTGGTCGGGTGCCTGCACGTAGTACACGTGCTGGACTGCCAGTGGCTGCTGGCTCGGCTGAGGCTGATGTAGCAGTTGTTGCTTGTCTTTCTTCTCAACTGGAGCTTCTAATGGTGCTGCCGGCTGAACAGAATTGATGGTGCCCACCAGCAGTTCTAGCTGCTTGGTGATCTGATCAAGCTTGTCAAGGTTCTGCGTCCTCTTTTCAATCACCGAAAGTTTTTCGAGATCCTGTGATCGCTTTTCAATGATATCAACCTTCGAGAGATGGCCCCCGATGATACTGAGGTTGGAGCTCTCATCTCTCTCCGCCTCGCGGGACGCTGCCATGTGTACTTGTTTCTGGAGGACCTAGGGCTGCTTTTGGTATGCTTTCGATGAAGAGAGGGAGGCTTCTCCTTCGGCCATTTCTTCGAATATCTGCCAGACTACATCTTCATCCTTGTTGAAGTGTGAACCCCCACATGCTACGTCAACGAGCCTTTGGCTCTCAATGTTCAGGCCCCCCAAAGAAGTGCTGGACCAAACTGGTCTTCGAGATTTCATGATGGGGACTTTTCTCCTGCAGATCGGTGAATCTCTCCCAGGCTTCGTGTATGGATTCATGTGCCCCTTGGGAGAAGTTTCTGATATGTGCTCGCATCTGGTTGAGCCGGTCGAGAGGGTAATATATGTGCAGAAAGGCGGATTTCAGTTCCTCCCAGGTGGTCACGATCTTCCCCAGATGGTTGACCCAATAATGGGCCTTGTCTTGCAGGCTGAAGGGGAATGCCATCATTTTGACAATGTCCAGAGGGACATTCGGATAGTGAGTAGTTCGGCAGATGCGTGAAAATTGCTGCAGGTGGATATATGGCTCTTCATTGGTGTTTCCATGGGAAGCAGGAAGAAGAGCGAGGAACTGGGGTTTCAGCTCGAAGTGAGCATGCACCGGTGGGATGACGATCCACTCGGTCATCTGGCTGTATCCAAGATTATAGGTCTCCTTTAGTGTCGGTTTTGGTCTCCCATTTCCTGCCTCTCCCTCATCATATGAAGGGATATCACCTCCTCAGCCTCCTCCTCCTCCTCCTTCGTGTCGATTCATTACATCATTCATCATATCCTGGAAAGCGGTCTGTGCTAGGGTCTGCTCTGTCAGCTGCTGCTGGATAGCTTGGATAGATGCCAATAGCTGTGCATTAACCTGATTCTGATCTGGCATCTGTCCTTCCGGTTGAGGTGGCTGCTGACCCTTGCCCTTTCCTTGAGGAGCCATGTCAGGGTCTGAGTCGGAAGAAATGAATTCCGGAGTAGAAGCCAGGGCTCAATCTGCCCTTTTATCTGCAGAATGAAAGAATCCGGATCAGACCACTTGCAACATTGTTCAGCTGTCATGATAATCTTTGGAGTTAAGGTCAACCCCAACATGTTGTGAACGGAACAAGATGTGGACTGTAATCGACTTCCATTCACAACGACGAGAGTGGGACAAAAGTGATCCCTATTTATTGGGTGGTCAAAAGGAAGGTAGAAGACGAGGAGTCTGGAGATCGATCCGCAAAGTCCGGATCGGATTCTCGGGAATCGCCTCGAATTTATTGGCGAAGTCGAGTCCATGGAATCGATGTGGGTGTCAGCAAGGTCCCGACGAAAATCATCCATGGATCGAATTCGCAAAGCAAGAGAAGATCAGATATTGGAAGAAGGATACGATGGTCATCGAGGAGTAAAAAGGAGTGCAAAACAGTAGAAAAGGCTCAAACTGAGCGGGGGTCAAAGGGGAATGCCACAACAAAATTTGCGCAACGGCGCGGGACTTGATCTTTGATCCTTAATCTAGATCCATACAAACACAATACAAAATTGGGTTCACCAACTCACGCCATGTGTAGCCGTAAAGGTTCGGCTAATTATTATCTTTTCAGTTTTAGAGTTGTTATTTCAGGCATATCTTTTAACAAGTCCTTAGCATGCTACCCCTATAGGAGAGAGAATACTGCCAGAAAAGTATCCCGTACTTGTCCTCCTCCTTTGTAACATGTAGTCTGTACTTTTTGAGGTCCTTGTAATCCTTCTTGGATCCCTACTCAGCCAAAGAAATAGAGAGAGGAAGCTAATAGGCGAAACCGATACTTCGGTTCTCGCTCGCAACGGAATCACCCGTGAGCGTGCAAGAACCTACTCGGACGCAAGACGATGAGACAGGCACCCCCGTGAAGGTGTGGCCTATGCTCGATACTTCGGACAAGGTCGATGCTATACACAACAGAGAGTCATCACTGGTGACCAAGCCCTACTCGCCTACATACGATAGAAGCACCAATACTTCGAAAATCCAGACGATACACAAGGCAGTTGCAGACTGGGATTTTGGCACTATTCCTTATGGGACGTGGCTCGCTCAAGGGAGTGGAGTTTTGGTCCCCCTCCAAAGGTACCTGAAAATAATGAGGGCTTTATGAACCCAGTACAATGATAGTCCATTACGAATTTTAGTTAAGGTCAAAGTTTATTTAACAGTCCCCTTGTTTTAGTTTTTTGGGTTTTCACTTTTTTTTGAGTCTGTTTCATACCAGCGCCTGACGTTTTTGTAGATTTTCATTTATGTCCTAGGTGCTCAAAATAAGAGGGAGATAGCGAAAAAGCCGTGCAAGTTGGTTCTATGGTGGAAATCTCACCATTGAACCGAATGATGCATGCTGAGTTAGAAGACTTACAGTGCATCCCAGCTCTCTCCATGTGGTATGCAAAACATAATTTTTAAACCTATCTACATGGCGGTGTGCATTCGACAAAATCGCCCTAAGCATTAGCTGCTATTAACGTGAAGAACCACAAGTTGCTCACTTATCCTTAACCGAAGAGTCCGGGCTCACCCCTCCTCTTCTCGATACACTCGAGTTCAGGAGTAGCGCTTGATGGGGCTCGCTCACGACGCATAGGTTAAGAGATAAATGAACAGACTGTTTAATTTTGACTAGATCCATACGAAGTAGACTATAGGAATAAGGCTTGGACCTAGTTACCGAGTCAAGCAACCTATATCTAGGGGATCCAAGCACACAAAACCAAATAAAATAAAGGCGGAAAGCACAAAACAGCGAAAAACAAAGAAAAGAAAGCGGTAGAAAGCACGGAAAACAGCGATGAGGCCCCCAGGTGAGCAGACACCCGGGCACTGGACCTCATTGTGAAGAGTAGAGTCCTGTTAGTTATTACATGCCAAAATATCTCTCTCTCACCCTAAATTACAAAAAATAATCCTAATTGCTCTAAACCTATCTAATTCCCATCCCTTTGCACCTTTGGTGCTCTCTCCAGCTGGTCATGAAGTGAAGACCAACCTCCTCCAAGCTCGGCTGCCTTGGCTCCCTAAGAAACCATCCTCGTGTGGCAGTCCCTCGCAACAAAGTCACAAAGAGATTGAATTAATACAAGCTCAATCAATGAAATAAAGCAGGTAGGAATTAATCACAACAAATAAACAAATCAGGCATGGTGATCAATTGCAAAGAAATATCTGCTCACAAAATCAATGATAAATCAATTTCTAAACAAGAATGACAAAATATGATAGGCTGCGCTCATTGCTCCCCGGCAACGGTGCCATCTGATAACGTAGCATTTTGCGAGGGTCAAAATGTAGTGTCGCTGAGGCGACCACTCACAAAACACCAGTTGATCAGCAATTAACCCACATCAAAGAATAAATCAATTAAGTCCCCAAAATTGTGAATTAACATTTAACTCTACCATAAAGTGCATAGTGAAGAAGCATGTAGAGGTCGATCCACAGAGAGCAATAAAATTGGGTAGCCTACCTTGTTCAAACACATCAGGGTCATCCTTGTATGAATCCAAATTATGTGGGTAATTATATTATCTATACCTTTTTTTGTTTTTACAAATAGAATATATAAATACTATAAGGTAAGAGGTGATAATATATATTTATATAAGTAAGGAAAAATGCTCAAATATTAGGAAATGAAATGTTTTTGGTATTTTTATATTTTTCTACTGTTTTTGTGATTTTTGGGGAATTTTCAGAATATTTTTGGTATTTTTGAAAGGCAAAATAAATGAAATAGTGAACAAGCTACTGGCTGTGAGTAAAACTATGAATGAAAAATATTAAACAGCCACCAAAATTTTCAAAACTAATTTTAAAATAAAGATAACAAAAAGAGGAAACTACAGCACTTGAGTTTGCAATTTTTGGAGTTTTCTATAATTATTTAGATTTTTTGGAATTTTTTGGGTATTTTCAAATTTTTAAGGTTTTGGTTTTGAATTTTTTAGTGGTTTTTGGACTGACACTAATAGATGATAAAACATACAAAATATAATTTTTTTGGAATTTTTTCAAAACGTTTTTATAATTTTTGTGGGTTTTCTAATGCAAACAGTATGAAAAAAACATGTTTTTGATTTTTAATAAATATGAAAATGCGATAAAAATGCATAGCAAAATTATGGCGTGATTCAGCAAGTAAACAGGAGCTTGGCATGATTTTTGTGGAATTTTTCAAGTTAATTATGATGCATGATAAAAAATGGAACAAGTAAGCACATATATATGGTCTGACAGGGGCATTTTTGCAAATAAAAATAAAGACAGGGGCTGTAGTGCAAAAACACCAAAAATGTTACACGTAGTCTGCAACTTTAAGGGCTAAAATGAAATACAAAACCTGTCAGGGACCCCCGTACAAAATAACCACCACGTGAGACTACACGTGATCCGCACCCACATGGACCAAAAAGTAATTTCAGAAAGTTCAAGGTCCTTAACATAAATTTTCACAAAAGTATTACACTTTAAAATTTATTTTATGGATTCAAGACAAATATACAAACGTACAGGGGGTCTTATGCAATTTAGACACCTCACGTGGGACGGTACGTGAGGTGACGTGGACTGGACCTAAAAGCAATATCACAAATGTACAGGGAGGCCCATGCAAAATGTCCAAAACTAAATGAACTTCGATTTTTATTTACAGGACTAAACAATAAATTCAAAAACATTGGGGGTGAAGATCTGCAAATTACCCATAAATGCGCGCTGGTGGACGGCGATGATGATCTCACTTGGACACGCGTCGTGCATCCAACGGATGGTACCGCTTCGCCGATGAAGGGTTGAGATTAGATCAGCCGAGCTGATCTGACGGTGATGGCGATGCTTCATCCGACGGCTCTGGTGGAATCTGGGGCGTCCCTCCTGATCGGACGGCGATGGAGGGGTCTGGAGGAACAGGGGAAGAACTCGCGCCAGGCGAGCTTCGATCTTGGAGCATGGGCTCCTCCGAGCTTCTCCCTCGCGTATGAGGTGTTCTGAACGTAGCTGGAGGTCTCCCGCGTCTGCTAGTGGCCTTGGCATGGCTCCTGGAGGTCCAAGGAGCTCAGGCGAGTTTGAGGAAGGTCGAGACCTCCAAGAGCCTCTTCCTGGTTTGAATCGAGTCCAAAAGGGCTCCTCGCGTCGTTTGACCTGCATAGGAATAACCAGGGGAACGAGGGCTATCTTCTCGACCCTGGGTTTTGAAGCTTTGGCGCAAGATGAGGTGAGGCGGAGGAGCTCCTGCGATAGGCGGAGGTGGAGCTCCGATTCGCAAGGACTGGGGGTCCTTGGTTGAACAAAAGTGATCGATAGATGGAGAATGCGATGGGGAACGAAGTGAGGGGTATATGGCGGTCGGAAGCAGTGGTGATCACGGTGAAGAAGTCCGCTCCGGCGAACTTCGATTTGACGATTTCACGCTACGCTACTGAACTAGGAACTAAATAAGCACGGGAATGAAAAGCTGGAATTAAAATCTACCTAGAATGCAATAAAGAACAGCTCTTATACCTGGGGGCTACCAGGGAGCAGGACGGACGCCGGAGCTCCGTCGCAACAAAATTGATCCCTCCTCTGGCCGCGTCGCGTTGCTGAAACGCTCCCCCTGTCACGAGGAACCTCCCAGGAACTGAATCGAGGCTTTTGGGTGGATGGAAATTGGCCAAATTTGTGGAGGAGGTCGAGGGATCTTATTTATAGACATTCTAGGCGCCCTACTTGGCCCGCATATTCCGGCGAATGCAATGATCGTTTTCTCGATCCAACAAGCATGCGTGATAGATGGATGATCCCTCTACAGATCTCGTGAAGGCGGCGAGCGAAAAGAAGGGACAAGACGCCCATGAAAAATGGCGCAAGTTAAGGGAACAACGAGGTTTAGAGGCGCCAGGTCCCGATGGGACAGTTGACCAGAGGTCAACAAAGGCCGCGCCCTCATTGGTCCCTCGGACGCTAGAGGACAAAATAGGGGACCTTTTTCTAAAATGAATTATTTAACATAATAAATGATTTTATTAGATTTTGCTTATAAAATGAAAAATGTGTATTAATTCATGTAGTATTTATTTACGATTTTTATTTAATTTTTTGATGTATTCTATCATGGTTTTATTTTAATAATGTATTTATGCATGTATTTTCATGTATTTTGTATATTTTATTTTTATTTTATTTTTTTTTTATTTTATTTTTTTATTTTCTTATTTTATAAATTTATAATTTATTTTTGTGAGTGTAGATATATTTTTATTTAATTTTTATGAGTTGATTTTCATATTTAAATAAATAGGTACATATATATATGTAGGTATACCTGTAGGTAGTTTACCTGTATTTTATATATACTTTATTTATTTAATGTATTTATTTTTTTTTTATTTTAGATTTGAATTTTTGATATATTATATGTAATATTTACAATATTATAAAAATATGAAAGAATAAAATAATCAAAGACTGTCTTTCCTTTTTATTTATGTACATACTTATCATAGGTATTTTGCCTATATCTTGCATAGACTTATTTTATTTTATAAATTCTTTTTGGTTTTATCCTAATTTCAATATGTACATGTATGATATACATTATTTACAAAATTTTAAAAATATAATTTTGTAGAAATAATGAGCACTGAATAAATTGAATATTTTAATCAGTATTATGTACAATAGGGGCCCAAAACCTAACTTTTACATATAAACTCCAAAAATTCTGAAACCAATTTTATTAAATGGTTCTTGGAAAGCTATATACATTTAAAGATGAGTTTGGGTGATTTGGAGTTTTTATTTGCAAGATATGGGTCTGTGAAGTTGAGATTCTGCCTTTTTATTCTGTGTATAAAATGTACAGTGTATATTATTTTTGCACAAACTCAATTTTGTATTTTTATTTACATTATTATCTACAACCTTCATGTACAAAAAATTTTTATTTGATGAATAAATAATTAAATACAAAATAGGTGTCAAAAATGCATAAATGAATGAATAGATAAATGAGGTATTTATTGTATTATTGGCCCTTATCTCCCCCTATTTTATTCCTTGTCAACCAATCCCATTCTGGCCTTGGTCTCGGGGTTCGGGTCATAAATTATTTGCAATATTTTATTCCTTTTTCTTTTCTTCTCTTTATTCTATAATTTTGGCATTAAAAACCTTATTCTATGTACAATTAGTACCACAAATAATGAATGCTATTATGAACAAATTGATGCTATTTACATGCATTTGCTGGGGTTTTTGAGGCCAAATGATAGAATAAAGGTGATGAAATGGAGATTCATCACCTCTTCTCTCCACAACCATTCATCCTTGTGATGTTCGCCAATATAAGCCAGGACCGATTGCCAGCGTCCCACCATTTTGTTTACATCCTTTGCAGGTCTTGAAGGGACCGTCTAAGGCATAGGTACTCTCAATAACGTAGTTCAAGAGCAATAACTTTCATAAGCATGCTAGGACTCGTCCATCGAGGCCTTGGCCACTTTTGTCACCTCCAATCGTTGCGGGTGCCTCCTAGGAAGGTTATGAGCATTTGAGCAGCTTCAGTGGAGCTCGAAGGAGGAGGACTCATTGAGTAGAAGCTCATTGGTCAAGCTGCTCTTTCCTATTCTCCAGGAAGAGCAACGGCGTTGGATCTCTTCTTAGCCTTAGATTGAAGGACGACCGTAGATCAAAGGCTCCAGTGCCTTCATATCTGGGCCTTGGTCTAATCACGAGTGTCGACCAACGAACCGACATCCATCATCCAGCATCAGCCACGAGCCCAAGTGAAGAATCAGGAGTCGCTAGATCATGCGCATTTCTAGTGGTAATTGCATATATGCCCCTCCGCCTATTTTATTTCTTGTTTATTCCTATAATAATTTAAAGAAGCTTTATTATTTGTGTATATTTTGGAAGAAGACCCTCAAACTTTTGTTATATTGTCTTTAGGTCCTTGCTAGCTCAGCTACATGGTCCCCTACATAAGTTGGGCATTTTGCATATATACCCTCACGATTTTTGTAATTGCAATTAAACATTTAAAATTTGAATTTCAATACAAAGGTTCTGTAGAATTTGTATGATTGTCCATGGAATATATTTTATTTGCAAATATGCCTTTTCCAGCTTAATTTATTTTTTTATGTATTTCTTTATTAAAAATCGCTTTTGTGCTCCAAAAAATCTGAAAAAATAGGTGGAAGTGCATGATTGATTGCTTGTTTATGTTATATATTTGATTCACCATTTTCATGCATTTGCAATTTATTAGAAATGAAAATAATGTGTTTTAGTCCCTGTTTGCCTGAGAAAATAAAAAATATAAAACCCTAATTAGCAATTCTAAACAATCACATACTATTTATTATAGTAGTTTATTACTCCATACCAAAAATCACAAAATATCAAAAGCAAATCCAAAACTTAATAAAGCTTGCTAACCCCAAAAAAATGCAAAATATTTGAAACCCTAAAAAATTATTTGCTGGTCTATATTTTTATTTATATATATTATTGTATATTAAAAGTAGTTTTGAGGAAATTTGATACTATTTAGTATTTTTAAATCTAAAAAAATAGCCTATTTAAAAATCCTTGATTTTGTATATTTTAAACTTTAAAAATATCAAAAAATTAGCAAAAATACCCAAAAACCCACAAAAAGAGAAAAAATTTGAAAAAACAAAAATATTTTATTTTGTACTTTTAATTGTATATATATATCTATATTTATAATACCCTATATTGAATTATATACCTATATATAGTTATATATCATTATTATAACTATTAATTATTATTAAACCTTTAATTATATTTTTAAATCCTTTAAAAAAGGAAAAAAGATTAATCTTTCTCGTATTTTTCTTATTTTTGTACATTTATTATACATATTCTATCATATATTATTTATATTATACATATCACATATATATAGTGATATATACATATATTATATATTAAAAAGAAAAGGAAATTAAAAAATATAAAAAGGAAAAAATAATATATATATATATATATTATGTAAAAAAAATAAATAAAACTCACAAGAACATTAATTAATTAATTTGATAAACAGTGTACAAATCTACATTATTATTTAGTGATAAATAATAATAGTGCTACCCAGTTTGTTCCATGTGTTAGACAACCTTCCTGACTTTCCACTATACACATACTTGTTTGTAGGGTTATAATAAATTTTGATTCACACTTGCTTTGGTTGATTTATATTATTGTGTGGGTTGATTGTTGTCTGATTCGTCGATTGTAGTGTACGGTCACCACAATGAGTGAAGTCCGCCTTGTGTGATCTCACGAACGCCTCCTCGGTAGATAATGGCTCAACAAAGGGGCATTGATGAATCTCTTATTCATCATATTGAAATCCACATATTCATATCCTCGCTTAAACAATTCAATAAAAATCACTAATAATTCATTATTTTTATGTTGTATTATATTATATATAATGTGTATAATTAAACTATATTTATTGTATTTAGTTACAACCATTTCCCATGTCTTTTTATCTTATTGAAAATCTCAAAAAATTAGAGTTGATTAATTGTCTATAATTATCCCAACCTTTAAAAGATTAGAAAATACAAAAAAATCTTAAAGCGGTATTTTTATCCCATTAAAAAAACCTCCAAAATATACTTTTGTACAAATGACATCTTTTGACTATTTATCCAACATGAAACTTGTAGGTCTCATTGAGATCTACAAATTTTATGTTTTGACTTTTTCCTAATTTTTCCTCTAACTATTTCTTTTGGATTTTTCTTTATTTTCGTATATATTGATTTTTCTAGTGCCGCCACATGGTGCTCTCTAGGCCGCCCATGTGGCCGCCTCATCTCTTCGCCACTCGGCTTCTCCAGGAGCCATCCGATCTTATCCTTCCCGTCTTCATCTCCATCGCCCATCACACCCTTGATCGCCACCATCTGATTATATCCCTCCTCTCATCTGCACCACTCACACTCGCCTCCTCACAACCGCCCGATCTCATTCCCATCTAATGATTCTCCTTTGTCCACGTCACCCACTTCAGCTCCACCATTGGATGGGATCCTAAGTCCCATCTGAACCATTCGCCCCCCTCTTTACCATGTCGCTGATGAAGCTACGTTTCATCATCTTTATTCTATCATTTTGGCCTTAAAAACCCTAGTAAATGCGTGTAAATATTGTTAATTCATGCATTTTAGCATTCATGCATGTTTGTGTAAATATTGTACAAAATGTGGTTTTTAAAGCCAAAATTATAGAATAAAGAAAAGAAAAGAAAAAGAATAAAATATTGTAAATATTTTATGACCCGAAACCCCGAGACCTAGGCATCTTGATGAATAGGTCGACAGAGAACAAAGTAGGGGGAGATAAGGGTCAAAATACAGAGAAAACACATTGTCATTTAATTCATTCTTTATTCAGTTTGGGACCTATTTTTGGTTCCACTTTTTATACATCAAATAAAGAAACTTTGTACATGAAAGTTGTAGATAATTTTATAAAGAAAAATACAAAATTGATTTCACAGGAAAATAATGTACAGATAAAAAGTTATGGTCTGAATAAAAATCCAGAATCCCAACTTCCCAGACCCGTATCTCACAAATGAAAACTCCAAATGCAGCATATTCACCTTTAATTGTATATAGAATAAAATAAGTTATTTAATAGCGGTGGTTTCGCATTTGGCGGAGGTAGGTTTGAAAGTTGAGTTTTGGACCCACCTTGTATAGTTGTACAGATTAAAATATTCAATTTATTCTTTATTCATTATTTTGTATTTTTATATTTTTATAATTTTGTAATTAATACTTATAATAATTATGTGTATTAAAATCAGAATAAAAATGTAAATAAAACTCAAAATAAAAATACTTGTATATACAAAACCTAGGTATAATACCTATATACATATCTGTATAATTACTAATTCTATTTTATTAAATATACAAAACACATCAATAAAATAAGTTAAAATTATATTTATGTGTATAAAAGTATGTTATATTTTTATAAATTAATAACCAAAAATAAATAAAGTAAAATCATAAAATAAAAATAAAAGTAATAAAGTATATAGATAATATACCTATATAGGGGTATAAAGGTAACTTGTAAAAATATACTTCATAAAAATAATTAAAAATCGGAATAAAATACTATATAAAATAATAAACACTTTTCATTTTATAACCTAAACCTAATAAAATAGTTTACTATTTTAAAATGAATTTTGAAATCATTTTTCAGGCTTTTTCCTGGTTGGTCCACGTGGACCAACCAGGGGGGTTGGAGAGTTGACCCGCGGTCAACTCTCTGACCCCAGCCTGTTCAGTGTCAGAGTGCGTTTTGTCGGCTTCTTCTCCCTTTTTTCTAGGACGATCCTTTCATAGTTTGACCTAGATTTCTTCTGGGTTTTTTTCTCCCCTATGACTGATCTTACACGCCCAATGTTTACATATGGGGATGAAGCCATGTCCCGCCCGTGATCACCCCTTGAAAGTCGCGCCTCGACCCCATTTTCAAAAGGGACCCGTCACTTCCCATAGCTCTTTGAACCCTTTTTGATCGCCTTCTCCCCTCTCTTGGGTGTGCTCCGGATTGGGCCTGGTGACAGGAGGTCCTCCAGCCCCCTAGCGGTGTGATCAAGGCCATAGAGGCGTCTCCATCCTCCACCTCCGGCTGCCGCCGTCGAGGTCCATGCCTCGCAGTGCATCACTGTTTGAGGACATCTTTTGCATTGTTTTTCTTGCTCATTAGATAGCCAGTACCCTTAGCATTTTGTTTGACAATTCGCCTAGCATTTCGCAACCTCTCACGTCCACCTTCGAAGTTCGCCGGAACCGCTCCGGCGAACCCCCCAACCACGCAATCACGTATCCACTGCACTCCTGCAACCCCTGGAGCCTCTTTCTGTCGCATTTGATTTTCTTTGCAGGTCCAGGGGCCAAGAGACCCTTCCCGGGGTCGAGTTTTTGCTCGCGCCACAGCCACCTGGAACCATCCTCTTCCGCCACGACGCCGTGGCGCTCTGGCCGCTCCGTGGCCTTTTTGAGAACGTCGCCCAGTCGAGGGGGCTCCCAGGAGGCTCGTGGAGCTGTCGGAGGGGAACGAGAAGCACCACGCGTGGAGAGTTTGGAGCATAAAAGTCGTCCAGGCTGAGTTCGCGGGCTGTTCTTCCAAGCCCTCTCCACGCCGTCCGATCGAGGATCCTCCCCCAGTTGCAACAGCTGCCGTCGGATGATGAATCACCTCCACCGTTGATCGGCCTCGTCCGATCTAATCAAGACCGTCCGAGCCCAAGGGGTATCGCGGGCCCGCAGCTTGACACGTGGATTAGTGACGCCCATCTAACCGTCCACCCGCGCCGCGCCCATGTGGCCGCCTCATCTCTTCGCCACTCGGCTTCTCCAGGAGCCATCCGATCTTATCCTTCCCGTCTTCATCTCCATCGCCCATCACACCCTTGATCGCCACCATCTGATTATATCCCTCCCCTCATCTGCACCACTCACACTCGCCTCCTCACAACCGCCCGATCTCATTCCCATCTAATGATTCTCCTTTGTCCACGTCACCCACTTCAGCTCCACCATTGGATGGGATCCTAAGTCCCATCTGAACCATTCGCCCCCTCTTTACCCATGTCGCTGATGAAGCTACGTTTCATCATCTTTATTCTATCATTTTGGCCTTAAAAACCCTAGTAAATGCGTGTAAATATTGTTAATTCATGCATTTTAGCATTCATGCATGTGTGTGTAAATATTGTATAAAATGTGGTTTTTAAAGCCAAAATTATAGAATAAAGAAAAGAAAAGAAAAAGAATAAAATATTGTAAATATTTTATGACCCGAAACCCCGAGACCTAGGCATCTTGATGAATAGGTCGATAGAGAACAAAGTAGGGGAGATAAGGGTCAAAATACAGAGAAAACACGTTGTCATTTAATTCATTCTTTATTCAGTTTGGGACCTATTTTTGGTTCCACTTTTTATACATCAAATAAAGAAACTTTGTACATGGAAGTTGTAGATAATTTTATAAAGAAAAATATAAAATTGATTTCACAGGAAAATAATGTACAAATAAAAAGTTATGGTCTGAATAAAAATCTAGAATCCAAACTTCCCAGACCTGTATCTCACAAATGAAAACTCCAAATGCAGCATACTCACCTTTAATTGTATATAGAATAAAATAAGCTATTTAATAGCGGTGGTTTCGCATTTAGCGAGCTACGGTTTGAAAGTTGAGTTTTGGACCCACCTTGTATAGTTGTACAGATTAAAATATTCAATTTATTCTTTATTCATTATTTTTGTATTTTTATATTTTTATAATTTTGTAATTAATACTTATAATAATTATGTGTATTAAAATCAGAATAAAAATGTAAATAAAACTCAAAATAAAAATACTTGTATATACAAAACCTAGGTATAATACCTATATACATATCTGTATAATTACTAATTCTATTTTATTAAATATACAAAACACATCAATAAAATAAGATAAAATTATATTTATGTGTATAAAAGTATGTTATATTTTTATAAATTAATAACCAAAAATAAATAAAGTAAAATCAAAGTAATAAAGTATATAGATAATATACCTATATAGGGGTATAAAGGTAACTTGTAAAAATATACTTCATAAAAATAATTAAAAATCGGAATAAAATACTATATAAAATAATAAACACTTTTCATTTTATAACCTAAACCTAATAAAATAGTTTACTATTTTAAAATGAATTTTGAAATCATTTTTCAGGCTTTTTCCTGGTTGGTCCACGTGGACCAACCAGGGGGGTTGGAGAGTTGACCCACGGTCAACTCTCTGACCCCAGCTTGTTCAGTGTCAGAATGCGTTTTGTCGGCTTCTTCTCCCTTTTTTCTAGGACGATCCTTTCATAGTTTGACCTAGATTTCTTCTGGGTTTTTTCTCCCCTATGACTGATCTTACACGCCCAATGTTTACATAGGGGGATGAAGCCATGTCCCGCCCGTGATCACCCCTTGAAAGTCGCGCCTCGACCACATTTTCAAAAGGGACCCGTCACTTCCCATAGCTCTTTGAACCCTTTTTGATCGCCTTCTCCCCTCTCTTGGGTGTGCTCCGGATTGGGCCTGGTGACAGGAGGTCCTCCAGCCCCCTAGCGGTGTGATCGGGCGGCCATAGAGGCGTCTCCATCCTCCACCTCCGGCCGCCGCCGTCGAGGTCCATGCCTCGCAGTGCATCACTGTTTGAGGACGTCTTTTGCATTGTTTTTCTTGCTCATTAGATAGCCAGTACCCTTAGCATTTTGTTTGACAATTCGCCTAGCATTTCGCAACCTCTCACGTCCACCTTCGAAGTTCGCCGGACCCGCTCCGGCGAACCCCCCAACCACGCCATCACGTATCCACTGCATTCCTGCAACCCCTGGAGCCTCTTTCTGTCGCATTTGATTTTCTTTGCAGGTCCAGGGGCCAAGAGACCCTTCCCGGGGTCGAGTTTTTGCTCGCGCCACAGCCACCTGGAACCATCCTCTTCCGCCACGACGTCGCGACGCTCTGGCCGCTCCGTGGCCTTTTTGAGAACGTCGCCCAGTCGAGGGGGCTCCCAGGAGGCTCTTGGAGCCGTCGGAGGGGAACGAGAAGCACCACGCGTGGAGATTTTGGAGCATAAAAGTCGTCCAGGCTGAGTTCGCGGGCTGTTCTTCCAAGCCCTCTCCACGTCGTTCGATCGAGGATCCTCCCCCAGTTGCAGCAGCTGCCGTCGGATGATGAATCACCTCCACCGTTGATCGGCCTCGTCCGATCTAATCAAGACCGTCCGAGCCCAAGGGGTATCGCGGGCCCGCAGCTTGACACGTGGATTAGTGACGCCCATCTGACCGTCCACCCGCGCCTTAGCCTTGGTAATTTTGCTTTAATACCCTGGGCGTTTTTGTATTTTGTAATAACTGTTGAAACTTTCATCTGATGTGCTTTGTTTTTGGTCAAATTTGCGAACTTGCCCCCGAAAGTGTGTATTATTGCGGGATAGCCCTCGCCAGGTCACGTACTGTGTGCACGTGGTCTGGCGATTTTGTAGGGAGACCCTCATCTTATTGGGGATTAATATTTAGTCTTTGAATCATTTTATAACGGTATAATTTTTTTTGGAGTTATTGCGAAACGGCCTCAAGTTTTAGGATATCACGCCTTAGCCCTTGCCAGACCACGTGCGCACGTACGTGGGTCTGGTCTTTTTGCAATAAGACGCCGTGGTTTGCTTATTTGACATTTACTCTCGAAATATTTCTGTTAAGTTATATATTTTGTGAGCATATTGCACGCAGGCCCTCAAACTTCCATAGAATCACAGAAATACCCCTGCATGCATGATTTTTCCTTATGTTGCTAGCATTTTTTGCATGCGTCTATAAAAACCAAAAAATTCCCCAAAAATCAGTTTAGATCTCTGTTGCATAGTAGTTCATCATCATATCTTTATTTTCTATAATTATTGCATTTTTAGTATTTAATAAAAATCAAAAACATGCTTTTTATTCACTTTCTAGCTTAGAAAATGCCAAAAAATAGTAAAATACCTCTAAAAATCCCAAAAAAAATTACCTAGTGTGTATTTTAACCTATTTCAGTGTCAGTCCAAAAATCACTAAAAATCTCAAAAGGAAAACACTAAAAATTCAAAAACACTTAAAAACTTCAAAAAAATCTATAAAATCAAAGAAAACTCAGAAAAATAAAAACTCGGTTCCTGTTTGTTCTATATTTTATTCTCTTTATTTGAAAATTAGTGTGAAAAATTTTGGTTGCTGTTTGCTAATTTTAATTCCCATTTTACTCACAGCCAGCACATATCTCACTGTTTTGACTTGTATTGCTATTTAAAAATACCAAAAACACCTTGAAAAATACCCAAAAATACAAAAACAGTAAAAAATCTTAAAAATATCAAAAACATTTTATTTCTGAATTTTTGGTTATTTTTTCACATTTTTATAAATACTTTATCTTTTCTTTTATTACTTTGAATATATCTTCCAATATTGAAAAAGAAATTATAAAAAATTGTAAAATATAAAATTATAAAAATCAGAAAATTAAAAATCAAATACAAAATTAAAAATTAAATAAAAAAATAAAAACAAATTAGAAACCCACAAAAATTAGCATAATAGACACTTGATCACCTACACACACATTTTGAGCATTTTTGCCCCGATCTAGCCTTTCTGCTCCCTGTGTTCGACCTCTACACATACTTGCACTATACACATATTGTTGTAGAGTTATAATAAATTTTAACTCCACACATTTATTTTCATTGCTTGAATTACTTGTTGTGGGTTAATTGTTGTCTGAAGTTGGATTTTTGAGCGGTCACCGCATCGACTGCGGTTTCGCCTTGTGAAACCGTATGACCGCTCGATTCTCTCGCTTCAACAGTCGCTGGATCAAATCCTTAGATATGATCCTAACCCTCTGCCCGCACCTCCATCTGGACCGTTGGATCGCATGATCCAACAGTCAAGGCTTCATCTCCTACCTCCAAACCCCCCTTCCCCAGGTGTTACATCTCTGTTTTCCTCCGCCCCTTCCTATTTTGGAAGGCACCTCCAACCACCTCTTCGCTCCATAACGCCACGTCCACAAAGACGATTCCTACGACTCCCTCGCATAACCCCCAGGACTTCCTCCATCACTCCTACAACAATCCTCCAGTCGTTGCAAACTCTCCGTAACACCATATGTCCTCTGCATATAAAAGCGACCTCTCCATCCTCCATTCACCCCGTCCACCAATCCACGGGAAAGGCCCAACCTCGCCCACCCCTCCGGTGACAGTGGAGGGGTGGATTGCTGAGGTGATAACGGTCCTTTGTCCAGGTGTTGACCCATGGTCAACTCGACCATGTAGCAGTGCCTCCTCCGCTGTTGAGCTCTATGCTTAAGGTTGAGCATACATGGTGATGACCCGAGCATCTCCTAATGCTCAACCCAAGCCTCCCCGACTGCCATCTTCCTCTTCAATCTCCAGGTACCTCCTTCCTATGGATTTACCTTTTTTTCTCTGATTTTCCCACAGCACACAACACCGTTCAGTGACCTTCGACCATGCCCTGATCTCCACCAAATCACTCTTGCCTTCGCCGACCACCCCGCTCGCAACTTCCCTTCTCCAAAACCTCCGTCGTCCCACTCCCTTCTTCCCTGCTCCGTCGGTGAAGAAGTTAAGGGTCTCTGCCTTCCGTCACCCCACGACCCTCCATTCGCCTCACTTCACCCACATTTGCATTTATCTCCCTAACGTATGCAAGTACCACTCATCTTCAATGGTCGGAAGTTGCATCTCAAGTCCTATCTCCAACTCCGCCACCAGTGGCGCTTCATTGACCAGCCATCCTATTCGCCCCTGGGTCCTCGTCGCACCTCCATCTCCTTCGCGGGGTCCTAAGCCATCTTCTCCAGCCTTCGAAGTACTTCGTGGAGCACGGAGGAGCTTCACGGAGGTCGTCGGAGCGCAGCCTCCTCCAGGACCTATGGCGGAGCACGAAAACCACCTTCTGATCATTTGGATCAGATGTTCCACTTGATGCCATGTGGCTGCACGAGCCCCACACCGATCCTGTAGGCTTGGTCGACTCAAACCACTCTCTGAAGCCCGCAGAACAACCACGTGGCCCAAGCCTGACTCACCTCCCGAGCCTTGCCCGCACATTCCCAGCAATTGCGAGGCTGGGTAATTTCTCATACTTCTAGATATTGCATTCAGGTCCTCCATGTGGATGCCTCATGTACATGCATGTAGTAATTTACAAGGAGGTCCAAACTGGTTTGATTAATTGCAAAATGGTCCCTACGTGCTTGGTAAAATTGCAAAAAGGTCCCTGCCGACTTTTCTAAATTGGAAGTAAATCCCTCCAGGGACCTATATGTGATTATTTATCTTTCATTTCATCGCATTCTTATTACAATTATGCCCTTACACTGTTTTGATCATATCTTGAGCATTTTAAGTCCAATTTGCATGATTTCAATGTTTTTTGTTGCTAATTTAATTCTCTATCTAATGTCATGTTTAAATTAATGATTTGGAACTAATTGAAATATGATAAGTTTAGTGTCTCTTGCCCTATAAATCATCGTCATTTGTAGATGCTTGTTCTTAATCTTAATGCTCAATTCAACTCTGATTTTTAATTCATAATCCGTGCTCATATTTTGTAAGGCATTTTATAATTAGTATTTTGCATGCATATCCTTTGTGTTTAATCATTCATTATGTTCATGCATAATCATATAATTGCATCATAAAATCAAAAAAAATAAATTGCATCATTGTGTTAGTATTGATTCATCTGCATCTGCATGAAGGCCTAAAATTGAGAAGATAATCGCACATTAAATAGAAAACATTTGATAAATATATTAAAGAGGCTCATGTCCCTGTATTCGACCTTGGTAAACATACAAAGTAAAATAATATCTACATATTTGTAGCTGTGGTCTCTTTCTTAGACCGAAATCTGCTTCCTGTACTACGACAATTTTCTTACTATTAAAGAGGCAGATTTCGCGTTCATCGGGCATGTGATGAGAATGGGAGAGAGAGTTCTCTTGCAATTGTGTTGTGTAAAGGAAGATCTAGGGTTACCTCTTTTTTATAGTATTTTGGAAGTCCATGGATCATAATCCATGTGCAATACAGAATCAATGGTTGAGATTGATTTGTGCTTTTATTCAATGACCATGATTTTGTTACATAAAAATACAATTATAATTAAATCAAATTAAACTAAATATATTGAATAATCATCAATATGATTAATTAAACTAAATCAATATGCAAAGAAGGATAATGAAGAAGGCTAGCCACCTTCTATATATGGAGGGGAGACCACCTTAAATTAGTCAATAGTGGCCATCCACCCTCCATATTAGGAAGTGACTCCTCCTTCCAAATATGTGAGATTTTATATATCAAATAATACTTCATTTATTTACAACAATGTTTATTACAATTTAATTCATAAAAATAATTCTAAATTGTATTGTGAACATTTCAATCATGACATTGAAAAGATGCGAATCATATTCACACATCCAAAATAAAACGTAAATTGTATTTTCAATTAATTATCCAATGTGAATCCAAATCGCATCAACATTTTATTTGTAAATACTATTTGCAATTAGCACTCTCTAATATATTATAAATCATATTTATAATATATATGATTAATATGGATAGTGATATCCACATTATTCATATCTTTGATAATTAAATCATATTTAATTATCTTGAATCTCCATTCTCATGTGTGTAAATATCATGAATCATATTCATATTATCCATGATAATTAAACCATATTTTGTTATCAATTTCCCAATGCTCGAATATATATTTTTCAACAATAAAATTATTCTTCAAATCTTTCAAGAATAATACACTTTCTCCGCAGATACTTGAAGATAAGGACATGGAAATTATACGTTCCGCATATAGTGACTTGGATTTGAGATCATATCTCAAATCTAGATCTCAAGGACCTCTCAATGATGTTTGATTAAATCAATGTCGTAAATATAATCTTCTCATTATATTTGAATTATATTGAGATTAATGTCCAATATTTGGAATAAGATTAGATTACTTCTCTACTAAGAGGAGTCACTAAAATCCAAACTTATTTCATCACTCCATCAGAATGAAAAGCGTCATGGTTAAATAATCATTTATGATCACATCACACTCGAGTATTCCTTAAACAAGTACATCATGCATACTGGAAGACATAGAATAAACCCAAAGTTTTAGATCACTTTTAGACTATCTTCTTCAGGATTTTATTATTAAGTTTCTCAATCGATTTGTGCATTATTACATATTTATTACTATCCTACTGCAAATTATATGCAAATTTTGTGATCAAGTACCAAGAATGATTATATCAGAGACATTACAAAGTACGCATTATACATTAATTGCTATCTGAAACTTTAGTGATTTTGTCTGCACAGCATTAAACATTGTACTATTGCAGTTTTACGATGAATGAAATCCATTCTCACACAGGAATCCGTTCGGTGGAGATCAGATGACCCTCATAGAGGGCCAGCTATGAGTGCCATCCAATCTCCATAGGATGGATCCTTGTGTTACAACACATGCTGTATTACAGCAGAGGATCCGTCCTCGAATGAAACCTTCGTCGGAAAAATCTAGAATTGAATGGGATTAGACGTATAATTATGATAGAACCGATCTATTGGTGGATATTGTAACCCTACAAAAACTTGTCAATGTTTGAATTGCACTTGGAGATTAATTAAGATCTTCATGTGCATCTAATCTCTAATGTCTCAACACCCACCTCATCGTCGACAAGGAATAGTCCTTCATATATTTATCATTATCATCTTCCAATCACCGCTATCATTCGTTCTTATGAGGATACCGAAGAGCATTGCCAGGTTGTACATCCTTGTCAGCTTAACACAAATACCACATGTTGGGTCTCATGAACTTCATTGTTTTGGTACTAGTGTGTATGTTAAGTTTAACGATATTGGAAAAAAGAAATAAAGAAAATTTGTTAAGATCGATGTTTTGATGATAAGCTGATTGTGAAGGTGATGTGTATAGCGACCACAAAATGCGCAGAAATGGACGATGAATGTTCATGGAAATAATTAAGCGAGGAGGCGAGAGTCGATCATGGAGCTTAGACATCGAGGAAGTCTACCACCATGGCACACTTGATGGAAAGTACACCATATTTTATTCGATCATCCTTCTTAGACCGGCACGTTGGCATGGTAAATATGTTAACTTCATCAATATTACATCTCTATGTATTTCATAATTACACGATGATCCTTGTGAAATATTTATATTAATATTTATAATTCAATCATTCATTGACATGTCCCAAGTCAAATGATTAAAACTAAAAATATATTTTCAAAATAATCTACAAACTCCCTTTTATTTATTATTAGTCCCCCTCTTCTCGATCTGCAAGTATCTCTAATCATATGTCATATAGGGTTGGGTTGGGTTGAGGTACCCCTGTGAATAGTAAATTGTACCCCTATGAACAGTAAACTGTGAGGAGTATTGAGAGGGTTGGAAGGAGGGGTACACCGGTGTACCCCAACCCAACCCAGTCCAACCCAGCAACCAAACATGCCCTATATGACAGAACTTTTTCCTATTGGGATTTGATCACAGCAGAGGATCCGTTCCCCCTACCTATCATCACAATCTCTCATTCCGGAACTGCTTCCACCATCAAAACCGATGTTAATAAAGATGCATGCCTTGTAATTGTTCGTCGTGTGATTAGAAGAAAAGGAAAGGATTGTGGTTAAATCATCTACAGATTTAAACATAAGACGAAAAGGAAATGATTGTAGATTATGGATGGTATATATTTTGGATAGATGAAGACGAGGAGTGTGATTGGGATATGAGCAAATGGAAGTTTGGATGAGATCTAATGGTAGTTTGGATTGGGGGACAAAGAGATAGATGGATGGACTCTCAAATCAAATCAAGCTATATATGTTGTGGTTGCGTGTGGTACTGTGGAGAGAAGGGGGGGGGGGGGGGGCGCACACATCGAGGTATGCATTACAAGTAGAGGATAAGGATCCGATCAAGATTCCTTTCATATGTGCAATGTAATGGGTCGACTTCTTCTCATTATTATTTAGTTAAGCAACCATACCATATTGGTGACGCAAGTTTTAACTTGCAAGTTACTTGCTCATATAAATCAACATCCAACTCAATGCAGATATGTGGCTCTATATTAGATCACATAATCCAAGTACTTATATACATGTTTTTTTAATAATTATTAAAATATTCATAATTAATCGAATAGGTATGAGGATCGAGTATTTTAAAAAATAAACATCGATCGTCACCTCCGATGTTGATTTGGGAAGTTATGTCCAAAGGAGAACCTCATGCGTCGATTTGGAGCGGGCTCTCAACGGCTACTTCCCAATTTATAGGTAGTTGTTGAATAAGACCTCCCTCCTTTTTCTATATAAATCCCCTCCATTCGTCAATCACTCTCTCCCTTACCCGATTATTTCACTAACTCTACCATCTCTTTCTTCCAAACTCTACTTCTCTTCCTCCGAAACTCTCTTAAAGTGCTTCTGACATTGTTAAGTTCTTCTTGAAGCAATAGTGATTCAACATCCTCAGTAGTTTTTTCCGTAACTTTTTTTTATCGAAAATATTTTGTGGAGAAAAGATTATATAACTTGGTTTATCTAGATTTAATTTTTATCTTCGCCTATGATTTTCCCACTCCATATATTTTCAATATATTTTAAAATGAGATTTAACAAGATCTAAATTTTATGTAGACCAAATCGATTCCAATTCAAAATGTGATTGAATTAGATGTGGACCAAATTGAATTACATTGTGTAGATGAAATAGATTCCAATTCGTCAAACACTTTAGATCTAATTTTTCTTCTACGATTGTGATAGATAATTACGTATTGAATTAAATGTAGACCAAATGTGATTGCATTAAATGTGATATAATTTTCCATTCCCAGTTCATTTTAAATATAGACCAACTTATTGAATTAAATGTGATTGGCTTAGATGTATCAAATGTTATAATTACATCTTAATTTTTTTTCATGTTGAATTAAATGTGATTGAATAAGATGTACCCAAAACTAGTATATCTTGAAT
The DNA here is from genome assembly GCA_037367405.1 of Ottelia alismoides. NCBI lineage: Eukaryota > Viridiplantae > Streptophyta > Magnoliopsida > Alismatales > Hydrocharitaceae > Ottelia > Ottelia alismoides. The sequence goes on along the minus strand of JAZKJV010007493.1, from coordinate 189,134 downwards.
TAAATGTGATTGTGATAGATAAGTATATCTTGAATTAAATTTAGTTAACCTCAATGCACAATATAAATTATTAGCCACTGCCTTTGAATGAAATATTGTAAACGTATTACTTGTTGTTAGATGTTGTATTATGATTATTCAAAAATAAATAACAAATAATTTCATATATTTAAATTATATCTAACTTCGTTATTTAATGGATGTAACTTAATGATATTAAATTTATGGTATCAACATTTACAAAGAATATAAATATGTTCAACTAATGAAAAAGATAGATGTCGATTATATCACGCACAACAAACCTTAGTAATCAAATATTAGCACTCCCATATTTAGTTGATTGTCGATGTGTATGAGCATACATATTACACTATTTATTTACTCATTCGTTAAATATTTTATTATCCTTTTTGAGGTCATGGTGCACTTCTTACGTCACCATGGACCTCCTCACCCAACTACTTCATCTAGTTATAAGCTCTTAAAAAGGGATAAAAATGGGGATAAAGAAAATACCAACAAAAAGATAGTGTTATTATAAGCTGTATTTGTTAGATATGGTTAGATCAACTCAAGAATAATTAAATTATTGTAGTATATAAGATAACACACATGTGTACAAGTTAAGATTACATAAGCATGCAATAATCCAGAAATGTAAGGTATGTGCATTTGAGACAACCACTGATATATACCATTAGCGTGTCAAGTATATATGTGCAATTGTGATAAACTAAACCCTTTGACAGATGTAGAGTATATCATGGTAGACATTGAAGCTACACTTATAAAGGTAGATTGGATGGTATTGATCTTGGCAGCTACTGCCTGATGCTTGGCTAGATCAGCGGAGCTGACAAACATGATACCAATACTTCTAAACCATTCATATTCTACATCAGCATTGCTACAATTTACATGAACTTAAACAACATAAAAATACATTGTACGTCTGGCCCACTCTCAATACTTTCAATATTATGTACTATATAATATTGTCATGCTTTATAGTTAGTACAATATATTTGTGATATGATATCAACAAAAGTGGTCATTGATGAACTCGAAAATCACCTCTTTAATTATAGAGAATTATAGTATAGAAGACGAAATTTGATTCAACAAAAACCACAAATTTTGAATGTTGTGGAGTATTTCTACTTGGTAAGTGTACCAAGGTCGAATACAGGGAACAATGATTTTTAGTTGCATGGTTTCAAATTAAGTTAAATAATTAATTAATTGCTAAGTTAATTATTGTGTCATATAATAAAGAGAAAATATGATGGTGCAGTGCGAAAAATAATAGAGAAAATAATTCACTATCGCATATGTGATGGTGATTTAATTCCTCAAATAATATAATCAATAAATCCTTAAAATATTATCACAGATCAAAAGAGATTTAGATTTAGGAGAAAAAATTTCCAATCAAATTCAAGCTATAAGCAAGGAGATTAATGAATGAATAATTCAATCATTCTGGAGATCAGGAAAACAATCTTCAAATAGATGTGATGATCTCAAAAATCTCTCAAAATTAATTCTCAGATGATTAGAATTTGAGTGGATAAAATATCGAGAATTAAATTAAATCCTCCTCGAATACACCCTTGTACAGATTAATTCTCAAAGGGCATGATCAATTACCAAAAAGATTGGATTAGGTAAATCCACTCAATCGAGCCCCCTACAAGGATTAGATCTTCAAAGATTATCAACAAAATACTAGCAATTTAAATATTCTTCATTGCATATCATTTATCTCCTTGATAAAATAGTATAATATGTCAAAAATCAAGCCTGAATAGATCAAATCACTCCTCAAATAATAATTAACAATAAATATCCTTTGATCAGTCCACAAGATATGTAAAGTGATTGAATGTTCAACAAGCTTCAAAACTACATATTATACGCTAAAATCGGAGTTTGAATGAGCAAGTTTGATAAAATGAAACAATAGGGACTAAAATATAATAAAATAATCATTTCTCCTTCAATCAGATCCTTGTGGGACTTATATGCAAATTCTGAACATTACCAGGACCTTCAATGTAAATTACCCAAGCGGGATTATTTTAGTAAATTACGGAAGGTGGTGTGGCTTTGATGCAAATTTTCCAAGAAGCGCCTACCTCACACGTGCCTCCTGACTGGTGGGGTTGCTTTGTAATATTCTGGATCTTTAGGGGCCTAGTTGAAATCAAGGTTTAAATATCAGTTTTGGATATCGTATCGATATCATATTGATAAAAAATTTCGTCAAAATTTCGACAACATTTCGCCCATATCGACCACCATTTGTGAAGAAATGACCGAAAATTGCCCTCATATCGCCATTTCGCTCGAGATTTCGGTTCCTTGTCGAGACCAAAATTTCGACGAAATTTCGCGAAATCTTAAACCATGGTTAAAATATGCTCCCCCGCTACGTGCCTCTCATGTGAGGGAGCTCTAAGCGGCTGCTTTGGGAACGGCTTCCAAGACAAGCAGAAGGACCATTCGCGGTGGCTAGATGAACTCGAAAATCAACTCTTTAATTATAGAGAATTATAGTATAGAAGACGAAATTCGAATAAAAAAACCATAATATTTGAATGTTGTGGAGTATTTTTACTTTTTAAGTGTACCAAGGTTGAACCCAAGGAATAATGATTTTTAGTTGCATGGTTTTAAATTAAGTTAAATAATTAATTAATTGCTAAGTTAATTGATGTGTCAGATAATGAAAAGAAAATATGATAGTGCAATGCGAAAAATAACAGAGAAAATAATTCAGCATCGGATATGTGATAATGATTTAATTCCTCAAATAATATAATAAATAAATCCTTAAAAAATTATCACATATCAAAAGAGATATAGGATAAAATTTTCCAATCAAATTCGAGCTATAAGCAAGGAGATTAATGAATGAATAATTCAGTCATTCTGGAGATAAAGAAAATAATCTTCAAATAGATGTGATGATCTCAAAAATCTCTCAAAATTAATTCTCATATGATTAGAAAATGAGTGGATTAAATATCGAGAATTAAATTAAATCCCCCTCAAATACACCCCTACATAGATTAATTCTCAAAGGGCATGATCAATTACCTAAAAGATTGAATTAGGTAAAATCCACTCAATCTAGCCCCTACAAGGATTAGATCCTCAAAGACTATCAACAAAAATACTAGCAATTTAAATATTCTTCATTTAATACCCTGTAGAATAAATCATTAATCTCCTTGATAAAATAGTGTAATATATCAAAAATCTAGCCCGAATAGATCAAATCACTCCTCAAATAATAATTATAAATAAATATCCTCTGATCAGTCCACAAGGTATGAAAGTGACTGACTCAGTGTTCAACAAGCTTCAAAACGACATATTATACGCTAAAATCGGAGTTCGAATGAGCAAGTTATGATAAAATGAAACATTAGGGACTAAAATATAATAAAAATAACCATTTCTCCTTCAAACAGGTCCCTGGGGGACTTATATGAAATATTTGAAAGTTATCAGGGAATTCAATGTAAATTACCCAAGCGGGATTATTTCTGTAAATTACGGAAGGCGGTGTGGCTTTGATGCAAAATTTCCAAGAAGCGTGTACCTTGCACGTGCCTTCTGACGGGCGGGGTTGCTTTGTAATATTCAGGATCTTTAGGGCCCAATTGAAATATGCTCCCACGCCACGTGCCTCTCGCATGAGGGGGCTCTGAGCGACTGCTTTGGAAAGGGCTTCCAAGACGAGCAGGACAACCATTCGTGGTGGCTAGATGAACTCAAAAATCAACTCTTTAATTATAGAGAATTGTAGTATAGGAGACGAAATTTGATTCAGCAAAAACCACAATCTTTGAATGTTGTGGAGTATTTTACTTGGTAAATGTACCAAGGTCAAACACATGGAACAATGATTTTTTGTTACGTGGTTTTAAATTAAGTTAAATAATTAATTGCTATGCTATGTTAGATAATGAACTAAAAATATTATGGTGCAATGTAAAAAATAACAGTGAAAATAATTCATCACATCTGTGAGGGTTATTTAATTCCTCAAATAATATGATAAATAAATCCATAAAAGATTATCATAGATTAAAAGAGATTCAAGAGAAAATTTTCCAATCAAATTCAAGCCATAAGCAAGGAGATTAATCAATGAACAATCCAATCATTTAGGAGATCAAGAAAATAATCTTCAAATAGATGTGATGATCTCAAAAATATCTCAAAACTAATTCTCATATGATTAGAAATTATGCACATAAAATATCGACAATTAAATTAAATCCTCCACGAATACACCTCAGCACAGATTAATTCTCAAAGAGCATGATCAATTATACACAAAGATTGAATTAGGTAAAATCTACTCAATTGAGCCCCCTGCAAGGATTAGATCCTCAAAGATTATCAACAAAAATACTAGCAATTTAAATATTTTTCGTTGCATATTGATGACACAAAATCTGAGCTAGACTAAGCTGGAAAATAAGAAATATTGTTGTCCCTAATCACAAGCAAGGATATATGATTTATTAGCACTGTAGATAAAACACACAAAAAGACACTAATAGGATTTTTTTAGATTTTTTTAAAACATTTTTCGAATTTTTATAAATTTTCTAAGGCAAATAGGGATATTGTTAGGGTTTTTTATTTTTCAAAAATATTAAATGCGATTAAATTGATTCAAGAAAATTACACGAAATACTACACACCAACATGAGTTGCTGATAATTTTTGTATAATTTTTTGAATAAATTTGCTAATTATTAAGTCCAAAGTACATTAAGTAATTAGGCACAGTTTACAGGGACTTAAATGCAAATAACTTAAGTTTTTAGTCCATATAATAATATAGTTAAAAATACTAGGGCCGATGTAGCAAAAAGTCCACTCAAACACACACAAAACACGTGATCCATACTCACAGAGGTATCGTTGCAAATACTAAAAACTTGACATTCAATCAGAACATATAAAAAGTGCATGGTGTACAATGCAAATAACCCAAAAGTCACGTGTACATCCACATGCTACAATATAAGAGGGACTAAAATGCAAATATACAAAAGCGCGAGGTCCAAACTGTAAAGTATCTCAACTACAATATTTATTTACTGGACTAAAGATAAATGTAGAAACAAGTAGGGGCTAAAAGGAAATATACCCTTGTAGGACACATGGTGCGCAAGGAGGGTGTCGCTATCGTGTGACTCCTATCATTCCCTACTATAGATCTGATGGCTCTGATCTGGTCGGCTATGTGCGTGTCAGATGCACTACAAAGCTGATCCAACGGTCGAAAGGCTGTATGGTCTGACAGCTTAGATGCAAACTGGTAGGCGGGCTATCATTCAACGGCAGGGAGAGGGCCTGCAAGAACTCCTCCTGGGCAAACTTCAATCTAGAGGGAGAAGCGATCCACCGACTCGATGGAAGATCTGGGAGCTCTGACAGCCACGTGGGAGCACTGCACGTCGAACAAGGGACTTTGATGGCGGCAAGAACAATCGGATGGTCGTAGTGGTGGAGGGTCTCCTGGAGATTCTCTTCTTGAGCAGGTAGATGATCGAATGGGCTCCTTCACGCGAACCAATACCCGCAAAGGTATCTACGCTTTAAGGTGAAGCTCCGACGGGGGTTATTTGAGTATAAAGACAAGTGAAGCGGTTGGGGATGGTATTCAACCTCCAGCGACAGTGAGAGAGGGAGGTCTCGGCCTTAATCCTACCCGGATGGGCAAGTCTAACGATGATAAGGTTGTGGAAAGAGATGCAGGGTGAGTCGGCATGTCAATCGGAGCTGATACATAGGTGAAATGAAGCTCCGACCAGCTGGTCGGAGCTGAGGGACCGGTGGTGGTGCAAAATGGATGGATTGGATCGAAGATGGAAATATGAAGGATAAAGGTAATACTTGAAGCTACCAGCAGATGCAGAACTCCAGGCGAAACGGGTGGACGGTTGTTTGCCTCGATCTACTACGACGGGCGAGAGAGGTTGCACACGACAGAGGTCTCCGGCCACGTTGGTGAACTGCGGCCTTTAAGCCACCAACCTACGCTCCCAGGGCTCCTCCAAGATGTTGTCACTCAGCTAGAGGTGTCTAGGGGTGAAGGAAGAGGCGAGGCACGATATGTCATAAGCGAGAGGCAGGAGAAGATGTTAAATAGGGAATCCAAGGGTCTAGAAGGATCGACGATTCTCGTGAAACCCTGGGCAGATACAGTTGTGCCTAGGGATCCGCAAGGATCCTGGATGTTAGGGCTTCAATCAGGCATATGGATCTAGGTCAGAGGTTGTCGTGTTCGGGAGCAAGAAAAGGGAGAACAAGCTCCGACGAGAGGGCAGGCGACCCAACCAGACCTAGAAGGGCGTGTTAATTGGAGTCAACAAAGCCCCTAGACCAATCAGAATCAAGGATTAGGGAATAGTACAAAAAATAAACGATGTAAAAATAAAAAATGAATTAAATGAAAGTTGTTTACTATTTTTCAAGTGATTTTTTTATGATTTTTAATTATTTTTCAAAATTAATATGTTATATTATATACAATATATAGTGTTATATACAGGTACATTATACCTATGTATTATATAGAAGTATTTTTATTTTATTATATTTACACAAATACCCTTATTTTATATTATATATATAACATAATTTTAGGAGTATAAGTTAAATTTTATATTTTATTTTATAAATTATTTGAGGGTATATAATAAATAGAGGATGTAATCTATACATACGTATTTTATACAATAAATGGAGGATTTTATTTTTATTTTTATTTTATTTTTCTGACTTTATTTTATTTTTATATGATTAATAAAACTATATAAAAGGATATAAAAAGAATAATTTAATTTCATTTTGTCAAAAATAAATATATAGATATCATGTACAAGTATGTGTAATATGTACATCACACACTGAACCCTATCTCTCTCTACTTATTTTATTTTGCGATCAGGTCAAGTCTTGACTTTCTCTTGGGGTTTGGGTCACTATGTATTTATTATAAATACATCATTCCTTTTTCTTTTCCTTTATTATTTTATTTAGCCAAAAACATGCTAATTATGCAATGTTAACAAAAGCATGCAATTTGTTAAGTTATTATATTTACAGGTATTCACAAGATGTTTAGACAAGAAAAAGATCTAAAATAAAAGAATAAAGAGTGAGAATCACATATTCATCACCCCCTATAATTTACCTTTGCTAACCCCTTAGTAAACACTGATTTGAAAAATAAGTGAAAAAGAGAAAAAAGGGAATAAGAATCAAGGTTGATTATTAAACTTATCTTCATTAAATTGAAGTATGGAGCTCTGTCAGACCATTGGATTATTATTTTGTCAGAACCTTATTGGAAAACAGGTTTAGAACTCAACAGTCCCTAAGTTCCACAATGTTATGGTCAAGACTCCTCAGTAAACAAGATCAGAACAAGTCCACATATGCAAACTCTAATGACTATGCATATTTTCTTGTACGGTGTAAGTGATATGTAGCTCCTCACCTCAGAAATGACAAAGAAACAACCTTCCTCAACAATGTAACTCTAATTATCTAGTCCAACAGCTCTCTCCTCGAGGAGCAGGGTATTCCCTTCTAAGTTCAAGTTCAACCAGCTCAAGAAGAGGGGAAAGAAGAGAATGAACCGTGATTAGTGTAGCCACGTATCCCTGGAAGCTCAACCAGTGTAGCTAAGTCTCCCGCTGCAAGCTTGATGAGATGAGAAGGTGTAATACATAAGCTTTGCTTTATTGACTTTATACACTCCGACATGTATTTTATTTTCAATCAGGTCTATCCACTTTTTTGGAGTTTTCTTGATTTTGCATTTTTATTGATGTGCATATGTACAACATATCTACATGGTGCAACATATACATAATGATTTTTTCTTCTTGATCCAGTAGACTATCCCTCTTTTGAAGTATTATTGCAACCCACAACTCCTGTCTTTAGACCTCAGCACTACTAGATCAAGTTGAGGCGCACATCCCTCCCTAAAATAAGATGAGAGGTTCCTCCTAGAAGTACTACCCTCGTATGCTACCCCAAACCAAATTATCCTTCCTCCTCATCACCTCATCCGCGTAGAGCTATGTGCAAGGTGATGGTCCAAGTAAAGCCATTGTCTCTGAGAGTCATGTGTGAGTTGTTAAGTGTTCTATTTAAGCTCATCAAGATGACATGTGAACACTGTCTAGTGGACTCAAAGAATTAAGTCACTAATGGACATGAAAAGTCTTAATTCCAAATCTTATAAGGTTCCTATGAAGTTAAGTGGATTAAGGTTTTAACCAAGCTCCATTTTTCAATTTAATTCCATACTAGTTTAACTGTCAACTATGATTCAGAAAAAGATACAAGCAAATATGTACAAAACTCTTTTTATGCAATCTTTCAAGACATAATGAAAAATGTTTGAATGCAAGGAAGAAGGGAAAGTTTTGCAAAATATTTACAAACATCTACAAATAAAATTTTGTAAACTTTTATTTTTCAAATATTTTTCAAATATATACATAGTTTTGATACAAAAATATTTACAAAAACTTTACAATCAAAATATTTTTACAAACATTTTCTAAAAATAATTTTTACAAAATATTTTTATAAACATGTATGTACAAGAAAGAATTTTTATGCAAGCAAAAAAATTTAAAACTTTTTGTGATTTTTTGTTGTTATTTTTAGCCATATTATATATCAACACACTCACACAAAGTACGAGTTATGACTAAAGTATATATACAATGTATACGGAATCCCTTTATACTTAGCTCGAATGATGTCCTTAGAGTGATCAAAAAGCGATGAAAGGAAGACATAACTTGTGCTGAGTATTGGGAAGTGAAAAGAAAGCTATACTACAACGACGAATAAAAGAATGCAATAAATAGAGGTCAGTGATCCCACTATACTTAGTATCAAGTAATCTTAAGTATAGAATTATGTACACAAGGGGAAAATCGAGGGTTAGAATGTACACGGTTTGCCTCCCCTATACTTAGGGTGAAATATCCTTAAGTATAGGCAGCAAAACAGAGGTAAAAAGAATCAAATGACAATCACAAGTCCGACACCCCCCTATACGTTAGGTAAAGTACACCTTAAGTATTGCATAATCATAAGATGAATATGGGGTGTTAGACAAAAGAATGTGTGATATGGACAACTGGATCTATACAGCTGCGGGAGAGAAGTGATAATCATGCATGAGTTGCAAATGATGTGAGTCAAAGACCACATCTCATGCGAAATGAATAGGGGAAACTTCAACGATCAACGGATCATGATCAAGATATGGAATCATGTGATGACCGATAACTCGAAAGGTGGAATCATATGACAACTCAGATATGTCAATGCTTCCATTGTCGTGCACCTTTCTAATCAAATAAGGTCCCTTCGATTTACTCTACAACTGCAACTTCCTTGGAAATAATCTCAACCTAGCATCAAATAGCCATACTTTATGGTTCGGCTCAAACTGTTTATGGATGATATGAGAATCATGCCATATCTTCACTCTCTCCTTATACTGTAGGCTACTCGAAAAGGTTGTATCTCTCAGCTCCTCCAAGGCTGCCAACTCTGCTTTTCTCTGATCTCCTATACTCATAGAATCCAATAATAACTTAGTGACTGCCCATAGTGACTTGTGCTTGATCTACACAGGTAAGTGGCATGTCTTGCCATAAACAAGATGAAAGGGAGACATACCCAATGGTGTCTCGAAGGAGGTCCGATAGGCCCACAAGATCTAGTCCAAAAGCTGTGACCAATCTTTTCGATACTTCAGCAAGACAATTGGTCTGAGGGTGATATGGAGTGGAAAATCGATGGTCAACGCTGAACTCGTTAGCAAGTACCCTTACCTTGTCATTGATAAAGTTAGTCCTCCCATATGATATCAACACTCTCGGTACTTCGAACCGTGAAATGATATTCTTCCTCAAAAATCTGCAAACAGTCTTAGCATCTACGGTTAGGGTAGGGATGGTCTCAACCCAACAACTCACATAATCCACAGCAAGCAGAATGTACTCAATTCCCTGACTCTTAGGGAATGGACCCATGAAATCAATTCCCCATGCATCAAAACCTCACAGAAGTGAATGGGCTGCATCGGCATCATATCACGCTGTCCACAAGTGACCATCCTCTGACAGTTAGTACTCCTCTTCATGAATTCATCAGAGTCCTTGATAAGGGTAGGCCACCATAGGGTGGATTGGATCACTTTCTATGATGTCCTCCTCCCAAAATGATGTCCTCATGCCTCAATCTTGTGGCAGTATGTGAGGATGCTATGGTGCTCCTCCTGAGGAATGCACCGATGCCCGACACTATCCCACCTTCATGATAAAGGATGGGATCCTCCCACTAGTACGACTTGGCTTTAGCAATTAAAGTCTCAAGTCGCTATCTGGACCAACCTTGTGGAACTTTCTTGGCAACAAGATGGTTTACAATGTGGCGTACCATGGGAGCGAGGCGATAGCAAGGATCGCCTCATCTGGGAAGATCTCTGTAATAGGTGTCATATGATCTGAATCCTCAAGGTTCTCTAATCATGAGAGGTGATCTACAACCACATTCTTGACTCCAGGCTTATCCTTAATCTCTATATCAAACTCCTGGAGTGGAAGGATCCATATGGTCAATATGGATTTGGCATCCTTCTTTTCCATGAGGTATCAAATGGTGGTGTGATCTGTAAAAATTGTCACTAGGGATCCAATAATATAAGATATGAACTTGTCCAAAGCGAAGATTACTACTAGCATCTCCTTCTCTATAAGAGTATAATTCCATTGAGCGGCATCTAAAGTATGGTTAACATAGTGAATGGCATAATGCAATCCATCCCTCCCTTGTCCTAAGACCGCCCCTATGGCAAAATCAGAAGCATATGTCATGATCTCAAATGGGAGAGACCAATCAGGTGGCTGAAGGACATGAACCTCGACAACTAATCCCTTGAGAGTCTCAAATGATGCTAGACACTTATCATCTACAATGAACTCGGTATCTTTTGTCATCCGATCAGTAAGCGATCGAGCCATACGACTGAAATCTTGAATAAATCATCGGTAGAAACCAACATGCCCCAGAAAAGACCGCAACTACCGCAAATTAGACAGTGGATTGAGTTTCCTAATGATATCCACCTTGGCCAGGTCAACCTCCATGCCCCTGTTAGAGATGACATGGCCAAGCACCATCCTATGAGTCACCATAAAGTGACTCTTCTTCTAAGATAATACAAGATGGGCCTCAATACAACGCTGAAGTATGTTGTCTAGGGAGTCAAGACAAACATCAAATCCATCGCTATAGACTGAGATATCATCCATGAAGACCTCTAAACAACCACCCACCATGTTCAAGAAGATGAAAACAAACACCTTTGAAATGTAGCCGGGGCATTACATAAACCAAAGGGCATCCATATGAAAGCATATGTTCCAAACAGACAGGTAAATGTCATTTTCTCCTTGTCTTTGGGCGCTATGGCCACCTGGTTTTAGCCAGAGTACCCATCAAGAAAATAATAGTGACTCTTCCCAGCTTGCCTCTCGATAATCTGATCAATAAATGACAGTGGTAAATGATCCTTCTTGGTGGCCTGATTCAATCGTATGTAGTCCACATAGACCCTCCAAGAAGTAGGTACTCAAGTAGCTATCTCCTCTCCAAACTCACTCACAACTGTAGTAATACCTATCTTCTTGGGTACCACATGTAATGGACTAATCCACTTGGAGTCAGAGATGGGGTAGATAAAATCGATACTCCACCATATTGGAATCTCTTTCATGACTGCATCTCGAAGATTTGGATTCAGCCGTCATTGGAACTCACACGATGGCTTGGCATCCACTTCGAGATAAATATGGTGGGAGCACAGGACCGGACTTATCCCCTGGAGATTAGTTATACTCCATCCAATTGTCTTGTGGTTTCTTTCAAGAAACTCCATCAAACGAGATTCTTGCTCTCCAATCAAATTCATTGAGATATGACTAAGTACATCTCTGGCTCACCTGCAAGGAATCTGTACTTCATCAACTGTGGCAAGGTCTTCAGCTCTGGGCAACTGGGAGTTGGAAAATCTAGCTTCTAAAATGTCTGAGTGAATGCTACCATATCTACATGGGAGAACTCTCATTGTATGTGAAAATCTAGCGAAGACGACCCTGCTGGTATCTTTGTACTCCGTGCTGGCTCACTCTTCACCCTAGCTGTCGGCACTAAAGGAATCATACATGGAAAATAATAATCAAAATCATCTCAATCAATGTCTGAATCCAAGGGATCTGAATCTGAACCACATGAAATATACTCTGCTTCCCTCTCCAGACCACAATCATCAACCTCAAATGTGTCCGGTGTCAAGAGTGTGCTCTCCAAACTCTCATCTGCCAAAGACTATGAATATGCAGTGTCTGATGGTGTGACAAAAGATCGTGATACGAGATCGGACCAAACTACCTCATCATCTGTAATCACAAAGTCGCACTCCTGGTGGATGTCTCGCTATGCATCTATCATCAGCTCTGTATCACTAGACTGCTCAGAGCAGGCCGAATGTCTTGCTATGGTCTCCTCGATCGTCTCTATTTGTACACTCTCTCCCTCGACATGAAAGTATACCTTCCCGCTATCATGATCGGACACTGCCTTGGCTGTGTCCAAGAATGGGCGTACTAGTATGATGGGGGTATCTGACACAGACTCAGGGATCTCCTTGTCTAATACAACAAAGTCCATGGGGAATTTTAGGCTCTGAATTATGATGAACACACCCTTCAATAACCCCTTCGGCCTCTTGATAGATCTATCAGCAAATTGAAGGACTGTCCTGCTCTGTCGAAGAGGGCCAAACACAAATCGGTCGAGTAAGGCTGCCGGAAGAAGGCTGATAGAAGAGTCGTTGTATAATAGAGTATGATCCAACCACTGCTCATGGATATGGAATCTGACATATGGATCTTCTGCATCAGGACTCTTGGCTGGAAATCGATTCTAGATGGTGAAGCAAGTGGCACAAGAAAGCACATGGATCTTTGCATTGTGATTCCTCTTCTTCCTGCGGATGGTGGCCTTCTCAATCAAATTATTTTGAAAGATGGGGATGTGCTCTAGTTCTTCATGTAGAGTCAACTAAATATGGAATTTATCAATCATTTGTTGGATGAACTCTAGTTGGTGACTCTTTTTGGGATTTTCTGTTTTATCCCCCTTCGCTAGGTGGAGTGCTTGAGGGAAGGGGATGGATGGAACTTCTCTAGAAAGTGGGCGAAGAATAGTCTCCTATAGATATGAAGGAGTAGAATCCATACCAATATCATCATGCAACACATATGGACTCGAAGGAGACACAGAAACCCGTTGACGTGATTTTACACGGTTTAAAAAGTTGGTTTTGCCACGTCGTTGTTGTTCCACGGAAAACTGCAATCAAACAAATAAGATTACAACTACAAGAATGATGGAAATATATGAGGTGTATATTGCAAGTAGAGGTTCGTATTCGCAGGGACTAAGCAAACTCGTAATTTTTTTGTTCTTCTTTCAAATTTGATTCAAATTCTAATCTATTGCGATGAAAGAAAAATTATGTTAAAGAGATTTCGATGGTAAAATGCAATCTACGGTGAAAATAATGGTTAGAACTTGAAGTAAAAGAAAGACGATATGAATGCAACTAGATAAGAAAGTGAGAGTTGAATCACAATCTAATAAGGGAAAATGAGATTTACTTGCAATTTTTTTAAGAGAGAATAGCGAGATATAAAACTTGCAATGCATCTACTTTGAAGAAAAATTAGTGTTGAGAATAGCTTACACCATTAAAGTTGTTCCTTCAATCTTAAACTAATTAACTAGGGTAATAAAAATGCATGTGACGAATAAAATGGAAAAGAAGTCTTCTCTATTGGAGCTTTCACAGATGACGGCAGAGGAGACGGTTCGCGATGGTGCGAAGAGGATGTCGAGGAAGCGGATGCGCCTTTGAGGTGGTGGGCACAAGGAGGGAGTCACGTGAGTTGGCGAGAGAACCGGTGGGGGCTAATCGCACGCAAATGCAAGGACGAGGGTGCGTGGGATGATCACGCACACACTAACGAGGGAGGGGATAACCACATGAAGGAGGTCCACAGGGAGGAGGTGTTGCTGCTGTAGTGCGCTAGAGTGTACCGGGGGCTGTAGGCCGTCGAGGAGGGGTTGCGGGCCGTCGAGAAGGAGCTACGAGCTGCGGAGGAGTGCATCGTGGAGTTGCGTGGGGAAGAGAAAACCACGACAAGAGAGGTGCTCGTCCACGCGAGGACGAGGGGATGGCTGTAGCGCTTCTTCACGTATGCATGGGGAGAGTGTATCGGGGAGAGAGAGAGCGAGTTGCGTCGGGGAGAGAGAACATTGAGCCATGCTCTTCTTGTGTGTTGAGGGAGTTCTTCTTATGCCTCTCCTCCCATTTGAAGAGTCACATGCACATAAAGACAAAAGAATATAATTACATACATGCATGTCGAAGTTGCATGGTCAAGAATAAAGAGGGTGTTTCATGGGACTTGTTGTACGTGGGTGGCCTTAGGCATTTAAAGAGGGGGAATTTTACATTATCACCCCTTCCCATTTCTTTCCAACAAAAAGTTATAGGCTTTTGTAGAGCCAAAATGGAAGTGTTGGTTATTTTTTTCAAACTATGAACCTAATGCATTTTCTCTCTTACTAAAATATGGTTGTTTGCTTTGTGCAAATAATTATTTATGGATGATTATTAATCTCGATATTTGAATAATCCCACTATATAAATAATATGTCAATTGACATCTTTGAAAATATTTTTCCCAGGTATAAAACCATGGTTTGTCGATTTATGCTAAGATTTAGTTGATTATGTGTAACTAAGGTGGCTTTCTCCATTGTGTGTATATAATGTTAATTTGTGTGCAAAAGGAGATTATAAATCAAATATTAAGGTTGTAATTCACATAATTTAAGTATGTTATAACTGTATATAATGCAATCATCAAAACCTTTTCTTTATTCATATTTTAGTTCATTTCTCTTTTTGCATTTTTTTGGGTTTTTCTAACATTGTCCTGAGATACAAAAGATGGTAACACGACTGACCTAGAAATGGTGGCATTAGTACCACTCACGACATTTGTCATTGCGACATCAACACCGCTCTCTGGCTCAACAACTGGAGAAATGGTGGTGTCAGTATCACCGTTTCCATCTGGTATCATGACGGCCTCAATACCGTCGACTGAATCAACATCCATGGTGGCCTCAGCACCACCGTCGTCATCATCACGAGCGGCATCTGCACAGCTATCCTCCTCGTCTGATGCTCCAGAATGTCCAGGTGGTCGTTGCTCAGATGAGGCAGCGATGGCTGGCATCCCACCACTCCTAAGTGTCATAAAATTAGCATTAAACACGTAGGAAGATATATCACCCAAAGAATCACTAGGAGAGATAGTCTATGTAATTATACCTGCTCAGAATTCCTCTTCATAGTATTTGGGTTCGGCTCAATCTAAGCGGGTATGGCAGCCTTGCCCTTGATGATTTCCCTTATCTCCTGCCGGAACTCATCCATCTCTCGCTGGAAGGATGCCTGCTGGTCAGAGAGTAGGTGAGCGAGGTTGTCAAGCACTGGGTTCTCATAAATGGGTCCATTTTTACTGGACGGGTTGCCTCGCTGGAAATGAGGCTGAGTTTGCTGATAATGAGGGGGAGGCTAAGAGTACTGCTGAGGCTATTGTGGCTGCCTCCACTGTTGTCCCTGATGGTAGGGACGAGGACCCTGCTGATACTGCTGGGATGGATAGGAGTGATGGGGTTGCTTATGCTGCTAGTTGCTCTGTCCACCCAGAGCTGGAGGTTGTTGCTGGGATGAGGTACCTTCAGTAGACCATCTGAATCTTGGATGATCACAGATCCCAGGTTGGTGCTGGTACCGATCATACCAAATCTCGTTGACTTCCTTCAATGGCTCATGCTCGTAAGGTGAAGGGGGAAGATGTCAAGGGTTGATCCGGTTGGTAGACCTTCATCTGAGGGTCTTGAGATGGTGGTGGTTGGGAGTAGTGCTGCAGCGACTAGACCGGATCTGTCTGAATGTGGTGAACTTGGCGATAGGTGGCAGAAGGCTAGGTGGAGCTGCAACTGGGATCATCCTGTGACCTGAGACGGGGCTGTGGAGCCATCTGTGCCTCCTGGAGACATATGATCTGATTCTTCAAGTCACTCAGTATCTGTGCCAACTGATCAATCTGGATAAGGCCCTGATATTGCTTCTTCTCAATAATCTTGATGCGGTCCAGCTTCTCGCTGATGATCATCATGTCAGCGGTTGAGGACTCGGCATGTGCTGATGTTGCTAATGAAGTATATGGACCTGCATCGACCCATGCTATCCTCTGATAGGACACATCCTGTAGGAGGGGCTTCCCCTGCATGTAGACCCTCATCTGGGACATCACCGTGTAGCTATTTGCCATCTCCTTATAGATGGACCAGACTTGATCCTCATCCTTGGCAAAATAGGACCCTCTATACGAGGCATTTACTAGCCCCTGCAACTCTGGTGTCAGCCCATAAAAGAAACTATGAACTAAATTGAGCTTGGATATCTCGTGATGTGGACACCGGTCAATGATCTCTCTAAATCGATCCCAAGGTTCGTGGAACAACTCTTTTGTTATCATGGTGAATTGTTGGTCATGGCTCGTGTTGCATTGGCCCGACCAAGTGCATATTAGTTGTTCAAGTACTCGGTCCGGAGCTGCTCTCAGGTGGTGACATACCTCCCCAAATGCTTCAGCCAGTAGGCTGCTTTGTCAACTAAGGAGAACGGGAAGATTATCATCTTGATGGTGTCCTCGTCCATGAATCTGTCGTACACTATGCTGCAGATCATCTCAAACTCCTAGAGATGTAGATGTGGCTCCTCATTGGCTAGCCCATGGAACTTGGGCAGTGACTGGATAATCTGGGGGCGAAGCTTGAAGTCACCCAGAATTTCAAGTAGATGGATCCAGTGGTGAGTGAGGGTTGCACCAGGATTGTGTAACTGCCTCATTATGCATGGTGGTCTGGTTGGCTCTGGTTGTTCCTCGGGTCATCTGTCTCCTCCTCATACTGCTGGAATCTCTCCTCTGATTGGTCTCTATGGCCTGCTCTCTCTGCTCGCATCTATGCCATCTCCCATCACACCTCGATGATGAATTCTCCATGGTCTCTAGTCTGTCACTACATGGTCTCCAGGGAGGCTAGGAGTATGTTGCTTATGGCATCCTAATCGAGTACATACGTGGAACCCTGTGGCCGCTCATCGGTGCGTCCCTCACTGATGGCCATCTCTTGGGTCTCTACAAAGGAAAAAGATCCCAACTTAGGTGTCGTCAAGTGAACATAAATCTATGCTAATCTCTACTCTGGCACCTCGGTACTGGAAGAAGGGTGGTCGAGGGGGAACAAGGTGGTAGCGAATTGGGATTCGGAGAGCGGGTCTGGGCTCTCCAAAGTTGCCCTAGATGAATGGAGAGGAGTGCTAAAAAACGGTGTTGTCAAAGGTAGTCTAAGGGACCTCCTTCCCATCATCGTGATGTAGGGATTTATGATGATGAGACCCAGAATGCAAACAAGATCAGAAATCAAACCTCCAATTCACCTACTCAACACCAGAGTTGATGAACGTGAGAGATCAGTCGTTAATCTTGTCAATTTTAATTAGATGATCAATCAATCTATTAGAGTGATTAAGAGAGTTGTTGGGAACTCGATGCTCCCAGGAGACTGGTCCAATCCTACATTTAGTTTTTCCCAGCTAGTATGGATATGCAGACCATTTACCGGCTACCCGATCTATCCACTTTGCTAAGGAAGTCCTGGATCGATTACCGACTACCCGGTGAAGTTCCCACTGGCCAAAGGACCAGTACCTGAAAGGAGTTCAAGTATGGCTCTACCTTATGTGCGGGTCACTCACTCGCTGCAGATAAATCAACCAATGAGGGGGTGACTCTCCCCAAAATATATATTTTTGAGTGAAAATATTTTAAGGTCAAGTTTGCATTATAGACCAAATTTTATTTGTTTTAAATTTTTAGGTATTTTTAAGATAAAAAAACAATGCCTAATGAATTTTTCAATTTCCTTGATTATTTTGATTCCAATAAAATAGGGAGAGTAAGTTAAAAAAGCCAATGCACAATCAAACATAATGATGCATGCAGAGATAGAAATGCATACCAACACTCCACATGCAGGGTGATCCACGCATAAATTAAAGACAAAAAGTAAACTAACTATATGATGCATGAGGAAATCGACCTTAGACGAGTAATTTCTACTAATCGTGAAGAATATAGCTAGCTAATCAAATAGAGACCGGAGTTCGATCTTGGGGGTCACTCGGTGCTCGCCACAACAGGTCCTACTAGCGTTGTATGTGACTCCTCACAACGTGTGGTCTCAACTCTAATTAGGCTAACTTTTTCAATTTATTTTTAGCTAGGTCCAATTACGATCTATAGGAACAGATAAGCAATTAGGTGTTGGACCTTAACTAATTACGTCACAATCAACAAAAATCCTAAATCTAGGGGCTAAATCCTCGAGAATCAAATAGAAAGAAAAGGTGATAAAATAAAAACCACGCGAAAAATGCGGTGAGGTCCCCTGAGTGCACCGGTACTCGGTGAAACAAACCCCAAGATGTCTAAGTGTCCAACAAGAGTTTCCAAATCCAAATATTACAATAATATAATTATGCAGAAAATAAATCTTCTCTATAAGCTATAACTACTCTCTCCTCTCGTCTGCTCCTCCTCGGATGCGGATCCCTTCAATAGAAAGCTGAAACGTCCTCGGGCGGTTCCTCGCACAAAAAGCGAAATAGAGATGTCTCAGAAAACAGTTATATCAAAAAGAGATAAATATGAAAAATGACTGCTAAGCCGTGCTCCCCAACAACGATGCCATTCTGATGACATAAAATCCGAGATCGACTAAGGTGGAAAATAAGTAATGTCATTGTCCCTAATCAATCGATTTGGTCAACAAAAAGAATAAACCACTCCAAATAGATCAAAAAAATCAAGCATATATAAGCGGTTCTATATTTTTTTTACCTAGTATAGCAAATAAGGTCGAACACAAGGAGCAGGAAAAATCTACGAAGTAGTCAGATCTCAAAAATAAAACATTTTTAGTGGTTTTTTATTTTGCATTTTTTTAAAAAAAATTAATAAGAAAACAAAACCAATAAATATAAAATAAGGCAACACAACAATCTTTTTATATTTTTCTTTAAGGCTAGAACTACTCAAAAAATTAGGATAAAAATATTTTTAGATTTTATATATTTTGAAACGTTTTATGGTGATTTTCTGGGGAATTTCTGATATTTTTGTAATTTTATAAAAGCAAATAGTGATAAAAATGCAAACAGTACATAGTCCGGATTAAATTTCAAGTTAAAAATAATTTAAATGCCCTGAAATCCTACGCAATAATTTTATGATAAAATATAAGTCGAAACCTACAAACAGGAACCAAAAATGGAATTTTGGGATTTTTTGTGATTTTATATGATTTTTATAAATTTTATGTGTTTTTAATTTTTAGGGTTTTTAGAGTGAATTTTATCAATAAATATCCTTTGATCATTCCATAAGGAACATAAAGTGATTGAGTGTTCGACAAGCTTCAAAACGACATATTATACGCTAAAATCGGAGTTCGTATGAGCAAGTTATGACAAAATGAAGTAGCATGGACTAAAATGTAATAAAAATAATTATTTCTCCCTCAAATGAGTCCCTGGAGGAAATATATGCAATTTTTGAAAGTTACCATTGCCTTCCATGTAAATTACCCAAGCGGGGGCGTTTTAATAAAATGTTGAAGGCGGCGTGGCTTTGATGCAAATTTTCAAAGAAGCACGTGCCTCCTGATTGGTGGGACAGCTTTGTAATATTCTGGATCTTTAAGGGAACAGTTGAAATATGCCCCCTCCCCACGTGCCTCTTACATGAAGGGGCTCTGAGCGATTGCTTTGGGAACGGCTTCCAAGGCAGACAGAATGGTTGCACACGGTGACTAGATGAACTCGAAAATCACCTCTTTAATTATAGAGAATTGTAGTATAGGAGACGTAATTTGATTCAACAATAACCACAATGTTTGAATGTTATGGAGTATTTTTACTTGGTAAGTGTACCAATGTCGAACACAGGGAATATTGATTTTTAGTTGTGTGGTCTTAAATTAAGTTAAATAGTTAATTCATTGCTAAGTTAATTGTTATGTCAGGTAATGAAGAGAAAATATGGTGGTGTAATGCAAAAAATAACTGAGAAAATAAATCAACATCGGATTTGTGATGGTGATTTAATTCCTCAAATAATATGATCAATAAATCCTTAAAAGATTATCACAGATTAAAAGAGATTCAAGAGAAAATTTTCCAATCAAATTCAAGCTATAAGCAGGAGATTAATCAATGAATAATTCGGTCATTCAGGAGATCAAGAAAATAATCTTCAAATAGATGTGATGATCTCAAAAATCTCTCAAAATTAATTCTCAGATGACTAGAAATTGAGCAGATAAAATATCGAGAATTAAATTAAATCCTCCTCGAATACACCCCTGCACGGATTAATTCTCAAAGACCGTGATCAATTACTAAAAAGATTGAATTAGGTGAAATCCACTCGACCGAGCCCTCTACAAAGATTAGATCCTCAAAGATAATCGATAAAATACTAGCAATTTAAATATTCTTCATGGCATACCCTGCAGTATAAATCATTAATCTCCTTGATAAAATAGTATGTATATATCGAAAAATCAAGTCTGAATAGTTCAAGTCACTCCTCAAATAATAATTATCAATAAATATCCTTTGATCAGTCCACAAGAATGTAAAGTGATTGATTGTTCAACAAGCTTTAAAATGGCATAATTATACGCTAAAAGCGGAGTTCGTATGAGCAAGTTATGATGCAATGAAATAACATGAACTAAAATGTAATAAAAAAATTTCTACCTCAAACGAGTACTTGGAGGAATTATATGTAATTTCTGAAAGTTACCAAGGCCTTCAATGTAAATTACCCAAGGGGTATTTTAGAAATTGCATAAGGCGGCGTAGCTTTGATGCAAATTTTCCAAGAAGTACGTGCCTCGCACGTGCCTCCTGATCGGTGGGGTTGCTTTGTAATATTTTGGATCTTCAGAGGGCCAGTTGAAATATGCCCCCTCCCCATGTGTCTCTCGAGTGAGGGGGCTCTGAGCGGCTGCTTTGGGAGCGGCTTCCAAGGCAGCGGAACGGCCACACACGACTAGATGAACTCGAAAATCACCTCTTTAATTATAGAGAATTGTAGTGTAGGAGACGAAATTTCATCCAACAAAAACCACAGAGAAAATAACTCAGCATCAGTCTGTGATAATGATTTAATTCCTCAAATAATATGATCAATAAATCCTTAAAAGATTATCACAAATAAAAAATAGATTCAGGAGAAAAATTTCCAATCAAATTCAAGCTATAAGAAAGGAGATTAATCAATGAATAATTCAGTCATTCAAGAGATTAAGAAAATAATATTCAAATAGATGTGATGATCTCAAAAATATCTCAAAATTAATTCTCAGATGAATAGAAATTGAGCAGATAAAATATCAAGAATTAAATTAAATCCTCCTCAAATACACCCCTCCACAAATTAATTCTCAAAGAGCATGATCAATTACCAAAAAGAATAAATTAGATAAAATCCACTCAATCAAGCCCTCTGCAAGGATTACATCCTCAGAGATTATCAACAAAAATACTACCAATTTAAATATTCTTCATTGCATACCCTGCAGAATAAATCATTAATCTCCTACATTAATCTCCTTGATAGAATAGCACGTATATATCAAAATCAAGCATGAATAGATCAAATCACTCCTCAAATAATAATTATCAATAAATATAATATGATCAGTCTACAAGGTATGTAACGATTGCGTGTTCAACATGCTTTAAAATGACATATTATACGCTAAAATCGGAGTTCGTATGAGCAAGTTATGACAAAATGAAATAACATGGACTAAAATGTAATAAAAATAATTATTTCTTCCTCAAACGGATCCTTGGGAGACTTATATGCAATTTCAAAAAGGTATCAGGGCCTTCAATGCAAATTACCCAAGTAGGGTTATTTTAGTAAATTACAGAAGGCGGCGGGGCTTTGATGTAAAGTTTCCAAGAAGTAAGTGCCTCGCACGTGCCTCCTGACTAGTGGGGCTACTTTGTAATATTCCGAATCTTCAAGGGCCTAGTTGAAATATGCCCCTCCCCACATGATTCTCACATGAGGGGGCTTTGAGTGGCTGCTTTGGGAACGACTTCCAAGGCAGGCGGAATGGTCACGCGCGGCGGCTAGGGCATAGGACAGGTCGATCGCGCGGCCGCTGGTGTGCTCCGAGGAGGCCACGGGGTCAGGCAGAGAGTGATGAGGACGAGTACCTAGAGTTGGAGGTGGTGTGGCGATGTGAAATCAAGCAGGGTTGGGCGTAGGCGGTGACGTATCCCAGCGAGGAGGGTGAGGCCGCCGGGTATGGTGGCGCGATGGTAAAGGTAGCGTGGTTGTTATGCGATGGTGGAGTAGCGAACATGAAGAAAATTAGGAGGGGAGTTCCGCCAAAAATTGGAGGTGAAGGTGGTCTTTGATTCTTGTGTCTTTGCTCGATTCACTCCAACGAAGGGAGCGAAGAGCTCTATTGCTCGTGTGGTGGAACAACACCAAGGTGCTCCCACGCGCCAAGAGAGGTCTTCGCCCGAGATCTGGGCCATTGTCACCACCCCAGATCTCTCTCTCTCTCTCTCTTTCTTTCTCTCTCTCGATCAGGTCGATGAAGGTCAAAAGCGGGAGATGGCTGGTCCATGGGAGTCTTTATAGAGGTGGTGGGGGCTTTGGGTAATGGTCTGAGGTCGAGGAAGGAGGAGCGTTAGCAGGGTTCAGTTTCAAAATGGTCGGTGGTGGGCAACCATTTTCGGTTAGTGGGAGAAGCGACTGGAGGAAGATGTCACGTGCTTGGCAGGTGACCAGGGGTGGGCAGCAGGAGAGAGAAGCGGGGGTGCCACGTGGCATGCCTAGGGGTTGCCACGTGTCACCCCAAAAAAATTAAAATTTAAAAGGAAAGAAAAATATAAAATAAATAGAAGAAAACCTTGGATCGAAATTTTTTCTTCATGAAAGTTGTTCCTCTCGACGATATCTACAAATTTTATTAAGGAATCGGGGGGGGGAGAGGTCATCTGTAAAAAGTGGTTTTTTTGGTGATTCTCCATATATATAGAAAACTGACTTTTTGAAGTTTTACCATTTTTTGTGATTTTAAAAAAGAATAGAAAATCTAAAAATACGATAAAACACAAAACACTTAATTACATAATAATATTTTTTTTGGATTTTTAGTAAATAAGAAAATAGGGGAATAAAATAGAAGTAAGAAACACGAGATTTTTGTACATACTCAGAGAGGACACTCATACATAGTCAATTTCTTTGGTTTCAACCTTAATATAGATTTGGAATTTTATGTTATTTGATAAAACTTTCATCCAAGAACACAATTAAAGAAGACATAAAAATAAATAGGTTAATTATGTACATAAAAAGTCAAGTCAAAAATCACAAAAAGCTAAAATGCACAAAAGAAGATCAAAACTCAACTTTCACAAGTATGCTTCCAATTTTATGAAATGGGTCTTGTTTTTAAGGTATTTGAAAATGGAGTACTTTAAAAGTGAGTAGACAAAAATCAGACACTGTATGAGGAAGATGTGCGTGTTTTAGTCAGTTTGATGTCAAATTAGACTTTGAGTTTATTTGACACTTATTTGAGTTAGTAATTTTTTTTATTTTTATTTATTCAGGTTAGTAATATCTACACAATGGAGGTGATCTTAGGTCAATTGAAGTTAGTACGAATTAATGAAAAATATGAGAAGTTGGCAGCTTTTTAGACCAATATACACATTATGCAATTATGCACGACGAAATGTGAATATTATTTACTTATGTATTAATGCTAATAATTCTCTATTAATTATTAAATGCATATGGATTTTGAGGAACATATCCTATTGACTAATTTTAGCATGATGGATCTAAGATTCATCATACCCCTTGACGAGTCGTTGAATACGTGATATAATTTGGGCACGTTGTAGTAGTGTACTTAGCGAGTCAGTCAGAACCGAGACAAGATGTCCGTGAAGACGGCTCGGTTTTAATTTATATCACGGGTAAGTCCCGGGTCGAACACAGGGAGGCAAAGTAACAAATTTGGAATTAATTCAAAAATTAAGAACTAGATTTCCATTGCGGATATTTTTTTACGTTTTTTATGCAAAAAGAATGTAAATGCAGGTGAATTAAGACATTAAGAAAGCACATAATTAGGCCAAATTAATTTTAATGCAAAATCGGTTCAATTTAGCCTAAATGGATTTTTCCTACAATCCTAATCCAAAGTTGAGTAGAAAACATATTTTTTGAAATTTTAGGAATTAAAATGCAATAATTAAAAATGCACACTTTTTATGGGTTTTTTAGCAAGTTTACACACAAACAGAATGCAAAAATTATGAAAATTCTACTGGAATCAAAACATGATGCAAGGAAGCTATAGTATTTTTTTGAATTTTCTGACAAAATATAAATTTTCACCTATGACCCTAAGCCCTTGTCATCTTGCTCCATCCTCAGGTCTTCCTGGGGAACCCGTCGGTTCTGACTGCCTTAAATATATAGTCCTCCTTCCTTTCCCTTCTTAGCACATCCCTGCTCACCCGCTAGGTCTTCTTCCTCCAACAATGTACTACCCCTCTTCTATTAAGTTCATTTATTAAGTTAAGTCGCCGGATTAGCATTTTTCAGATCCCCCTCTGGTCTCCTTTTGAGGGTGCACAAATAGGCTCTTTCCAGTTGCTTTAGGGCTAACATAAAATGATGGTGAGAAGGATAGGATTCCGGCTTTAGTAGGCATAGCAGTGGAATGCCCTGAGGACTGCGTCGAGACTCACATTTGTGCTTTGGCTGGGGGGTGCAAGAGGGGGGGTTGCATGAAGAAGTAGCCTCTGCTTATCCTTAACTTAGTTGCTTTGGTGCCTATGTTGAAGAAATGTTTGGAAGAGTTCAATGATGCAGGTACGGCATGAAGCTTGTGGCTCGAATCGAGTATGTATTTTTAGTAAACACAGAGTGACAATGACTAATTAATTCCTAATAAATCCACGGAAGCAATTTTTCCAGAGTGCAAATTATCTCATATAGGGATTTTCATATGGAATCCAGGAGACTTAAAATTTTGTGAAAATGATGTATGTGGATTTAATTAAAAATCAAATATCAAAAGCACTCTACAATTTATTTCAGGCACAAGATAACTCCAATTAATGCGACGAAGACATAAATCTTGCTACAACTTGAGTAAATTAAGCACACTTCAAGGCATCATTACTAATTTTTGTGAAATTTTTCGAGCAACTATGAGTGAGATATGAATTTATGGATCCAGATTGGGTAAAATATGAAATATTTCAATTAAACAATTTTAATTAATTACCCACGACTTACAAAAAAAACAAATAAACATTTAGATGGTAGACAATTAGTTGCTCAACAACATACTATTTTTCATTGAATAAAATGATGCAAAAACTACGTCCAAATTAAGAGTCAAAGACAGGGGTATCTGTACAAAATATAAAAAAACTTAAATAGAACAAAATAAGCATAGGGACTGTTTTATAATTACAAAAACATAAAATGTAAAAGATGCAATTTTTACAAAAAAAATAAGAAAAAAATAAGAAAAAATAAAGACCTTCTTCCTCTTTCCACGGGCGGCTAGGGCAGTTGGAGGGGACATTCGCGGCGGGGCGCGGGTGGCAGCGGCTTGAAGGGTCGAATGGAGGGAGGCGGCATGCTGCAGGTGGCGCGGAGGTTGGAACAACATCGCGGAGGCATCGCAGCACTGCGGCGAAGGGTATGGGCGGCTGTGCCCGCGCGGGAAAACGTGGCAGCAGCAGGAGGCTACACGCCGCAGGTGGCGGGAGGCTACACGCCGAGGTGGCCGTGCGCGAAAGAAGAGCGGCGTGTTGGGGGAGTTCGCGGCAGCGACGGCAGCAGCTGCTTCCCGGCACCTTTTTATTTTTTATTTTTTTGAAAATTCTTTTGTTGTGATTTTAATTTTTAATTTTTAATTTTTTTATAATCAGGGAATAACAAGTGAAAAGATGATGGTGTAGGGGTGATATGATGGAAGTGATGATATGGTGGTGAGAAAAAAATGACGTAATGAAACAACAAAGAAACAAAATACTAGATAAGATAAAATAACAAGAGAAATGATGAGGAATACTTACCTGATATTCGCCGGATTTGCGGAGCAGCTACGTTGGACTCCTGTCGTCGCCTCGATCTGATTGGCTAAATAAAAATCAGAGAAACTGTGCGAGCTCTATGGGAACTCGTGACGCACAGCAAAGCTCCGCGGATCTCGCCTGAAGGAGGTCATCGCTTGAGGAAGATGCCTCGCCGCTGTCACCAACAAAACACTCCAAGCTCTCTCCTTTTTCTATTAGAATGGCGAATATGGAACAGATGTGAATGAGGAAATGAATATAAAGAGAAGAGGAATGGAGGTTAGAATGGTGGTGGTGTTGAATGGGAAGTTGTATTATTGGTGGAGTTGAATGGGAGGTTGGATGAAGAATATGGAGTGGAATGGAGGTTATTAAAAAATGGTGGAGTTGAATGGAAGTTGGTGGGAGAAGAGAAGTTATTGTAGAGAATAGGAAATAAATAAATAAATAAAGTAGGCTACTAAAATACAATAAAAAGAAAGAGAAGAAAAACATTGGAGAATTTACAAAAGAAGACAAACAACATGTACATTTTTTGTTTGCTTTTCTAATTTATATTTTTTATCTTTTTAATAAGGGATATGTACAACAGAAAAATACAATGAAATACTAGAATCAAAATACAATACAACCCTGATTTTTTTGGTTTTTTAGTAATTAAGAAAGATAAAAAAAGAAAGGATGAATGAATATATAAATAATATACAACGTACATCTAGGTCCCAAAAACTAACTTTTGCAAATGAGCTCTGATTTTAATGAAACTACTTCCATTGGATAGATAATTTTTAGCTTGAACTTTAAAAGTGAGTTTGATGAATTTGGAGTTTATATGGAGCGGGAATTTGGTCGGGAAGCTGGACTTTACTTCTTTTTTCTTTGGGATATAGGAGCATTTATTTGAGGTGAATTTTATTTTATATTTTTGTATTTATATATATATTTTTATGTTAGAGAAAGAATTAGCCAAAAAAGAATTGAAATGAAATTATTAAAAATACATGAAGTTTTGGGCTATTTACAGGTGAAAAACTCCTTTAATTCTGCGGCTTTTTATTGTTAATTTATTTTGTACAATAATTAGTGTGTTTTATTTAAAAGAGTCATTTTATTAATTTATTGATTTTATGGACATTTATTCCATATTTTATTCGGGGATTTTGATAAGATCAAGATATTAAGATGATGAATCGTGGATTCATCACCCCCCTATACTTAAACTTTGCTAGTCCTCGAGCAAATAAAGAATGAATAAGTTGGAATATCCTCTGACTATGCATGTGAATACAAGACTTGATCTGTTCAAGAACTCTCGGTTTTAGAGATCCTAAAATTCTAAGATGAACCAAGCTCTAGTCAAAAGCTATCCAATTTCCCTAATCATCGGACTCTCTTTGTATACATATATAGTTGGGATATGACTTAAGTGTTGACCGCAGTTACAAGAGTAGAGTCACAACGTCACTCAAGGTTCCAGTCCAAGAGACTCTCTTAAGAACCCGACCCCCTCAACACTAGGGAATAAACCATTTCTTGCATCCAATCCATCGTCTCTTTAGTTGTCGGACTTAAAAGTGTAGATGGAAGGCCAGTTGATGGAGGTCATAGGATTGTGTCATTTCTTCTCTCCCTCTCATTGGAACAAGGGTCCTCTCGAGTGCCTTATTAACTCAACACATGTATTTTTTTGATTGTTGATCAGTATGTCCGTCAAGAGAAGTTGGAGTCGTCTGCACTTGTTTTCCTAGGAGTACACCGGGGTGTGCCTTTTTTGAGTACCTATTGTACCTTCTACACCCAGACTTGTAGCATTTACAATGCAGAGCCCTTTTTTGGTGCAAGCCTGAATCTTGGTCCTAATAGTGGTGGTCCAAGTGGGCACTTTGAAATGGTTGGGAGTGCTCACCTTTGGTGGAAGCTCTTTTGATAATTGACTTTGTGGAATGAGAGCTTTTCTTTAACATTTCATTACTTTATAGTATTTTTGGTAGCTCCATTGCTTTTACCAAGAGTTGGCGCACACTGATCAACAATTTTTTTATTTTATCACACCCTGGCACATAAGTAAATGTTAAGAGATAGTACAAGAACCATGTTCTCATACTGGCTAAAGGTGCTGACACTCAGGTTTCATGAAGCCTTCATTTATTTTATCCCATCCTCGAGCATCATCAAATCAAATCCAAACTCAAATTCCTCATCCCAGTTCCTCAAGTGAAATTTCAACTCATCTCATCATAACTGCAGTTATGTATGTGAGGTGTTAATCATATTCTTAAGGTAGATACTAAGCATGCAATATAGCACACAAATCTTTCAAACTAGGGAAATGTGAATAATTAAGTCAAGGACCCTAATGACTAAGGTTGGTTAACTCAAAATCTCAAGACCTCATAAACCAAGTGTTCTTGAACTTCACTAGTCTTGTGTGAATGTGAATGTGTCAGGGATTAAACCAACTTATTAGTTATTTTTAATTTTTGTGATTTTAATTTTTGTGATTTTTTGTAGTTTTTTGTTTTTTAAAAAATAAAGGAAAAGATGGTTTTTTTGAAGAAGGTTTTTTTAAGATACATTTAAAAAAAACTTTTTCTGAGTTTTTTTAAAAAGTTTTTTTACTAAATTTACCCACCCCATAATTATTGTATAATATATACAAAAATACGTGAAAGTACAAGCTATGGGTAAAGTATATATGTAATATATACACCCCCCCATACTTAGCATGTGCTATGTCCTCATGGCACTAGGTGGCAAAAAGCCATAGCTCGTACTAAGTATAAGTGGGTAAAAATAATATAAAAATATGGGAGAATACATAGCGGGCATCGACCCCCTATACTTAGGCTATGGTCAACCTAAGTATTGGATAGAACACAAGATTGGGGAACCGATGAGAGTGGAAAAGAATATACAAGAAGAAATGGAGCAACTCGGTTCACTCACCCCCCTATACTTAGGATATAGTCATCTTAAGTGTAGCCACAAAATGAAAACGATACGGAACCGGGGCGAGTGATGTGAATCACAGGGGAGGGAGGGAAATAAAGGAAGGAAAATCTATACAATGAGGAGTGAGAATATACAAAGATCAAGAAGGTTTGTGACGGACCTTCTTGCAGGAGCGAGGGAGTGGGTAGTATACACATGTGTCGCAGTCAGAATCGTCCTTAGAAGAATAATAGTGAGGTGTAGGGAATGTCCAACGAGGGTCGACACACGACTACTTGCTCAAATATGGCTTCAGAACGGCTGAACTGAGCTCATATAGATCACCTCATCCGGACCTGATGAGGACTCCTTAGAAAGTTCCTTCTCTGGCACGTTGAAGGTTACTTTCTTAGCCGCTTTTCTAGAACCTGAAGCATTAAGAGGAAGAGGAGAGTGATACGTCTGGAGGAGTTCGGGGGAACACCTCGAGGAATTAATACTCTTCTTCTTCTTACCAAATGATCGACTAGAGGATGGAGCAACCGATTTATCAAGATTGGTCAATTTGGTCCCAGTTGTCTCTTTTGGTGTAGGTCGTGTAGTGAGGTACTGACTAGAGGTTCATCATCAGATGAGTCACCATTTGCATTGTAATACTCCTGCAGGGTCAGCACATGTCTCTAGTAAGGCATAGTATTCTCAGTTGCCTTGGCATTGATTGGCTCATGAGTCAGATCATCTAAAAAGTCAAGGAAATCAGAAATGATCGTGTCCGACTCAAGGATAGCTTCAGGTCGTGAGTCCTCTCTAGACGTTGTCACATTGGTGGGGATGCAAGCAGTGGGTGGTGTGGAGGTGTAAGGAGTCTCTGAACCAGTGATCGTCTGGATAGTTGGTATCTCAGGTGTAGTAGAGAGATGGGACTCAACTGTCTCTCAAAGGTTACGACTGTCTACAACTTTACGGGTTACTTAGGAATGTCGTGTGTCCTTAAAAATTGGGTGAGGTCGAAGTGCTCCCAATGCAGTGAAATCGATCTCCCGAGTCTCGCAATCTATAGTTACCTTAGACAAGGCTAAGAACGGCTTCCCGAGAATGATCAGAGACTAGGTGAACTCTCCTCGGTGCTCAATGTCAATGATCATGAAGTCCACCTGCAATAGAGCACCCTGAAAAGTAACGATGACTGAAATGGTTCCTCTCCACCGTTTAATGGACTGATCCGCCAACTGAATGATTTCTCTTGACTTCTTAGCAGATCTGAGTTTGAGCTTGGCAAACGCGGAAGTCAGGAGGATATTAATCGGTGAGTCATCATCGATTCTTACATGGGTGAAGGTGGTGTCTTTGATTTCACAATCAAATCTAGGCAACCGCTTCACTCTGTAGCTCTTGGTTTTTCTCCCTATCATCAATGTGGTTTCCATAGACACTATATGTCTCTCAGTCCTTGTTCTCTTATTAACCTACCTTTTAGGCATCAATTTACTTCTCACAAATATTTTAAGGTCGGGAAAGTGGTAAATGGCTATTATTAAGGGAAGCTCGAAAATCAACTTTCTATCCAATGCTTCCCTAACTACAGGATCCATCTTCTTTAGATCTTTTTCTTTTTCAAATTTTTATGGTATTTTCTGATTTTTCCATTTTTTGGTCTTTTTTATAGGTGAAGGAGGAATATGAGAATGTACAGACTCAAGTTTTGAGGAAAAGTGGTTAGTAGAAGAGGGAGGTAGATGGGACTCCAGCTGTACATGACGTGTGGTCAATGCGGTATCTTCCAGGTTTTCAAAATTCAATCCTTGAAATCTATGATCCACATTCCTACCGGGACTCTTGATCGGTCTACAAATGTCATCCTCCAATAAGTTCTCATGACATCTCATGAGAGAAGTTTGCGCAATTGGAGGATACTGTTGAGAACTCGGGCTCTTATACTCAACACAACTTGACTCAGGCGTGTAATGATGGGTTGAGTATGGCCCATTTGTATGGCAGAGTTGGTCGGAGCCTCATAAGGTGGAGTCAGTAGACAAGGGGTTTGCAGATCGGTCTCATGAGTCCAATCCCCTGTATTTGTAGGCTCTCCGAATGGGTGATATGAAGATTGGTCAATATTTGTCTTGATCACTCAGGTCAATCAAGTCAGGAAGATCGTATGGTATAGGCCTCTCCATTCGGTTGGTTTATTCGACCATTTTGTACCCAAAGGTCAAGTCGGGATGTGTATAGGTCAATGGTTGCCCAGCCCTAACTCTAGGTGAGAATGAGGCATGTGGGGTCAACTGATTCTGCCAATCATTCATCTGAACAATGGCTTGCTCTTTGGTTTGTTCCTTAATTCCAGCAAGCGGATGAGAATATGGTGAGTCAATCCAGGGTGGTTGTGGATCAAGGGTGTAAGAATGTGGGGCAGGTGAGAAGGACGAAGAAGTGGAGAAATCAGTCGAAGTTCTGACTTCGCGATCAGGGTGTGGGTATGAAGAGGAATAAGAGGGTGGAGATGATCGGAATAAGATCGAGGAAGAGTGACATGGGTATGGTGACCAATATTCTGACATCGTGGAAGGGAAATGGGAGAATGAAGCAGATCGAGGAAGAAAGTGTGCAAGTGCACCGAATAACACACAAACAAACAAACACAAGAGCAAACCCTGAGTTCACCTACTAAACACAGTGATGGTCGCAAGAGTCCAAACATTTATCTTTTCGATTTTAATTAGGTGATAAATCAAGATATAAGTCCAATTACGCAAGACTTAAAAGTAAGTTTTGGGCACTATCCTAGGGATGCGTTCTCACCTCTCAACAATCACAATAGCTAAGCATACAATGAGGGTTTTGCTCTCCCAAAACAAATGTTAGTTTTTATCAGTTTTGTTGGTCAACTCTGATTAGCAGTCTCGATTTTA
Source organism: Ottelia alismoides (assembly GCA_037367405.1). Classification (NCBI taxonomy): domain Eukaryota; kingdom Viridiplantae; phylum Streptophyta; class Magnoliopsida; order Alismatales; family Hydrocharitaceae; genus Ottelia; species Ottelia alismoides. The sequence goes on along the minus strand of JAZKJV010007493.1, from coordinate 156,797 downwards.
AGTTTAGTTATCACTTGATTAGTCCTCCAAACAAAGCACACCTAACGATCAGTCCTGATTTCTCTTTAACCTAGGTTTCAAAAACCAAGGGGGAGGGAGTCGAGAAAAACCGATGCAAATAGTGAAATCAATGATGCATGTCCAGTTCAAAAGACTTACAGTGATCCTCGTGCTCTACATGTGGGATGCAAGGCAGAACTGAATTTTATACTAAATGAGATGCAAACGAGAAAGCCGTTCCTAGACAGGCAGTTCTATTAGCGAGTGATGAACAAGTTAAATTTGACTAATAGCCCTGCGGTCTAAGTGCGTCTCGTTAAATGTGATGTGTGGTCCTAAAAATTATGAGCACGAGCAATAAAGATATTCTAATAAAAATGCTCTAAGAGCTGTGAGTGCAAGTTCTATTCTACGTCAAGCAACCACACGACCACAAGAGGGTCCAAAAGTCCAGTCCTGATACAAGTGTGAGCTCTCAAATAAGAGCCGTTGTAAATGGAAAATTGCCTAAATTATTACAACATAATAATTACACAAATTCTCTCAGATTTAAATTAAAAATTCCTTGATCTTCAGCAGTCGGCGCGCGTCACGTCCGTCGACCTCCAATGCACTCCAAGTCCACCGGGCCCTCGCAAGGAAAATGAAATTTATATTAGAGAGATAAACACCAAAATATATACAAAATTGATTAGAAAAATAATGGAGTGAACATGGATTAATTACAAGTGGCTCGGGGGTCAGACTACCCGAGTATGTGAAAATCTAAATCAAACTCTTTAAATTAATCCCCAAGTCGTTTGCCTCCCCGGCAACGGCGTCATCAGACGAGTCGCTGAGCACAAGTTTTAGTTTGTGTTCGTTGTAGTATGTGTACTTAGCGAATCAGTCAGAACCGAGAGAAGGGTCTCCGTGTAGAGTGTCTCGTCTTTAATTTATATCTCGGGCAAGTCCGGGGTCGAATATAGGGAGGCAAAGGAACAACTTCGGGTTAATTTGAAAATTTAGATCTAGGTTTCCACACGGTATTTTTTTAATTTTTTTAATGCAGAAACAAATGCAAATGCAAATGTGGATGAATCAAGACAATAAGAAAACACACAACTAGGCCAAATTAAATTTAATGTCAAATAAGTTCAATTCAGCCAAATTATATTTTTCCTAGGATCTTAATCCAGTGATGAATGCAGAGCATATTTTTTTTAGAATTTTAGGGGTTGAAATGCAATAATTAAAAATGCACACTTTTTATGGGTTTTTTCACAATTTTTCACACCAACAGTAAGCAAAAATCATGAAAAATTTACTGGAATGAAAACATGATGCAAGGATACTACATCAACATTTTTGGAATTTTTTGACAAAATATGATTTTTTTATGGAATTTTTGTGAAAATAGAGTGATAGTGAATAATTAGTTCCTAATAAATCCACAATAGAAAATTAATTAGATGCGAATTATCTCAAAAAGATTCTTGAAGAATTTAAATTTTGCAAAAATATGATGTGTGGATTTAATTAAAAATCATTTATTAAAATCACTCCATAATTTATTTCTGGCATAGGACAATTCTATTTTTGATGAAATTTAGACAGTAATTCAAACATAATTTAAGGCATCATTTCTGATTTTTTTTGGAATTTTTGGAGCAACCATGAGTTAGATACGAATTTATGGGTCCAAATTGGGTAAAATATGAACTTTTGCACTTAAACAATTTTAATTAATTATCTAGAGCTCACAAAAATATAAATAAATAATCAAAATGTAGACAATTAGTTGCTCAACATAATACTATTTTTTATTGAAAGAAATGATGTAAAACTGAGGTTCGAATTAATACTTAAAAAGAGGATTATCAATGCAAAATAAAATTAAAACTGACAATAGAAAACATGCACAGGAATTGAACTGTAATTACAGAAACAATAAGGTAACATGATGCAATTTTCACAAAATAAACAAAATAAAAAAAACGAGACCTTCCTCTTGCAGGTGGCTAGGGCGTGGGGAGGAGTCGGGGATGGCGACGAGGATGGGGGGCCTAGCGGTGGCTCGGCTTGGAGCGGTACAGCCGCTCGGAGCGGCAGCTACGACAGAGGAGCGCGGGGCAGCTGCTTTGGCGGAGGAGCGCATGGCGACCGGCGGGAAGGTGAAAAATGAAAAGACGAGAGCCGCTAAATAGTGGTATGACAAATCGGACTCACTGTCGCTGGGGCGACTACTCAAGCCTTCATGTTCGTCAACAATTAACCCACACAATTAATCAAGCGATCAAGAGTAAGGATTAAAATTTATTTTACCATACTAAAAATGTATAATGGCAAGTAAGTAGGGGTCGAACACAGGAAACAAGGGTGTAGAGTGAGCAGACAAGAAGTCAAGGCCTATGTCTAATGAACTACTTAGCCAACATGGAATTTTTTTGTGGGTTTTTAATTTTATATTTTTTATTTAATTTTTGATTTTATATTTTGTATTTTGGTTTTTTTGATTTTCTGATTTTATCTTTTTCTTTTTATATTTTATATTTTTATATTTTTTTTAATAATAGAAAATAAACAAAATAGGAAAAAGGGAAGATAAAATATTTATAAAAATAAGTAAAAATGCTCAAAAATCAGAAAATAAAATTTTTTTGTTCTTTTGATGTTTTTCTACTATTTTATGATTTTTGGGGATTTTTTCAGGATATTTTTGGTATTTTCAGAAGTCAAAATGCAAGAAAACAGTGAATCAAAATGGATGGCTGAGTAAAAATGGGAATGAAAAATAGCAAACAGTAACAAAATTTTTCCAAATTAATTTTAAATAAAAGACAATAAAATAGAGAAACTACAGAAACTGAGTTTATATTTTAAGGATTTTTCTATGATTTTTTAGATTTTTATGAAGTTTTTAGGTGTTTTCTAATTTTTAAGGTTTTCATTCTGAAATTTTTAATGATTTTTGGATAGTAACTAAAAGACACTAAAATAGACCTAAGGTAATTTTTTGGAATTTTTCAAGGAGTTTTTATATTTTTTTGGTATTTTCTAATGCAAATAGTAGCAAAAATGCATGTTTTTGAATTTTAATAAATAATAAAATGCAATAAAAATGAAATCCAAAAATATGGCGTGAACAAGCAATACAACACAAGCCTATGTTATTTTTCTGAGAATTTTTCGAGTTAAAACTATGCACTAAGTAAATACAAACATCCAACAAAAATCACATAGCTGGCAGGGGCATAAATGCAAATACTAAAAGTTACAAGGCAAGTGTTGCAATTTCACCAAATAGTCACACGCAAAGCACGTGTTCTGCTGTTCACAGGGGTATAGTTGCAATAATGAAAACTGGCAGGACAGCAGTGCAATTAACCCAAAAATATATGTAGATCACTATGCACAGGGCTATAAATGCAAATACATAAAAGTTCATGATCAAAAGTGCAAAATACCCAAAAACCACATGTCCCAGTCACGTGAGGTGACGTGGTCGAGGGCTGAAGTGCAAATATGAAAAGTTAAGGGATCTAGTTGCAATTATTACAAATATTTTTGAACTGCAGATGAAAGTTTTAGTACCATAAACTAAATTCAAAAAGAACTTGGGTTAAGATGCAAAATACCCAAGCCTTGCGCACCAGCGGACGGCGGGGATGATTTCACTTGACACATGTCGACGCCGGGCCGTGCGATGACGCTTCACATGTGCGACCGAGATTAGATGCTCCTCTGACGATCGGACGGCGCTGGGGCTTCGAAATCCAATGGTGGTTGTAGCACCTGGGAGGCACCTTCGATCGGACGATCCTCGAGGATGGTGGAAGAACACGGCACCAGGATACTTCAACGGCTGATTCTGGCCGACACACGGCCTCTCCCAGCCCAAGACCAAGGGCAAAAGTGTCATGGGAGCGATCCGCGTCGAGTGATGGCCTCAGGCGAGCCTGAGGCAGCGTGGAGTGGTCGGACGGTGGAGGTGACCTGGGCACTTCGTCCCTGGAGTATCGAGGCTCGATAGAGCCTTCTCCTTGGCTCAAACCTGCAGGGTTAGTCACGAAACAAAAAGGGGGTGCAGCTGGGGGTGTTTTGGGGTCAAATGGAGGTGATTCGTGACTCGGGCATGTAGCTCCGGCGATCGATGGAGAAGGAGCTCGGGTGTCTCGATCTGAGCGAGATCGAGGTGTATGGAGGTGCGTCGGGGAGAGAGAAGGCGAAGGGGAAGTTGATGAAGGTGTAAGCGAGGCGAGTCAACAGGTGGATGAGGCGGAACACGGTAGCAGAGCGGAGCTCCGCCGTGAAGTGATTTGCGGATTTACGGTGAAAGAAGCTACGGAATCAAAACCTGTTACAGATCTAAACTACCTAAGGTTACGGCTACAGAATGGAAAAGGAAGGAGGCGAAGCTCTCACCGGGACACCAAGGTCGAGCTTGGTGGCGGAGCTCCGGCGGTGAGGTGGATCACACCTCGATTCGACACCGATGACCTTCGAACCAAGCCCTACGGCTCCCCGCTGTCACCAGGAGGCTGATTGGCTCAAGGGATTAGGAATTCAACGGTGGAAGAGGGATCAAATTTGAAAAATGGAGGTTGGGGTGGTTTTGTACAGATGGTCGAGTGGCGTCAAAAATCGAGGTGTAGCAGATGCTGCTATGATCCAAAGCCCAAGATGAGACGAGGGCATGATTGACGGATGAACAAGGCAAAAAAGGGAAGAAGGAAGAATCATGAAATAGTGCAAGGATTTGTCTCGAGAAAACCACGAAGAAGGGTCAAAACTCAATTCTGACAAGGTTACAGGAGGAGGTCAGACAGTTGACCGGAGGTCAACTGTCAGACCAACCTGGTTGGTCCACCTGAACCAACCAAGAAAAACCTCTAAAACAATATTAAAAAATAGTTTAAAAATAGTAAATGATTTATTTATATTTAAGTTATTTAATAAAAAAAGTGTTTATTATTTTTACAAGGTATTTTATTATAATTTTAAATTATTTTTATGAGGTATAATTTTATAAGTTACTTTTTATAGCATTTATAGGTATATTATATATTTTATTATTTTATTTTGTGAATTTAATTTTATTAATTTTTTGTTTATTATTTTATAAATTTATAAAATACTTTTACATACTTAAATATATTTTTATTTTATTTTTCTGAAGTATTTTGGATACTTAATAAATTAGAAGGATAAATAATATAGGTATGTTTATAGGTCCTAGACCTATGTGTAATATACAGGTATTTTTATTTTGTATTTATTTGGTATTTTATTCCTGTTTTAATGTACAACTATATTATAAGTAATACTTACAAAATTATATAAAAATATAAAAATATAAAAATAATGAATAAATCATAAAATGAATATTTTAATATGTACAAGTATACAATAAGGGTCCAAAACTCAACTTTCAAACCGTAACTCCGAAAAATACGAAACCACCTCCATTAAATAGCTTATTTTAAATTATATAAACTAAAGGTGAGTTTGGTACATTTCGAGTTTTTGTTTGCAAGGTACGGGTCTGGGAAGTTGGGATTCTGGAATCTTATTCAGACCATAACTTTTTATTTCTACATTATTTTTGAGTGAAATCGATTTTGAATTTTTCTTTATTTAATTCTCTATAACTTTCATGTACAAAGTTTCTTTATTTGAGGTATAAAAATTAGAACTAAAAATAGGTCCCAAAATGAATAAAGAATGGGTTAAAAACAAAGGTATTTTTATTGTATGTTGGCTCTTATCTCCCCCTACTTTATTCCTTGTCGACCTAGTCATCGAGATGCCTAGGTCTCGGGGTTTCGGGTAATAAAATATTTACAATATTTATTCTTTTTCTTTTCTTTTCTTTATTCTATAATTTTGGCTTTAAAAATCGCATTTTATACACTATTTACACAAGGATGCATGGATGCTAAAGTGCCTAAATTAAGCCTATTTACACGCATTTACTAGGGTTTTTAAGGCCAAAATGATAGAATAAAGATGATGAAACGTAGATTCATCATCCCCCTATACTTGCCTTTGCTAGTCCCTAGCAAACACTTATGCAATAAGTGCATAAAAAGAAAAATAAAGAAAAGAAAAAGAAGAACATGGATTAAGTTTAATTATCAAACTTGTCTTCACGAAATCAAAGTTTGGAGCTTAAGTCGGACCTTTGGAATTTTTAGTGCGGGCGGAACCTTAATAAGAACCGGACTTGAAAACCAACAGTCCCTGAGAATCCCAAAACTCTGCTCAAGTCTCCTCAATAGCCAGGTCAGAAATATTTCAACTCATACGCAAACCCTTACGACTATGAATCTGACTCGTACAGTGTAAGTGATAGTGGCTCTCCCCAACCGAAATGGCAAAGAGACTGACTTCTCCAGTATGACAACCCAATGATTCCACAATCCAACAACTCATTCCTCAAGGAGCAAGGTATTCCCTTCTAAGTTCAAGTGGCAACCAGCTCAAGAGGAGGGGGTGAAGAGAAGAATGGACGGTAGCCAGTGTAGCTACCTATCCTAGGATACAAGACTAGTGTAGTCAAGTCATCCAGCTGCAGGCTCACATGATTTGACTTCGTAGCTCAAGCTTGCTTATTAACTTTACACATATGTACACTCCGGCAGGCATTTTTATTTTTGTACAGGCCTGTCCACTTTTTTGGAGTTTTTGATTTTACAATTTTTTTTGAAATACTATATACAACAGCATTTACATAGGGAGTTTTTCCTCTTGAGCTAGTAGACTATCCCTCTTTTGAAGCTTTATTACAACCCACAATCTCCTATCCTCGAAACTCGTCATCAATGGACGGGTTGGGGTGCACTTCCCTCCCTAGAGGAGGACAAGTGTTTCCACCTATGTGCGTCTCATACCGGCAAATCCAACCTCCTCACCACTCCAATTGAGTTGAGACAAGTGAAAGGTGCAGGTGTCCAAGTTAGGTCATTATCAACAAGAGTCGTGTGTGTGCTCCGAAATACTCTACTTAGGCAGTCAAGAATCCATTGAACCAAGTCTCGTGATCCTCAAAGAATTAAGTCAACTAGACCTGAAGTACCTCAATTCCAGCTCCTACAAGGTTCCTGTTAATTAGGTAGATTTTAAGGTCCAACCAAGCTCCAATCTTCGGATTTTACTTAGACTTGTTCAACTATCAAACTAAATCCGAAAGATGCGAATGCTATGCAAATGCTATGCAGAAAATATTTTGTGATGCAAATTTCAAAGATTTTGAACTTTTTATGATTTTTTGAAAAGATGATGCATATGCATTTTTTTATTTTTCAAAGAGTTTTTCAAATGTTTTTGGATTTTAATTTTGCAGATGTTTTTGGGATTTTTGAAAACTAAAGGTTTTGGCTAAAAACTAGGTACAAATATTTACATAGGGATGTATTTTATATTTACAAGAAGTGGATTTTAAGAATTTACAAGGGTAAGTGGTCGATTATATGTATATATATAGTGGATTTTAGGTGTGATGTATATATTCCTCAAACTTATTTGACACAGGTTTTTCAAACAATTTTTGAAAACTATAGTCCAAAATAATTTTTACAATCAATTTTACACACATGTACACACATTTGAAAATCATTTTTGTAAAGGTTTTCAAACAGTATAGATAGATTTTTCACATATTTTTTTGCAACCATTTTTCAAACCACTTGCAAATCGGTTTTCAAACATCTTATTTCACACAAAGAAGATACTTTTACAATCAAAATCTTTTACAAAGGTTGAAAACATGTAACAAAACATTTTCCAAATAGTTTTCAAAAGATTTTTCACAAAGATTTTCAAACTATTTTTCAAACATTTTGCAAAAAATCTTTTCACCTGATTTATTAATCAGTAAATACACAAAGAATTTGAGGAATAATCACATCTTTTTATTAAGGTTTATAATGAATTTTAATAGTATAATTAGCCATAATTATTAGTAAAAATACGAAAGTACAAGTTATGGCTAAAGTATACACGCAGTATATACGACCCCCCTATACTTAGCTTGAGCTATGTCCTCATAGATCGGAGAGAAAAGAGAAGACATAACTCGTACTAAGTATAGAAAAGTCTAAAGAATAAATGAATAAGAGATGAATGAATAAACCAATGAGAAGTTGACAGTCCCCCCTATACTTAGGATTAAATAATCCTAAGTATAGTCTATACACAAAGAAGGGAGGGTCAAGGGTGGGAATGAACAGATCGTACTCAGACTGTCTCCCCATATACTTAGGGTAAGATAGCCTAAGTATAGACAAGAGAGGAGAGAATGGAGAGGATCGAAAAGAATAGAACACTCGGGATGCACACCCCCCTATACTTAGGACAAAGTACGTCCTAAGAATAAAGAACTGTCTACAAGGGGTGACACCTTTTTGATAGATACAAAAGATAGAAAAGGAGAAGAAGAAAAGAAGAAAAGAAGAAGAAAGTGGATATGAACAACTCGGGATGCGCATCCCCCCTACACTTAGGATAAAGTGCATCCTAAGTGCAGCAGTGATGAAAGGGATGACATCATGTCAGTAGAATAAGATAGACGGGACTGAAAAGAAGAAAAGAAGAAAAGTCATTCAAAAATGTTTTGCTCTGCTTGGCCTTCCTCTACCTCTTTGGAGATATCCGGCTCATCCTTGTAGATTATTTGAATCGAGTCAATGACAGTCATGAATGTATCATGTTCAAGGTATGGCTTCAGAAGCTGTCCATTGACTACAAATGGTTGTGCGTCAACTGACATATTGGATATCAATACACTTCCGTTGTCACGCACCTTCCTAACCATAAATGACCCAGTCCATTTACTCTTCAATTTACCTGAAAAGATTTTTAATTTCACATCGAACAACCACACCTTCTGACCCGGCTCGAAAGACTTGCGGCGGATATGCTTGTCATGCCACGTTTTGACCTTCTCCTTGTACATCAGGCTGTTGTCATTTGCATAATATCTGAATTCCAATAATCTGTTCAGATCCAATTTTTCTGTTCTTCCCTGCTTGCTTAGAGTCCAAATTACATATGTTGATGGCCCATAAAGATTTGTGAATTAATTTGACGGGCAAACGACATGGCTTGCCATACACCAGGCGGTAGGGGGACATTCCAAGGGTGACTTGTACGTTGTTCTATAAGCCCAAAGAACGGAATCAAGCAGCTGAGACCAGTTCTTGCGATCCGGACGCACAAGCTTCTGTAGAATTGTCTTGATCTCCCTGTTTGAACATTCAACTAAGCCATTGGACTGCGGGTGGTAGGGTGAAGCAACGCGGTGTTCAATACAGAATTCCTGGGTCAGCTTTTTCACCTCTCTGTTTATGAAATGACTACCCCCGTCTGATATGAGAATCTTGGGAATCCCGAACCGTGCTATAATGTGATCTCTCAAGAATCGATAGACAGTCCTACTGTCGGCGGTTCGGGCGGGAATAGCCTCCACCCAGCGACTTACATAGTCGACAGCAAGCAGAATATATTCATAGCCATGGTTGTTGAGAAATGGGCCCATAAAGTCGATGCCCCATGCGTCGAAGACGTCCGATATCTGAATGTATTTCAGAGGCATCACGTCTCTCATTCCTATGGTTCCGCCTATCTTCTGACAGTCAGTGCAGCATTTAACATAATCATCTGCATCTTTGAATAGTGAAGGCCACCAGAGGCCACTTTGGAGAACTTTTCCTACCGTTTATTTGCCTGAATGATGTCCTCCAGAATCCTGGTCATGACATAAGGCGAGGACACTTGGAACTTCCTCCTAAGGAATGCACCTTCTCCAGATACAATATGCTCCCTCACGAAATAAATACGGATCCTCCCACTGGTAGAAATGAATTTTAGACAAGAATCTGTCTACTTTCAACTTCGGCCAATCCTGTGGGATTTTCTTAGTCACCAGATAATTTACAATGTCTGCATACCAAGGAAGCGAGGTGACTGAAAGAATTGTCTCGTCTGGAAAGGTTTTTGTGATTGGTTGCAGGTTCAGCTCAGGAGATCCCGGTTCAGGAAGCCTCGATAGATGATCGGCCACCACATTCTTTACCCCGGGTTTATCTTTAATTTCCAAGTCAAATTCCTGGAGGAGAAGGATCCACGGGATAAGACGGGGTTTGGCATCCTTCTTTTATTGTAAGTATCGGATGGCTGAATGATCAGTATATACGATTACTTTGGATCCAAGGAGGTAGGATCTGAACTTTTACAGGGCAAAGACTACCACTAGCAGCTTCTTTTCAGTGACAGCGTAGTTTCTCTGGGCTTCGTCGAGCGTTCGACTAGCATAGTGAATCGCAAACGGTACATTATCTTTTCTCTGTCCCAGTACAACACCAATGGCATAATCTGACGCGTCGATCATTATCTCGAAAGGCTGAGTCCAAATTGGTGGCTGTAAGACAGGGGCATGTGTGATGAGTTCTTTCAGCTGATTAAAGGCAAGGAGCACACGGTCATCTACAATGAATTCATTCTTCTTGACGAGCAACTCAGTCAATGGTCTGGCCAGTTTGCTGAAATCTTTGATGAATCGTCGGTAAAAACCGACATGGCCTAAGAATGACCTTACTTATTTGATGGTTGTAGGTGGCTCAAGTTTGGAAATCACATCCACTTGGCTGGGTCAACCTCCATACCACGTTTAGAAACAACGTGTCCCAGCACGATTCCTTCGGTCACCATGAAGTTGCTCTTCTCCCACGAGAGCACAAGATTGACTTCGCAGCACCTCCGTAAGACTCGGTCTAAATAATCCAGACATTGATCGAATGAATCCCCGTAGACCGAAAAATCGTCCATAAAGACCTCGAGAAAGTTGCCCACCATATCGGCAAAAACAGCAAGCATACACCTCTGAAATGTGGCTGGGGCATTGCAAAGCCCGAACTGCATCCATCTGAAGGCATATGTACCAAAAGGACATGTGAACGTGGTCTTCTCTTGATCTTCAGGAGCAATAGCAACTTGATTGTATCCATAGTATCCGTCCAAGAAGCAGAAGTACTCCTTCGCGGCCAGTCTCTCCAAGATCTGATCGATGAAGGGTAAAGGAAAGTGGTCCTTCTTGGTGGCGAGGTTAAGTCTTCTGTAGTCCACGCACACTCGCCTAGAAGTGGGTACTCTGGTTGCGATCTCCTCTCCTTTGTCATTCTTCACAATGGTGATCCCTGATTTCTTTGGCACCACTTGCAGAAGGCTCACCCATTTGCTGTCGGAGATGGGATAAATAAATCCCGCATCACACCATTTCTGGATCTCCTTCATAACAACCTCCCGCAGGTTAGGATTTAATCTTCTCTACAGTTCTCGAGAGGGCCTGCAATCTTCTTCCAGAAAAATGTGATGCGAGCATAGTGATGGATTAATCCCATGGAGATCAGAAGTTCGCCAGCCTATTGCCTTCCGGTTGCATTCAAGAACCTCCATCAGACGAGATTCTTTGTCTTCGGTCAGATGTGCATTGATAATAACCAGGTACATGTTTGGTGCTCCCGCAAGGAAGGCATATTTCATGTTGGAGGGTAAGGGTTTCAACTCTGGCGAGGTCTGAGCTGCTTCCGAGGTGACCTCATCTATTAACGCAGGTGGCGATTCTTTCATCTGTTCGGTGTCCACCATAATCTGTTCTGCCTCTTCTCTCAAATTTTGACAGAATTTCTCGATGCTCTCCTCTTCATCATAATATTCTTCAACTATTTGCTCTTGATTTTGAAGGCACATCATCTCCACGGCAGTCTCATTCAACACATCAGCGAGTTCCTCATCCTGATCGATAAGGGGAAATTCGACTGCGGTTTCCACTCCCTCCTCGGGGCAGAGGAGTTCATGGATCTCATTGTCATCCAAGAATAAGTTAGCGTCTTGAATTTCTGCTAGAAAGTCGCAGTCGTTAGAATACTCAATCACCCTTGCACATGATGCAGATGTTCGTTCGGCTCGTGCTCCCTCAGGCAGGGTCTCCACTCGGATTGTTTCATTGCCAGCGCCAAAAGTGATTTCTCCCATCCCATAGTTCACTACTGCGTTCGCATCTGCAGAAATGGTCTTCCAAGTATGATTGGGGTAAGGAGTAATGGAGCGGGGACGTCCATATCTAGTACCACAAAATCCGCCGAGAACAGCTTTCCCTGAACTGTAACTATCACGTCCTCCAACAGACCCCTAGGCTGCTTGACCGATTTGTCTGCAAACTGCAGAATCATCTTTGTAGGCTTGAGCGGTCCTAGCCTGAATTCTGTAAGCAGTGAGGCTGGCATCAGATTGACAGAAGACCCGCTGTCGAGAAGTGTTCGTTCAAATTCCTGGTTGAACATCTAACATCGCACAAGAGGTGCTCCCATATCTGGCTTTTTATCTGGGAGGTTGTTGATTGCATTAATGGCGGCCATTGTGAGGATATGATTTGCGGACTTGCCACCCTTGCTTCTGGAGTTGTGAGGGTAAGGCCAGTGCTTGGTTGTACATGCCTCTTTCAATCCTTTCTTCACGGCTGGCATGTACTCAAGAGCTTTCATCAATGGCATGTTCAATACCAAATTCTGGATGATTTCTATGATGGCAGGATCAGACAAAGCATTTTTCAAAATTTTCATTTTTTGTGTTTTTTCATTGGTTCTGGAAAAGGAATATTTACAAACTCTTCACTGATGTCATTCAAAATATTGTCCGTATTGTTGTTTACATGTAGATGACAAAAAGGAGTGGGTTCATCTACAATTTGTGGACCAAAAATGACGGGCTCGGCTTCAGGCGCTGGCGTTGGACTCGCTGCAGGTGCGATGCTCCTCCCGTCAGGAACTGGCTCTGAGGCAGGTGCAGGCGTCTCCAATGCTGGCCTATCTCCACCGAGGTTGCTGCTATATTTTTGTGTTTTGTTATTTTCTTCATTTTTTTGTGATTTTCTGAATGATGGTGCTGCTCCCAAAATGTTGCTTGGCCCTGGTGTTGGCTGGACTGACGATTCTCCGTCAGATGCAAGATGCTTTCCCTTCACCGTCGCTGATGGCTGGAGTACCCTACCACTCCTAAGAGTAACAGCATTTGATAAAAAACACTTTAATTCACCTGATTCGGGTTGGACACTGTCGGCTACCTGTTCCTTGCGTCGGAAATTATTCGCATTGGCTTTGACCTGGGATGGTATGACGGTCTTGGCCACTGTCAGGTCGTCGATCTTTTGATTCATCTCAGTCATATTCTTCATTAATTGTTCAAGGCAGGCCAGGGTCGGATTAACCGGCACAATCTCAGAAGAATCCCCCTGTTGGGGCCTAGAGTGCTGGTATGGCGGTTGAGATTGTGATTGGTACCCCTGAGAGAATTGGTGAGGAGGAGGTTGGAGGAGTACTGTGAGTTCTGTTGGTTGTATGGGGCAGCCGGTTGCTGTCCTTGTCTGCGATATCCGGACTGCTGAGGATCGTGCTGGTAATTCTGCCTCCACGTGTTACTGTGAGACAGAGGCTGGTACTGATATGAGGGCTGGAAGGGTCTCCCACCCTGCTGCTGCTGGTGATAGGGCTTGTTGCCCATGTTCTGACCCTGAGAGTGTCCTTGAGGATGGGTCAGTTACGCTTCAATGTTCCATACACCATTGATCTCCTGAATCAGTGGCAGGGATGGAGAGAACTGCTCAGAGTAAGCTGGTTGGGACTCAGGTTGATATATTACCATCTGTGTCTGAGGCTGCGGGGGCTGCTCCGGAACCTGCACGTAATACGCGTGCTGAACAGACTGGGGCTGTGGTGGAGTCGGTTGAGGGTTTTGCTGCATTGTAGGCTCCTTCTTCTCAGCATTCGGCTCGGCAGAAGTAGACACAACGTTGCACATGTTAGCATTCAACGCACGAACGAGCTGCTCCAGCTGCTGGGAAATCTGATCGAGCTTTTCCAAGCCCTGGGTTCTCTTCTCAATGACAGATAATTTTTCAAGGTCCTGCGACCTCTTCTCAATGATATCCACCTTATATAGGTGGCTCCCAATGATGCTAAGGTTGGAGCTCTCATCCCTGTCTTGATGTGAGAAGCCATGTTTACAGGCTTGCTGATGGCGGATGGCATCTTCATGTATGCTCGGGACGAGGATTGAGCGGCTTCTCCTTCAGCCATTTCCTCAAAGACGTTCCATACCACGTCCTCGTCCTTGTTGAAATGGGAACCGCCGCAAGCGCCATCGACAAGCTTTGTCTCTCAAGTGTAAGCCCACCAAAGAAGTGTTGCACAAGGCTTGTCTTTGGAATTTCGTGGTGGGGACACTTTTCCTGGAGATCCTTGAATCTCTCCCACGCCTCAAGGATGGTTTCGTGGGGATGTTGGCAAAAACTAGAAATATAGGCGCGCATCTGATTCAGTCTCCCGAGAGGATAGAACGTATGAAGAAATGCGGACTTCAACGCCTCCCAGGTTGTCACTACCTTCCCTAGATGGTCGACCCAATATAGGGCCTTGTCTTGTAGGCTGAAGGAAAAGCAGTCATCTTGACTACCTCCAACGGAATCCCAGGGTAGTGAGCGGTAGCACAAATGCGGCCAAACTTCTTGAGATGAATGTAAGGCTCTTCAGTAGTATTCTCGTGAAATGTGGGAAGCAAAGACAAAAACTGCAGCTTTAGCTCGAAGTGGGCAGGAATACGTAGAATCCGAATCCACTCAGTGATGCGACCTGCTCCTGGATTGTATGTCTCCTTCAGCGTAGGCTTCGGCTGCGGTGGGTCTGCTTCCGCTGCATCAAATTCTGGTCTTCCCACCGAGAACTCATCTCTAACCTCTTCGAAATTGAGCTCTTGATTCGGATCGTCCTCCCTGCGACCATCTCGTGCATCGACCCTCCTCCTCAGATCATTTAGCATATCTTGGAAGGCAGTCTGGGCCAGGGCTTGATTAGTCAATTGCTGCTGGATGGCTTGGATGGAAGCCAGCAACTGACTGTTAACTTCATTCTGTGTAGTGTACTGCCCTTCCCCCTGATCGGCTTTAGCTTCTGGTTGGGGTTGTGGTCCCTTTCCTCTTCCACCGGCCATCTCAGATTCTGCTTGACTTGTTGGCTCGTGATCGGGATCTAGATCTGCGCACGGAAGAATGCCCCGATCAGTCTGAATTGCAGCACCAGATGTAGAGGAGAATTCTGTGTTAAGGTCAACCCAGAATTTTGTTAAGGATGGCGATGTGTAAGGAGTGAAATCAATGGCCATCCAAAACGGATAGCGTTTGGAATAAGAGTGATCCCGGATTATTAGAGAAGACGGGGAGTCTGTAGATCGGTTCATGGAGCGTGAACCGGGTTCTCGGGAATTACCCTGAATTATTAGAGAGGGCGAGCGGATGGAACCGATGTGGGTGCCGACAGAGTCTCGACTAAACTGTCCCTTCGTCGCCATCTCGAAGATCAAGAGGAAGATCAATGTGGATGAAAGATACAGGGGGTCAACAAGAAACAAATGGAGTGTAAAACAGTAGAAGGCTCACAATGAGCAAGGGTCAAATGGAAGGATGGCAAAAATGGTGCAACGACGCGATGTTTTTGATCTTGACCTTAACTCGACTAAACAATTAAACCCAAAGCAATGGATTCACCAACTCGACCTGTGAAGCCGTGAAGGTTCGGCAATTATCTTTGTGAGTTTTAGATTTATTTTTCAGGCAATTATCTTGTCACGAGTCCTTAGAGCGCTACGCCTATAGGAGAGAGAGTACTGCCAGAAAAGTATCCCGTACTTGTCCTCCTCCTGTGTAACCTGTAGTCTGCACTTTTTAAGGTCCTTGTAACCCTTCCTGGATCCCTACTCAGCCAAAGAAATAGAGAGAGGAAGCCAATACGCGAAACCGATACTTCGGAACTCGCTCGCAACGGAATCACCCATGAGCGTGCAAGAACCTACTCGGACGCAAGACGACGAGACAGATACTCCCGTGAAAGCGTGGCCTATGCTCGATACTTTAGACAAGGTCAGTGCTCTACACAATAGAGAGTCACTATTGTCGACCAAGCCCTACTCGTCTACGTACGATAGAAGTGTCAATACTTCGGAAATCCAGGCGATACACAAGGCAGTCACGGATTGGGTTTTGGGCTCTATTCCTTACGACATCGCTCACCTCACTTGGAAGGAGACCTTCCCATGCAACCTGAAAACAAATGAGGGCTTTGCTCACCCCAATTAATGAGTCCAATTAATCAATTTTATTAAGGTCAAGTATTTTTAGCAGCCCCTTTTTTTAAATTTTTTTGTGTTATCACTTGTTTTGAGTAAATTCAATCAAGCACCTAACGTTTTTGTCTTTTCTTTGATTCCTATTGATCCAAAAACAGAGGGAGAAGGTCAGCAAAGCAATGCAAGGCGACACTAAGATGGAAATCTCACCTTAGTGCCTAAATGATGAATGCCCAGTTAGAAGACTTACAGTGCTTCCCAGCTCTCTCCATGCGGGATGCAAAACAGGAATTTATAAACCTATACTATATGCCGATATGGACACGGAAATAGTCCTAAGCAAGCAATTGCTAGCGTGAAGAACCACAAGTCGGTCACCGATCTTCAATCCAAGAGTCCGGTCTAGGCTCACCCCTCCTCTTCTCGACACATCGAGTTCAGGAGTAGCGCTTAATAGGGTGGGCTCGCGGCACGTAGGTTTGAAGATGATGAGGCGACTGTTTAAATTAAACAAAGTCCAAAACGTACTATAGGTACATGTAATGGTTATTAGGGTGTTTGGACCTAATTTACTCGATCGAGCAAGCCTAAAGACTAAGGGCTCATTCCACAAAAGAAAGGAAAAATAAAACAAAACTGGAAAATGACAGGCGGTAAAAATGCGTCGAAACTGCGGTGAGCCCCCAAGTGAACAAACACTTGGAAATTGGGTCTGAGTGTCCACAATCCAGGGTACATGTATTATTACAATTAAATCAAATGTCTCTCTCTCACGAAGACTAAAAAACTAACTATCCTCTCTCTCTCTCTCAAGTTCTCCTGCTCTCTCCTGTCGGCTAGGGTAGAATAGCCGGCTCCTCCTCCCAAGGCTGCTCAGAATCCCCTAGGCGATCCTCCTCGGTCAGTGGTCCCTCGCAAGAAAATAAGAAAGGGATGTCAGACAGTTCAAAACAAATTATGCAATAGAAACAGATAATCAGAAATGGCTAAGTAGGTAAAGAGACACAAGTCTACTCTACAAGCCGATGCTCCCCGGCAACGGTGCCATTTGAAAAATGAAAAGACGAGAGCCGCTAAATAGTGTTCTGACAAATCAGACTCACTGTCGCTGGGGCGACTACTCAAGCCTTCACGTTCGTCAACAATTAATCCATACAATTAATCAAGCAACCAAGAGCAAGGATTAAATTTTATTTTACCGTACTAAAAATGTATAATGGCAAGTAAGTAGGGGTCGAACACAGGAAACAAGGGTGTAGAGTGAGCAGACAAGAAGTCAAGGCCTATGTCTAATGAACTACTTAGCCAACGTGGAATTTTTTGTGGGTTTTTAATTTTATAATTTTTTATTTAATTTTTGATTTTATATTTTGGTTTTTGGTTTTTTTATTTTTTGATTTTATCTTTATCTTTTTATATTTTATATTTTTATATTTTCTTTTTTTAATAATAGAAAATAAACAAAGTAGAAAAAAGGGAAGATAAATTATTTATAAAAATAAGTAAAAATGCTCAAAATCAGAAAATAAAATGTTTTTGGTCTTTTGATGTTTTTCTACTGTTTTTGTGATTTTTGGGGATTTTTTCAGAATATTTTTGGTATTTTCAGAAGTCAAAATGCAAGAAAACAGTGAATCAAAATGGCTGGCTGAGTAAAAATGGGAATGAAAAATAGCAAACAGAAACAAAATTTTCCGAAATTAATTTTAAATAAAAGACAATAGAATAGAAAAACTACATAAACTTAGTTTATATTTTTAGGATATTTCTATGAAATTTTAAATTTTTATGAAGTTTTTAGGTTTTTTTCTAATTTTTAAGGTTTTCTTTTTGAAATTTTTAATGATTTTTGGATAGTAATTAAAAGACACTAAAATAGACCTAAGGTAATTTTTTGGAATTTTTAAGAAGTTTTTATATTTTTTTGGTATTTTCTAATGCAAACATTAGCAAAAATGCATGTTTTTTGAATTTTTATAAATAAAATGCAATAAAAATGAAATGCAAAAATATTGCGTGAACAAGCAACGTAACAGGAGCCTATGTTATTTTTTTGAGAATTTTCCGAGTTAAAACTATGCACTAAGTAAATACAAACATCTAACAAAAAGTACACAGCTGGCAGGGGCATAAATGCAAATACTAAAAGTTACTGGGCAAGAGTTGCAATTTCATCAAATAGTCATACACAAAGCACGTGTTCTGTTGTTCACAGGGGTATAGTTGCAAATAATGAAAACCGACAGGACATGAGTGCAATTAACCCAAAAATATATATAAATCACTACGCACAGGGCTATAAATGCAAATACATAAAAGTTCAGGATCAAAGTGCAAAATACCCAAAAACCAAGTGTCCCAGTCAAGTGAGGTGACGTGGCCGAGGGCTGAAGTGCAAATATGAAAAGTTAAGGGATCTAGTTACAATTATTACAAATATTTTTGAACTGCAGATGAAAGTTTTAGTACCATAAACTAAATTCAAAAAAGGACTTGGGTTAAGATACAAAATACCCAAGCCTTGCGCACCAGCGGACGACGGGGATGATTTCACTTGACACGTGTCGATGCCGGTCCACGCGATGACGCTTCGCGTGTGCGGCCGAGATTAGATACTCCTTTGACGATCGGACGGCGCTGGGGCATCGAAATCCAACGGTGGATGTAGCACCTGGGAGGCACCTTCGATCGGACGGTCCTCGAGGATGGTGAAAGAACACGGCACCAGGCGACTTCAACGGCTGATTCCGGCCGACACACGGCCTCTCCCGGCGCAGGACCAAGGGCAAAAGGGTCCTGGGAGCGATCCGCGTCGAGTGATGGCCTCAGGCGAGCCTGAGGCGGCATATAGTGGTCGGACGGCGGAGGTGACCTGGGCGCTTCGTCCCTGGAGTATCGAGGCTCGATAGAGCCTTCTCCTTGGCTCAGACCTACAGGGTTAGTCGCGAAACAAAAAGGGGGTGCAACTGGGGGTGTTTTGGGGTCAAATGGAGGTGATTCGTGACTCGGTCATGGAGCTCCGGCGATCGACGGAGAAGGAGCTCGGGTGTCTCGATCTGAGCGAGATCGAGGTGTATGGAGGTGCGTCGGGGCGAGAGAAGGCGAAGGGGAAGTTGATGAAGGTGGAAGCGAGGCGAGTCAACAGGTGGATGAGGCAGAACACGATGGCAGGGCGGAGCTCCACCGTGAAGTGATTTGCGGATTTACGGTGAAAGAAGCGACGGAATCAAAACCTGTTACAGATCTAAACTATCTAAGGTTAAGACTACAGAATGGAAAAGGAAGGAGGCGAAACTCTCACCGGGAGACCAAGGTCGAGCTTGGTGGCGGAGCTCCGGCAGTGAGGTGGATCACACCTCGATTCGACACCGATGACCTTCGAACTGAGCCCTACGGCTCCCCGCTGTCACCAGGAGGCTGATGGGCTCAAGGGATTAGGAATTCAACGGTGGAAGAGGGATCAAGTTTGAAAAATGGAGGTTGGGGTGGTTTTGTACAGATGGTCGAGTGGCGTCAAAAATCGAGGTGTAGCAAACGCTGCTATGATCCAAAGCCCAAGATGAGACGAGGGCGTGATTGGCGGATGAACAAGGTAAAAAAGGGAAGAAGGAAGAATCATGAAATAGTGTGCAAGGATTTGTCTCGAAAAAACCGTGAAGAAGGGTTAAAACTCAATTCTGACAAGGTTACAGGAGGAGGTCAGACAGTTGACCGGAGGTCAACTGTCAGACCAACCTGGTTGGTCCACGTGGACCAACCAGGAAAAACCTCTAAAAATATCAAAAAAATTGTTTAAAAATAGTAAATAATTTATATATATTTAAGTTATTTAATAAAAAGTGTTTATTATTTTACAAGGTATTTTATTATGATTTTTAATTATTTTTATGAGGTATAATTTTATAAGTTACTTTTTATAGCATTTATAGGTATATTATACATGTTATTATTTTATTTTTATTTTATGAATTTAATTTTATTAGTTTTTTGTTTATTATTTTATAAATTTATAAATACTTTTACATACTTAAATATATTTTTATTTTATTTTTCTGAAGTGTTATATTATTTAATAAAATATTTTTATTTTATTTTTCTAAAGTGTTTAGATACTTAATAAATTAGAAGGATAGATAATATAGGTATGTTTATAGGTCCTAGACCTATGTGTAATATACATGTATTTTATTTTGTATTTCTTTGTATTTTATTCATGTTTTAATGTACAACTATATTATAAGTAAAATTTACAAAATTATATAAAAATATAGAATTATAAAAATAATGAATAAATAATAAAATGAATATTTTAATCTGTACAAGTATACAATAAGGGACCAAAACTCAACTTTCAAACTGTAACTCTGAAAAATACGAAACCACCTCCATTAAATAGCTTATTTTAAATTATATACACGTTTGGTACATTTCGAGTTTTTATTTGCAAGATACGGGTCTGGGAAGTTGGGATTCTGGAATCTTATTCAGACCATAACTTTTTATTTGTACATTATTTTTGAGCGAAATCAATTTTGAATTTTTCTTTATTTAATTCTCTACAACTTTCATGTACAAAGTTTCTTTATTTGAGGTATAAAAAGTGGAACTAAAAATAGGACCCAAAATGAATAAAGAATGGGTTAAAAACAAAGGTATTTTTATTGTATGTTGGCCCTTATCTCCCCCTACTTTATTCCTTGTCGACCTAGTCATCGAGATGCCTAGGTCTCGGAGTTTCGAGTCATAAAATATTTACAATATTTTATTCCTTTTCTTTTCTTTTCTTTATTCTATAATTTTGGCTTTAAAAACCGTATTTTATACACTATTTACACAAGGATGCATGGATGCTAAAGTGCCTAAATTAAGCCTATTTACACGCATTTACTAGAGTTTTTAATGCAAAAATGATAGAATAAAGATGATGAAACGTAGATTCATCAGAAGGGGAGGGGGCGATAGGCCATGGCCTGTCGCTTCCTTCTCCTTCTTCTTTTTTTATTTTTTTAATTATTTTTTGGTGTTTTGATTTAACTTTTTCATGATTTTTTTAATCAGGGAATAAACAAGATAGTAGTAGAGAGGGATGAATGAAGAAGATGATGGAGGTGAAGGTGTGATGGTGATATGATGTAAAAAAATGAATGAAGGTGACAAGGACAAAATAACGTTAGATAATAAAATAAAATGAGAGTAAGATAGAAAGCTGACATGAATTGTCGCCGGAAGGCGGAGCAGCTATGCTGAACTCCTGTCGTGGCCTCGAGCATGTAGCAGAGCATGCGATGCTGCACAACGGTCTGGAGGAAACTGCGACGTGGAGCGGAGCTCCGCGGATCTCGCCTGAAAGGAGGTCGTCGCTTCATATCGGGATGGAACGTTGTCACCGATCAACCTCGATGAGCTCTCTCATTTTTTTTAAGAATGACGGATAGGGAAAAATGTGAATGTGGAGATGAATATAAAGAGAAGAGGAAGGGATGTTAGAATGGTGGTGGTGTTGAATGTGAAGTTGTATTGTTGATGGAGTTGAATGGGAGGTTGGATAAAGAATATGGAGTGGAATGGAGGTTATTAAAAAATGGTGGAGTTGAATGGAAGTTTGTGGTAGAAGAGAAGTTATTGTAGAGAATAAGAAATAAATAAATAAATAAAGTAGGCTACTAAAATATAATAAAAATAAAGATAAGAAAAAGAGTAGAGAATTTACAAAAGAAGACAAACAACATGTACATTTTTTTGTTTGCTTTTCTAAATTATATTTTTTTATCTTTTTAATAAGAGATATGTACAACAGAAAAATACATTGAAATACTAGAACCAAAATACAATACACCCATGATTTTTTTGATTTTTTTAGTAATTAAGAAAGATAAAAAAGAAAGAAAGAATGAATGAATATATACATAGTATACAATGTACATCTAGGTCCGAAAATCCAACTTTTGCAAATGAGCTCCGATTTTAATGAAACTGCTTCCGTTGGATAGATAATTTTTTAACTTGAACTTTAAAAATGAGTTTGATGAATTTGGAGTTCATACAGAGCGGAAATTTGGCTGAAAAATTGGACTTTACTTCTTTTTCTCTTTGGAATATAGGAGCATTTATTTGAGGTGAATTTATTTCCTATTTTTATATTTTTATATACAATTTTATGAAAAATGTAGAGAGAGAATTAGCCAAAAAGGAGTTGAAATGAAATTATTAAAAATACATGAAGTTTTGGGCTATTTACAGGTGGAAAATTCCTTTAATTTTGCGGCTTTTTATTGTTAATTTATTTTGTACAATAATTAGTGTGTTTTATTTACAAGATTCATTTTGTTAATTTATTGATTTTATGGACATTTATTTCAGATTTTACTTGGGGATTTTGCTAAGATCAAGATATTGAGATGATGAATTGTGGATTCATTACCCCTATACTTATACCATGATCATCCCCGAGCATCAATGAATGAATGACTTGGTTAGATACATCCCTTACAATGCCTATGAGTTTTCAAGGCTCAATTCATCGAAGATCCTTAATTTAAGTGATCCTAAAATTTCGGGTTCAACCATGCTCTCATCAAAAGGAATCCGACCTATCTATTTTTCAGATTCTTTGTTTGTACATAAAATATACAGATATGAAGATTAGTGTATTGCAATCATGAGAGTGGAGTCGAGATGTCACTTAAGGTCTTGGTCTATGAGACTCTCCTCTAGACCTAATCCTCAACACTATGGAACAAGTCTATTCTTGCTTTAGTCTACTGTCTCATTAGTTTGTCAGACTCGAAATTATAGATGGACGACCAGATGATGGAGGGAATAGGATTGTGTCTATTTTTCTCTCTCTCTCACATTGGAATAAGGGACCTCTCGAGTGCCTTATTACTCAAAACTTGTATATTTTATTTTGTTGATCGGTGTGTTCGTCAAAAGAATTCGGAGTCATCTGCACTTGTTTTTCTGGGAGTACATCGGGTGTGTCTCTTTTGAGTATATAAGATACCTTTGACACCCAGACTTGTATCACTATACGATGCAGAGCCCTTTTATGGTGCTAGCCCGACTCCTTGGTCCTAAGAGCATTTGGTCCAAGTGGACACTTTGAAAATGGTTGGGAGCGCTCGCCTTTGGATGGAAGCTCTTTGTAATTTGACTTGATATTTGAGAGCTCTTTTCTTTCAACATTTTTTTGGCTAGCTCCATTGCTTTTACCAAAAGTTGGCACACACTGATCAACAACTACACTAATTTCAACACCCCCTGGTACATGGGTAAATATCAAGAGATAGCACGTGAACTTGTTCACATAGTGGATAGGGTTTTGCTGACACTCAGGTTTCTTGAAGCCTTATTAACTTTATCCCATCCTCGAGCATCATTAGATCGAGTCTAGACTCAAATCACCAGTTCTAGTTCCTCAAGTGATAACTCAACTCATCTCATCAATCATGCGGTTGTGAATGTGTTGTGCTGACCATATTCTTTTGAAAGGTAGAGATGATGAGTGCAATATAGCGCTCAAATCTTTCAAACTAGGAAAGTATGGATTATTAAGTTTCAAAAACCCTAATGACTAAGGCTGGCTACCTCAGTCTCTCAAGATCTCAGAAATCCAATGTCTTTAAATCTTCAAGCCCTGAGTGATAGTGAATGTGTCAGGAATATACCAACCAAGGAATGCATGGATGTATGAGATTCTTAATGAAATGCAAGACCATGAGTGGAGTTTTTTTTAATTTTGTTTTGTTTTTCTTTGCTCCTTTTCTTTTCTTTTTTTTCTTTTTTTGAAAACCATGTATTATTTACAAAAAGAATTTAGTATAATATAAATAATATACACAACTTGTACCCATCCCTGATTTTAGAAGAAAATCATTAAAGTATGAGCTATGGATAAAGTATGCAGAATACATACAAACATACTTCCCTATACTTATCTTGTGTTATGTCTTTGTGGCACAGAGTGAAATGTAGACATAGCTCGTACTAAGTATAGATGAGAGAAAAAGAAGTCGACATGCCCACCTATACTTAAGACTTTTAAGGGACTAAGCATAACAAAAAAATACAAAATGAGGCAGTCGATGGAGAGGGGAAAGGAATAGAAGTGGAGTATACATGATGGTACTGGTTCCCCTATACTTAGGTGCAGGTCAACCCAAGTATGATCACATAATTACAAGTGGAGAACCAGGTAGATTTACGGATGTACAAGGTCAAGGAGGTTTGCGATGGACCTTCTTGCATGAGTGTGGCGGGAGATAGTATGGAGATGTGGAGGGTGGTGAAGAGGGGGAGAGTGAAGAGGACCAACCATCGTCAGAGTCGTCCTTAGAAGAATAGTAGTCGTACATAGAGGATATCCAATTATTGTTAACTAGAGGTAAGTGCCCTTGGATCAGAGTTGTACCTATTGCACTTACCTATTGAACCACTTCAGGACTGGACGAGGACTCTTCAGAAACCACCTGGTGTCTAAGATCAAAGGTGACTTTCTTGGTCAGCTTGTTTCCTTGAGAAGCATTGGGAGGAAGATGGACACTCTTCATCTTTTTATCTTGAGTAACTGGTGTGCCGTTTATGAGTTCCTCATAAGATGAATCCCTGTAAAAGTCGACCAATTCTTGTAGGGTCATACGTTGCTTTGGGCGAAGGAGCATGTTCCTGGTGGCTTTGTGATTGCTGGCTGATGTTGTTGATGTCATCTCCTAATAATCGTGAATTTTAGTGGCATCAGAGGTTTCCTGAGTCAGTTCCTTGTATGGTTCAAGTATCTCGTTAATTATTACCGACTCAAAGATTGGACCACTTAAATAATCGCAATGTTCCTCAGAAATATGGTCTAATTCATCATAAGCACCTAATTCTTGATTCCTCAAAGGAGTTGTATTAGGGTGAGAATCAGAGGTTTGTCCAACAGTCGGTCTCTCAGGTAACTCTCCTAGGGTATGGTGTGTTTTTTTGAAGGAGAGGTATGATCATGTAACATGGTTTCTCCTGATCATGATTGTCGATTTCAAGTCAGGTTTCCTCAAAGAATGTTGTGTCATTGAGTCTTTGTGCATTTTGGTCGAAGTTCGAAAATTTGATGTCTTAAGTCTCACAATCGACAATTGCCTTAGCAGAGGCTAAGAACATCTTTCCTAAAATGATAGGAAATTCAAAAAAACGTTCCGGGGTGTTCAATGTCAAGGACAATAAATTCCACTTTATGTTATTCACCTCAGAAATTTACGATGACAGAAATAACCCCCTGTGGTCTTTTGGTAATCGGGCAATTAAACAATCAGCCTAGTCTCTTTGAGTTGTCCGAATTTGAGTTGGTCAAAGACAAGCTTGGGTAGGATGTTTAATGTAGAATCATCGTCTAACTGAACATGAGTAAATATGGTATCCTCAATTTTACATGTGATCCGAGTCAACTGCTTGACTTTGCGGCTTTTGATTTTATGTTTCATCACCAAAGAGTTGGTCATAGATATGATATAATATTCAATCATGGATCACTTCTTGCCCATCATTTTGAGATTTAGTTGACTCTTCACAAATTGCTTATGATCGAGCACATATTCTATGACCTTGATCAATGGAAGCTTTAAGATCAGGCTCTTGCAAAATGCTTCCATTTCATAATTCTCTAATTTTTGAATTTTCTATTTTTTAACTGGTATTTTCTTTGATATGGTTAGTAGGAGAATCATAGGTCAGTGGTGGATGTGTCTGATTGTGAGTCACGTGATGATTTTGTGGTTCGCAAGGTGGTGGCCTCACTTCTTCTAAATTCTTCATCGACTGGGTGAGATTGTATATTTTCTCAGTTAAAGTGTCTGCTCTACAATTAATCTGAGCAGTCTCATCCTCAATCATCTCATGACTAGTGATTGAGTAATCATTCTCCATATGTCGTGAATCTGGTATGTAACCTCGAGTAGAGTATTCATTAGTCATAGTTGTTACGGTTTGGTTATGAGTCATATTTCCTTGACTCTAATTTTCTCGTGAATTATCAAAGGAAAATTGATCGTACTCAAGAAGATAGTCAACCTGAGTAGGGGATAGTTGGGAGTCCATAGTAACTGAAAATCTTGTTTCTTTGTCAATATTGGTTACTCTATTTTCCATCCTTAATTCTGCTCACTCTCTCATGCCCCATAAGATTGTCAGAGTGTGAGAGGGGTCTACTCCATGAAGAAGAGTTGGCATAGGGTGGGACGTATGGGAGGGAAGAGAAAGATGGCTGAGGGGGACCTGATTTAAAGAGAAGGTTCCCCTGGAATGAATAAGAAGAAGGATATCGGGACATGGTCGTAGAGACCGGGTAGGAAGACCAATGTGTTGATATCTTCTCAAGAGATGGATGGAATGATTTGGGAACCATGATTTTCTTTCAATTGCAAAGTTTTTGTATACACAAGTCAAACACAAAACAACCACGTAAATTTACCCACTCGACACTTATGAAGGCATGTTAGGGTTCGACCGCTTATCTTGTTAATTTTAATTTTAGAGATAAAACGGTCTTGAAAATTAAGCGGAGCTATTAGGTTCCAGAATATTTCGCAAAGGCTATCCTGAGTTCATACAACTAGTTGCATCTACTTTCAACCAATATGGGTGTAAGTATGGATCGTTAGACGGCTACCTGTGTTACTTGAGGACGGAGCCTTTCACGGTGTCCTCTAAACCACCCACTCTGCTAAGGAAAGTCGGAACTGTAAAATGGCTATCCAAAACCCTTACTGAGAAGTAGCTAGTTGTTTTTAAAAACAGTAGTCTGAATGAAAATTTCTGTGTTTTGGCTCTATCCTAGGTGTGTGATCTTGTCCTTACAAACAATGAGTGGGTTATTCTCCACCAGGCACAAGGGTTATTTTTTTTGTCAATTTTATTTACAGTCGCCTTGATCAACAGTCCCAATTTTAGATTAGGGTTATCACTGAAGTTTTTAGATGAGCACAGAAATTCATGCCTAACAAGTAATCCCGATTTCTTTAATTCCTAGGTTGTAAAACTAAAGAGGGAAAATAAAAAAAGCAAACGCAAGCGTAAATCAAGGATGCATGCTTAAGAAGAAGACTTACAATGATTCCCCGCATTCTGCATGCGGGATGCAATACAAGGAATTTAAAATTCACACTAAACAAAATGCACATATGAAATCGCCCTAAGCAGATAGTTCTATTAGCGAAAAGAACTGATTAAAAATTTGGCTAAGTTGAATGATCTTCCATTGCGTATAGTTAATGAAAGTACAACCTAAGAATTACACACACAATCAAGAACAATTAAACAACCATAAATGTGCCTAATTCCTATGTCACTCAAGTCGGGTTCCAACCACACAGAAGGAGTTGAAACAGACCCGACGCACCACAAAGAAGTCCAATCCTTAATTATTACAAATTAACAAGGTTCAAAGAGAGAGAGACCCTATGAATAATGTAAAACATTTAATCTAAACTAACCCTCTCTCACAGAATTAAAAGAATAAATCTTCTTTATAGATCCTTGAATTATATCCATAGATTTCTTCGAGCTATCTGCAAAGAGAGAAGATGTGGTTAGTATCAGAAATAAGAGAAAGATGCAAAATAAAATGCAGAAGGAAGAAAAATGACACAGGAATTAATTTTACAAAAAAATAATTACGGAAAATAATTTAAAAGCCTAAAAATACGATGTTCCCCGACAACAGTAGCATTTGATGAACTCGAAAATCACCTCTTTAGTTATAGAGAATTGTAGTATAGGAGATAAAATTCGATTCAACAAAAATCACAATCTTTGAATGTTGTGGAGTATTTTTACTTGGTAAGTTTACCAAGGTCAATCTTATGGAACAATGATTTTTAGTTAAGTGGTTTTAATTTAAGTTAAATAATTAATTAATTGTTAAGTTAATTGCCATGTCAAATAATGAAGAGAAAATATGATGGTGCAATGCGAAAAGTAACAGAGGAAATAATTCAGCATCGGATCTGTGATGGTGATTTAATTTCTCAAATAACATGATCAATAAATCCTTAAAAGATTATCACCGATCAAAAGAGATTCAGGAGAAAATTTTCCAATTAATTTCAAGTTATAACCAAGGAGATTAATCAATGAATAATTTAGTCATTCAGGAGATCAAGAAAATAATCTTCAAATAGATGTGATGATATAAAAAATCTCTCAAAATTAATTCTCAGATGACTAGAAATTGAGTAGATAAAATATCAAGAATTATATTAAATTCTCCTCGAATACACCCTTGTACATATTAGTTCTTAAAGGGCATAATCAATTATCAAAAAGATTGAATTAGTAAAATCCAATCAATCAAGCCCCCTGCAAGGATTATATCCTCAAAGATTATCAATAAAAATACTAGCAATTTAAATATTCGTCATTGCATTCCCTGCAGAATAAATCATTAATCTCCTTGATAAAATAACACGTATATATCAAAAATCAAGCCTAAATAGATCAAATCACTCCTCAAATGATAATTATAAATAAATATTTAATGATCAATCTACAAGGTATGTTAAGTGATTGAGTGTTCAACAAGCTTCAAAATGACATATTATACACTAAAATCAGAGTTCGTATGAGCAAGTTATGATAAAATGAAATAACAAGGACTAAAATGTAATAAAAATAGTTATTTCTCCCTCAGACATGTCCTTGGGGACTTATATGCAATTTTTATAAGTTATCAGGGCCTTCAAAGTAAATTACCCAAGAAGGGGGTATTTTAGTAAATTGCGGAAGGTGACGTGGCTTTGATGCAAATTTTCCAAGAAGTACGTGCCTCACACGTACCTCCTGACTAGTAGGACTGCTTTGTAATATCTGTATCTTCAGGGGCCCAGTTGAAATATGCCCCCACGTCCTTCTCACAGAGGGAGGCTCTACGCTGCTACTTTGGGAACAACTTCTAAGGCAGGTAGAACGACCATGCGTGGCAGCTAGGGCATCGGGCAGGGCGACCGCACGGCTGCTGGTGCACTCCGAGGAGGCCGCATGATCTGGTGGAGGGCAACGGGGATAGGTACATGGAGATGGAGGTGGTGTGGTGATGTGAGGACAAGCGGGGTCGGGCATAGGCACTAATGTAGCCCAGCAAGGAGGGCGAGGACGTTGGGTGTGAGGGGCGATTCAAGGAGGTGAAGGGGCAGCGAGCAATATGGCGGTGTGATGGTGAAGGTGGTGTGGATGTTGTACGGTGGTGGAATAACGAACAAAAAGAAAATTAGGAGGGGGGTTTCGCTAGGAATTGGAGGTGAAGGTGGTCTTCGACTCCTGTGTCATCGCTTGATTCACTACAGCGAAGGGAGCGAAGAGCTCTACTACTTGTGTGGTGGAACAGCTTCAAGGTGCTCGGGGAGCACCTCGGATCGCGCCAAGAGAGGTCTTCGCCCGAGATCTGGGTCACTTTCACCACCCTAGATATCGTCTCTCACTCTCTCTCGATCAGGTCGATGAAGGGCGGATGCGAGAGATGGTCGGTCGAGGGGAGTATTTATAGAGGTGGTTGGGGATTTGGGTAATGGTCAGAGGTTGAGGAAGGAGGAGCGTTGGCAGGGGCCGGTGTCGTAACGGTCAGCGGTGGGCGACCATTTTGGGTTAGGGGGAGAAACAGCTGGAGGAAGATGGTCATGTTCTTGGCATGTGACCAGGGGTGGGCAGTAGGAGAGGAAGCGAGGGTGCCACATGGCATGCCATGGGGTTGCCATGTGTCACCTGACGTGCCCGCAAAAGCCGCGATAAGAAATCGTTTTTAATCGTCGTTCGTGAAAAGAAATATGTGTCGTTCGTTGTAGGCGGCGATTCGGAAACAGTCAAGAAATAACCACAATGTTTAATCAAATTCAATCAAGTGGTTTTTATGTTTATTTTACTTGGGCAAGTCCCAAGATCGATCACAAGGAGGCAAAGGAACAACCTAGATTAATGTCTATCCAATTTTAAGTTCGGTTTTCAAGGTGGTCTTTTTTTTTGGAATTTTTCAATGCAATAAGGGATGCAAAGTGCAAATGCGGCCTATTTTAGGGACTAAAATATAAAATACGTTCAAACGATGTCCGAAAAATACGAAACTTGGCCACAATGTAAATAACGATGAAATGAATGCACTGTAATTTTTTTGGAATTTTTTGGATGCAATATGAATTTTTTATGGATTTTTAAATGCAAACAGAATGATTTTTCAATATTTAATTATAATAAATATTAAACCTACTTATTTTTGAGAGATAAAATTATCTAAGATTTATCACTAGGTGATGGATCTCAGAAAAATCCTAAATCTCGAAAATGTGGGGTTTAATACCTACTAAAAATTAAATACTAAAATATGCAAAATGATTTTTACAGAGCAAAGTATGCATGCGAATGCAATGATTTTTGGGCACAATGTCAAGCAACTTAATCTCTACAATATATGTTTTTTGGGGAATTTTTAAAGCAACGGTTAATTAACTATGAATTTCCGAGCACAGATTGGGCAAAATATTTCAATTTCCACAAAACACTTATTTATTAATCAACCGTAATTCACAAAAATATCCACAGCATGTCAAAATGTAGAGAATTAAAAGATGAACAAAATGCTATTTTTAAATGAATAAAATGATGCAATGTAGAGGTCTATAATGGATGACAAAGACAGGGGTACAGATGCAAACTGGATAAATAAAAATAATGCAAGGGGGGACCTAAAATTAATTACCAGAAGTAAGGGGGTGAATCTGCAATTCTTCCAGTGGACACGTGCAGAGCACGTGCCCTCTAGAAGGTGGACTGGCGCGTGATATGGAAGGAGGCCGGGGGGTCTTCTGCAATTTACCCACGGGACACGTGCAGAGCACGTGCCCTCTGGATCTGGGGCGTGAGTGTAATAAGACGGAGCTTCGGGGGCTTCCCTTCAATTACTCCACGCGGTCACGTGCGCTGCACGTGACCCGTGGGTAGATGAAGATCTCCCCCGCCGCACGTGCCCCTCACGTGCGTGGGGAGCCTCGGGCTTCACGCCCGGTGGCTGGTGGCGAGGGAGGCGGAGAAAGCTTCAGCGGGAGGAAGCTTCTGGCGGAGTCGATGGCGATGCGGTTGGCGGAGCAGCTGTTAGAGGCGCTCTGGTCGTTCTCCCTCGGCGGAGTTCGATGCTGAAGAAGATGGTCGGTGGCGATGAAGTCGTTGGGCGTGGGTCAGCGGAGTTGTCGATGACGAAGGTCGGAGATGGAGTCGGACACGATGAATGCGGCGTTGGTGTCGTAGTCGGTCGTGTGGCGGCGGAGGTGAACGAGGAAGTCGTCGGAGAAGATATAGCTCGACGGCGTGAAGCCGGAGCGAGGCATGCGCGAGGGCGGCGCTGCGACGAGCGGTGGGTGCTCGGATCTCGCCGGGGAGGCGACGCGGTGCTGTCACCGCCGCGAAGGGTCTCCAGGTGCAATCGGCGGATGGGCTGCTCTGGTGGTGGCGAGGGTTTTAAATAGGCGAGACGAGAGGTCGTTGGAGAGGCGAGGGAAGCGGAGGCGGTTGGCTGCGGTCGTTGCGGAGGGGAGAAGGCGGCGGAGGGCGCGAGATCAGCGGGCGGAGGTTGCGGAGAAGAGGTGCGGCGGTTGCGAGGTTGGGGTGACCTACAGCGGCCGTTCGATCGGCCATGATCGAACGGTTGCGGGGTCGCCACGTGGGGCACAGGGAGGAAGGGAAGGCGCGGCACGTGCGGAGCACGTGCCTGGGGGTACGTGCAACGCACGTGCGCGAGTTTTAATTTTTAATTTAATTAATTTTTTTTTAATAAAAACGAGATTTAAAAAGGCGAAAAAACCATGACACGTGGCGGCCTCTGGGGCTGCCACGTGTCACCTCCAGAAAATTCGAAAATAAAACCTCTTGTAAAATAGATAAAAAAATAGCAAATGACCTCGGATCGAAAAAGTTCCTTCACGAAAAAAGCTCGTCTCGACGAGATCTACAACTTTCATGAAGACATCAAAGCCAAATTCGGTCAAATGTGAAAAGTGAATTTTTGGGGTATCCCATGTACATAAAATACCTTGATTTTTGGGTTTTCTAATTTTTTTTTGTCATTTTTAAACAAGATAAAAAAAACGGAAAAATAAGGAAAACTCGAAGATAAATAAAAGAGACCTCAATCTAATTTTTTTGGATTTTTATTAATAAAGAAAATATACACATAAAATACAGGTCAAAAAGCCGCGAAAATACAATGTACAAAAGAGGCCCCAAAACCCAACTTTCACATACAAGCTCCGATTCACTTGAACTTGGTCTTGTTTTGAAGGTAATTGAGTGTGCATTAGTTCAAAAGTGAGTAGGATCAAATCGGACACTGGATGGGGAAGATATGTGGCTTTTAGTCCGAAAATCCTGAAACTAGGGTTTGGGTTTTTGGTCCACTTACCAGGGTTAATTATTTTTTTGTATTTTTTTATTTATTCTTGTTAGTGATGTGCACACAGTGGAAGTGAGTTTGTGGTATGCGGTGTTAGCATGAAGGAGTTAAAAATAGGGGAAGTTAGGCTATTTACAGGTCAATTTGGGCTTGGATTTTTGGCTTCCTATTTTATGCAGAAATTAATGCTAAAATGCAATTCTTATGAAATCATGCATGAATGCTAATTATGCAGAATAAATGCAGAAATGCAGTTAATTTTTAGGGACTTAAGCTTAATAAATGAGATTTAGAGTGATGAATCCGAGATTCATCATCCCCCTATACTTAAACCATGCTCGTCCCTGAACATCAAAAAGACATGCCATGAAGTGAAATGAGACTGGGTTCCATACCAAGACCATGAGCTGAAGGTGAGAATGAAACTAAACTCGACCTTTGGATTAATAGTGTGTCGGAACTTCTGTGAGACTTAGAATTTCAAAATCAACAGCCCTCAAGTTCTACACATCATTAACACAGATTCAACTCAGAAGTCATCTTAGATCAATCCTCTTCCCAAAGTATACCCTATGAACATTGAATAACCGACTCATGTGTGTGAAGGGTTTTTAGCTCTTCCCATCCAGAATGCCGGACTACCATGCTCCTCTCCTCTCCAGTAACTCGTCCTCGGGGAGTCAGGTATTTCCTTCTAAGGTCTGTCGTGATGTGTTCACAATCGAAATGGGGGAGAAGCTAGAAGAAAGAGAAAAGAACTGGAGGGGGTGGCCAGTGTAGTCACCTCTCCTTGTGAAGATGGCCAGTGTAGCCAAGTCTCCACCAAGATCTGCAGGTTTCTTGAAGCTTGGACCTTTTTGGTCGAATTTTTATTTGGTAGAATGCTTCTTTGTATTTGGAATTTTTGGTGGTTCTGCTTGGATCTTGTTTTGCCCCTACGGATATAGCATCTTTTTATTCCGTACATTTTTTGGGG
Organism: Ottelia alismoides; assembly: GCA_037367405.1. Lineage (NCBI taxonomy): Eukaryota > Viridiplantae > Streptophyta > Magnoliopsida > Alismatales > Hydrocharitaceae > Ottelia > Ottelia alismoides. The sequence continues at coordinate 123,267 of JAZKJV010007493.1, read as the reverse complement.
TCTTAGAAAAAATTGTGCCCAGCCGTCCATCCCTTTTCCGAAGCTTTATTTCAACCCGTACTCCGGTCTTTAGATTTCCACGCTACCAGAAAAGAAACTCACATAGTCTTCCAACATCCCGTCTGGGTTGAGCTAAGTGCATAGTGAGAGAGTGCAAATTAATTCCCTATTCCAGAGTGGTACCCAGAATGAAGAGACCAGGTTAGACACTAAGAGTCAAACGCTGCACATTGTCATGTGGAACTTAAAGAATTAAGTCAAAAGACCTGAAGCTCTTAAAATCCTATTTCTCGGTGAAGTTCCTCTGAAAATTAGGTAGATTAAGGGCAAGCCCAGACCACTCTCGGTTTCGGCTCATAACTTGGTTCAGAATCCAATGACTTTTCACAGATGCAAATGCATGTAATGTTGGATGAAGTGCAGGTGTGTGTAATGCAGACACAAAATTTTTTTTTTTGACATTTTATGCAAGGGATTTTTATGCAGAAAATGGAATAAGAAGCCTCTTTTTTTTTCAAATATTTTGGCAAGTTAGTGTTAGTAGCAAAACTCCCTTTTTTTTCAAGTTAATACCCACCCCGTAAATACATATAGACTTACGCGAAAGTACGAGATATGGGTAAAATATATACAGAGTATATATACAGACCCCCCTATACTTAGCGAGTGCTGTGTCCTCAAAGCACAAAAAACGTAATGATGACATAGCTCGTGCTAAGCGTAAGGGAGTCGAAAATTTTATATACAATGGGTTAGGAAGTAAAGCGGACAAGAGGCGGTTATGATATGTGAATGAGGAGAGGATATACAGGTGGATGTCGGTTCCCCCTATACTTAGGCTGTGGACAGCCTAAGTATGGAAGAAGGGTGAAAATGGAGCGGTTAGGAGTATGAGAAGGATGGTATAAACAGATGGCATCGGTCCCCCCTATACTTAGGCCTTGGCCTAAGTAGAGGAAGAAGCTGTACAAGGAGACCGATGTGGTCGGGAGGGAGGGTGGTTAGCCGAATGATTAAGGCGGTTTTCGGCTGATCTTCTTGTGAGCCTGTGGTGGGAGATCATAATGATGAGGTGAAGATGGAGCATATGATTCCCAACTACAATCAGTGTCATCCTCAGAAAAATCATGATGGATAATAGATGAAGTGTTTGAGTCAGATGAAAGATATCCATCATCAGAGTTATCCTCAGAGGAGTAGTATTTGAAAGTGGACATACTCCAAGTTTGCATATCTTTTTGTTTCTTTAATTGTTTCCTCAGAATTTGTTCCTTCTTGGGGTCAATCAATTTGTCCTCAGATGATAGCTCAGAAGCACCGGTCTCAGTCAGCTCATACGAAAGAATTCCATTGTACTTGAAGAGGGCAGGAACATCAGCTTTGGATGAGTAGTAGTTAGGAACGGGAGTTGTCCAATGAGAATTGAATTTTGGATCCTTACGAAGATATGGCTTTAGGGCTGCCGAACAGACTTCACTCATGTAGACTACCTTTTCCGGACCTGATGAGGGACCATCAGACGATACCTCTTCTGGAAGGTCAAAGGTGACTCTCTTTTTATTTCGTCGTGAAGGTGCCGGTTCACTTGAGTATCCAGATGAATAGCCATTGAAATTCTCCTTGGTCGGTGTTCGATCTGCGTGCTTGCTCTTAGTCTCCCGTATGTTTGAGCATTCTCGATTTGGGATGATTTGGTCAAGATATTCAGAGAATGTTGCTCCCGGGTGTGACCATGCATATGTCTCAGGATCGTAGTAGAAAGATTTGTCTATTTTAAGATCCTCGGGGATTTGAATATTGGGGAGAGTCTCTGCATGTTCTTTCTCCATTGATTCGATGTTGGTGCATTCCTGAGTCGAGTTGATGTAATCCATGTAGTCAGAGTAGGTTGACCCAGGGTGTGCCCATGCATAAGCCTCCGGATCGTATGATTCATATACATGATTCTCCCTGGTGAGAGCGGCTGGGAATGGAGCAGGGGGGAGATTTTCTAAACCAATAGTCTCATCAACAACCGCTATCTCAGGTGTGGGGTAGGGCTCTTCTACTGCTTCATGGTTACGGTTGTCGGGGACTTCGTAGGTTGCCTCTGGCGATCGTGGTTCCTCAAAGACATGGTCAGATCTAAGTGCTTCCAATGCTGTGAAATTGATTTCCCGAGTCTCACAATCAATACTTGCCTTGGCCAATGCCAAGAATGGCTTTCCGAGAATGATTGGAGACTGGGTAAATTCTCCTTGATGCTCAATATCGATGATCGTGAATTCTACTTTGAGCGGAGCACCTTGGAATTTCATGATGACAGAGATGGTTCCTCTCGGCCGTTTTATCGATCGGTCCGCCAATTGAATGATCTCTCGTATCTTTCGAATCGGTCCGAGTTTGAGTTCATGGAATACAGAGGTCGGGAGGATATTAATTGGTGAATCGTCATCAATCCGAGCATGGGTGAAAATTATGTCCTTGAGTACACATTCAAATCTGGGCAACCGCTTCACTATGCGGCTCTTGGTTTTTCTCCTCAACACCAAGGAGGAGGCCATTGACAATATATGTCTGTCGGTTTTTGTTCGAATCCTACCCGATTTCTTCATCGTTAATTTGTCCAATACAAATCCTTTAAGATCGGGGAAGTGTTCAATGGCCTGAAGAAAGGGAAGTTCAAAAATAAATTTCTTTCCTAATGCTTCCCGTACGGTTGGATCCAAATTCCTCAGATCGTTTTCAGTCTCAATTTTTATGAAGTTTTCTAAATTTTCAATTTTTTTGTGGTTTTCAAATATTTCTATTTTTTTGTATTTTCTGGGTGGTGTGGGGGTGTGGGGTGTTCTTTAGAAGGGCTCTGGAGTTCAGGGAGAGGGTCAAAATTGTCCATAGGTCCCTGAATATCCTCAAAATTTCCAATTTCGGATCCAATCATTTCCTCATCCATTTTTATAGCCGAGCTACCAGAGATTAATCGATCGGCAAGTTCTTGAAATTTATCCTCCATTAAATCAAATTTCTTATTCATCCTCAAAATATTCTCCAGAATCTCTTCTTGGCCAAATATGGGAGCAGTTGGGGTATGTTTTTGTAATTCAATGTCCTCTTCCATTTTTCTATATGTACTAGGAGAGGGATCTCTGGAAATATCCGATGTACGATCATCATTTTCTGAAAGTATCTCCTCAATAATCATGGAAGGTGGCTGCTCATATGGTCTAGGTAAGTGGAGTTGGTCCAAGGAGAGTTGTGATCTTTTGTGGTCGGCCCAATCCTCTGTATGAGTGAATAGGGGGTTATTATGTTCAATCCAAGGTAATGATTTTTCTTTGGTGTTCGAGAATGATGGAAGAGATGAAGAAGTGTTTAATTCGATCATGTGGTTATCTTCTCCCATGAATGATGGATTGACATTTATCGAATATGAGAGGTGAATTGTATGATCAATGTAAAGAGGATTAAATGAAGAAGTAGAGCCCTCAATCATTTCTTGGTTTGTCTGCTCTGAATACAAAGGGTTGTCATTCATGAAATAGGTCAGATTAGCAGAAGGAGATGGATTTATTGGTGGTTGAGGGGGAGGTGTTTTGGGTCTAACCGATACGAATTCATTTTCATAGTATAGCTCTGATGGATTCTCGGATAAACGTTCGGCTATTTTTGAAAGGGCTGAAAGGAATGAGGGGTTGGGTCTGCAAGAGTTATTGGACAAGAATTCCATTGTGAATTTTAAATCAAGAAAGGAGAGAGATGATTGCACGGGATAGTCAAGAGAAATCAAATGTGTGGCTATTGATCTTGAAATCGGTTCACGCACACCAATGCAAACACAATTCAAACCCTGGGTTCACCAACGCACACAATGAAGCCGTAAGAGTTCGGCTATTATCTTTTCAATTTTAGTTGGTGATAAATCAATCTTGGCAAAAATTTAGTGAGCTGAGATTTCGGATTTGGGCTCTAGCCTTAAATGTCGTCTCTCGCTCACTCAGAAAAATAGAAACATACAAGGTCGGGGTTGCTCTCCCGCAGAAATTCTTGATTTTATGGTTTATTTTGATCGGTTATATTTAGCAGTCCCAATTTTAATGAGGCGATCACTGCAAAATTTAGATGAGCACAAATACACGTCTACCGTCCAGTCCCAATTTCCTTTAGATTTATGTGATAAAACAAGGGGGAGAAAGTCGGGAAAAGCCGATGCACGTGGAAAACTATGATGAATGCTCAGTTAGAAGACTTACAGTGCCTCCTCGCAACCTTCATGTGGGATGCAATACAGAATTGAAAAATTTATACTAAATGCGTGCAAGCGGATGAAAACCGCACCTAAGCAGAAAGTTCTATTAGCGGGAAGAATTGAGTTAAATTTTTGGCTAAGTTGAACGATCTAAGGTGCGTCTCAGTTAATGTGCAGTGTGGCTTAAGATCCTACGAGCACAAGCAAAGATAAAAATGCTCTAAGAGCCGTATGTGCAGGTCTATCCTAATCGCCACTCAAGTCGGGCCCCACCCTCACCGGAGAGTGAAACATGCCACGACACACCACAGAAAAGTTCAAAGTCTTTTTTACATGCGCGAGAGTCCGAACGGACACCGCTGTAAATGAGCAGAAATGGAAATTTGCAGAAATTAAAAACCTAGACTCTACTCTCTCTCTCACGACTCGACTCGATCTTAATTTAATTGCGGTTTCTTCGGGTGTCGGTGAAGATGCGTCGGTTCCCTGAAAAACCGCTCCACGTGCGCCGGGTACCTCGCAAGAAAAATAAGAGAGAAAATGTAAGAGAGTGACTCAAAATAATCAAAAATGAAAGAAATGCTGAAAAATAAATACAAGCAATAAAATGGGATTTACAGTGAAAGATTCGGGGGTCAGACTACCCGAATTCGGAAAACCGAGCGAAAAATTTTCAAAACACAAAACTAAGCCGTTTGCCTCCCCGGCAACGGCGCCATCTGACGTGCCCGCAAAAGCCGCGATAAGAAATCGTTTTTAATCGTCGTTCGTGAAAAGAAATATGTGTCGTTCGTTGTAGGCGGCGATTCGGAAACAGTCAAGAAATAACCACAATGTTTAATCAAATTCAATCAAGTGGTTTTTATGTTTATTTTACTTGGGCAAGTCCCAAGGTCGATCACAAGGAGGCAAAGGAACAACCTAGATTAATGTCTATCCAATTTTAAGTTCGGTTTTCAAGGTGGTCTTTTTTTTGGAATTTTTCAATGCAATAAGGGATGCAAAGTGCAAATGCGGCCTATTTTAGGGACTAAAATATAAAATACGTTCAAACGATGTCCGAAAAATACGAAACTTGGCCACAATGTAAATAACGATGAAATGAATGCACTGTAATTTTTTTGGAATTTTTTGGATGCAATATGAATTTTTTATGGATTTTTAAATGCAAACAGAATGATTTTTCAATATTTAATTATAATAAATATTAAACCTACTTATTTTTGAGAGATAAAATTATCTAAGATTTATCACTAGGTGATGGATCTCAGAAAAATCCTAAATCTCGAAAATGTGGGGTTTAATACCTACTAAAAATTAAATACTAAAATATGCAAAATGATTTTTACAGAGCAAAGTATGCATGCGAATGCAATGATTTTTGGGCACAATGTCAAGCAACTTAATCTCTACAATATATGTTTTTTGGGGAATTTTTAAAGCAACGGTTAATTAACTATGAATTTCCGAGCACAGATTGGGCAAAATATTTCAATTTCCACAAAACACTTATTTATTAATCAACCGTAATTCACAAAAATATCCACAGCATGTCAAAATGTAGAGAATTAAAAGATGAACAAAATGCTATTTTTAAATGAATAAAATGATGCAATGTAGATGTCTATAATGGATGACAAAGACAGGGGTACAGATGCAAACTGGATAAATAAAAATAATGCAAGGGGGGACCTAAAATTAATTACCAGAAGTAAGGGGGTGAATCTGCAATTCTTCCAGTGGACACGTGCAGAGCACGTGCCCTCTAGAAGGTGGACTGGCGCGTGATATGGAAGGAGGCCGGGGGGTCTTCTGCAATTTACCCACGGGACACGTGCAGAGCACGTGCCCTCTGGATCTGGGGCGTGAGTGTAATAAGACGGAGCTTCGGGGGCTTCCCTTCAATTACTCCACGCGGTCACGTGCGCTGCACGTGACCCGTGGGTAGATGAAGATCTCCCCCGCCGCACGTGCCCCTCACGTGCGTGGGGAGCCTCGGGCTTCACGCCCGGTGGCTGGTGGCGAGGGAGGCGGAGAAAGCTTCAGCGGGAGGAAGCTTCTGGCGGAGTCGATGGCGATGCGGTTGGCGGAGCAGCTGTTAGAGGCGCTCCGGTCGTTCTCCCTCGGCGGAGTTCGATGCTGAAGAAGATGGTCGGTGGCGATGAAGTCGTTGGGCGTGGGTCAGCGGAGTTGTCGATGACGAAGGTCGGAGATGGAGTCGGACACGATGAATGCGGCGTTGGTGTCGTAGTCGGTCGTGTGGCGGCGGAGGTGAACGAGGAAGTCGTCGGAGAAGATATAGCTCGACGGCGTGAAGCCGGAGCGAGGCATGCGCGAGGGCGGCGCTGCGACGAGCGGTGGGTGCTCGGATCTCGCCGGGGAGGCGACGCGGTGCTGTCACCGCCGCGAAGGGTCTCCAGGTGCAATCAGCGGATGGGCTGCTCTGGTGGTGGCGAGGGTTTTAAATAGGCGAGACGAGAGGTCGTTGGAGAGGCGAGGGAAGCGGAGGCGGTTGGCTGCGGTCGTTGCGGAGGGGAGAAGGCGGCGGAGGGCGCGAGATCAGTGGGCGGAGGTTGCGGAGAAGAGGTGCGGCGGTTGCGAGGTTGGGGGTGACCTACAGCGGCCGTTCGATCGGCCATGATCGAACGGTTGCGGGGTCGCCACGTGGGGCACAGGGAGGAAGGGAAGGCGCGGCACGTGCGGAGCACGTGCCTGGGGGTACGTGCAACGCACGTGCGCGAGTTTTAATTTTTAATTTAATTAATTTTTTTTAATAAAAACGAGATTTAAAAAGGCGAAAAAACCATGACACGTGGCGGCCTCTGGGGCTGCCACGTGTCACCTCCAGAAAATTCGAAAATAAAACCTCTTGTAAAATAGATAAAAAAATAGCAAATGACCTCGGATCGAAAAAGTTCCTTCACGAAAAAACCTCGTCTCGACGAGATCTACAACTTTCATGAAGACATCAAAGCCAAATTCGGTCAAATGTGAAAAGTGAATTTTTGGGGTATCCCATGTACATAAAATACCTTGATTTTTGGGTTTTCTAATTTTTTTTGTCATTTTTAAACAAGATAAAAAAAACGGAAAAATAAGGAAAACTCGAAGATAAATAAAAGAGACCTCAATCTAATTTTTTTGGATTTTTATTAATAAAGAAAATATACACATAAAATACAGGTCAAAAAGCCGCGAAAATACAATGTACAAAAGAGGCCCCAAAACCCAACTTTCACATACAAGCTCCGATTCACTTGAACTTGGTCTTGTTTTGAAGGTAATTGAGTGTGCATTAGTTCAAAAGTGAGTAGGATCAAATCGGACACTGGATGGGGAAGATATGTGGCTTTTAGTCCGAAAATCTTGAAACTAGGGTTTGGGTTTTTGGTCCACTTACCAGGGTTAATTATTTTTTTGTATTTTTTTATTTATTCTTGTTAGTGATGTGCACACAGTGGAAGTGAGTTTGTGGTATGCGGTGTTAGCATGAAGGAGTTAAAAATAGGGGAAGTTAGGATATTTACAGGTCAATTTGGGCTTGGATTTTTGGCTTCCTATTTTATGCAGAAATTAATGCTAAAATGCAATTCTTATGAAATCATGCATGAATGCTAATTATGCAGAATAAATGCAGAAATGCAGTTAATTTTTAGGGACTTAAGCTTAATAAATGAGATTTAGAGTGATGAATCCGAGATTCATCATCACCCCAAAAAATTTTAAAAATTTGAAAAGAAAGAAAAATAGAAAAGAAATAGAAGGAGACCTCGGATCGAAAATTTTGTTTGTCTCAACGAGATCTACAATTTTCATGAAGGAACCAAGAGCAAAAGAGGTCATCTCTAAAAAGTGGTATTTTTGGTGGTTCTCCATGTGTATAGAAAATCAACTTTTTGGAGTTTTGCTATTTTTTGTGATTTAAAAAAAAGGATAAAAAATCTAGAAAAAAATATGATAAAATACAAGACACTTAGTTACACAACAATCTAATTTTTTGGATTTTTAATAAATAAGAAAATAGGGAAATAAAATAGAAGTAAGAAACACGAGATTTTTGTACACACTCACAGAGGACACTCGGACACTGTCAATTTCTTTGATTTCAATCTTAATATAGATTTGGAATTTTATGATGTTTGATAAAACTTTCATCAAAAAACACAATTGAAGAATAAATAAAATTAAATAGGTTAATTATGTACATAAAAACTCAAGTCAAAAATCACAAAAAGCTAAAATTGGCAAAAGAGGTTCAAAATCCAACTTTCACAAATAAGCTCTGAATTTTATGAAATTATTCTTGTTTTGAAAGTATTTGAGAATATAGTACTTTAAAAATGAGTAGACAAAAATCGGACACTATTTGAGGAAGATATGCACGTTTTAGTCCGTCTTATGTGAAATTAGACTTTGGGTTTAGTTGATACTTATTTGAGTTAGTAACTTTTTATTTTTTTTATTTATTCTTGTTAGTAATGTCTACATAATGGAGGTGATTTTAGACCAATTGGAGTTAGTATGAATTAATGAAAAATATGGGAAATTAACAGCTTTTTAGGCCAATTTACACATTATGCAGTTATGCATGATGAAATGCAAATATTATTTACACATGTATGAATGCTAATGATACTTTATTAATAAATAAATGCATATGGATTTTGGAGAACATAGCCTAACTGACCGATTTTAGCATGATGGATCTGAGATTCATTAGTCATATAGTAAGTGTAAACCTCTTGTCAACGTTTTGGTTTTGGTCCTCCCATCTTGTCCATGATCACCACAAGATCGACCTACTTCACAGTGACATGGTATATTCTGATAGAAACAGAGAAGATGATTTTTTGATCAGATGGTGCATGCATGGCATAGTCTACAATTTCCATAACGGTTGAGAAATTGGTTACCATCCTTGGGTCATTGGACACAACCCCTCAATGTTTGTGCAGAACCACATACTTTTGAAGCTGAGCAAGTTTTAAGTAGGTGGCCTAAGAAAGAGGTGGAAAGTAAATCACGAGAGAAGGTTAGCTATACGAGAAAAGGACAGGTGGCTTGGGCAACCTATGCCTAGCTCCTTGAGAGAAGATTGGCCAGTGCAAGAGGAAGAAGAATAACAATATCAACCAATTCTTGCCATTTCATGATCAGATTAAGATCTCCCTTGCATTCAAATATTATGTAGGCATAGTTAGCATGATATTATTAGGGGCATCGAAGGAGTGGATCGTGTATAGGGAGGAGTTTAGGGAGATTGAATAAGAATCAATACAAAGAAGTGAGACTTATAAACTTATTTACATTCGAAAGTCGAAAATAAGTCAAAAATTCCACAAAAGAATTTAATTCGTACAAGAAAAGGATCCATAATATTTACAATAAGACCAAAGGACTTACAACACTTAAAACTGGGTGGATAATTGTGTTGGTTGCGTGTATGCTGTGTATTTCTTGTTGTGTATAAACAAGAGCCCTTAAGAGGTATTTATTGCCATCAAGTTGTGGAGATATTTTACGATGAAATTTTTAGAATTCACTTATATTATCATCTATTAATAGATAAGATGAATGGAGATGTTGAGAAATATATATATATACATATATATTACGGAGATGGATAAATACTTATATATATCCTACAACTCTATTCATTCAAGAATTTCTTTTGAAGTGGATATTTTCGTGATGCTTATCCTTAGAGTGGAAGCTTATGAGCCCACATGCACAACAGCTTATTTGCCATTGAAATTCTAGAAGGACGAGTTGCAATTACATATATTTTCACAGTTATCTCTAGTATGAATTGATTTGCGGAATCGGGAGTGATTTTGTTCTTTGTAGTTCTAGATGATTCTTATTTCATTTTTTCATGCATAGGTAAATACGTCTCTTAAAAATAAAGAAATAAGTCAGAAGAGGAATCAAAAAATGTAAAGTATTTGGTTGTTTTGGTTTATTCCTTATCAATTGTTTGGAATATGTTGTAGCTAAAAATATATTTCTATTGGCATAAAGCTTATTCATGGAGCATATGATATGACTATTACACCATTTGATTAAGTAATGATCGAAAACTAACAAAAGTACTTAAATTCAACTTATTAAGTAGTAATCTCCACCACTATAATATATTCTCATGCACGTTAGGATACATTTTGAGGTATTACAATATCCCTTCACAACCACACCTCGAGATATGTCGGAGTTATAAAATGAAGATTGTAATTGGAAATCAATATATGCAAAGGACCTTTTTTTAATTTATCCTAAAAAAATCAAATATGATCCAAACCATATTCAACAAACTTGTGAAAATACCAACACCATCTGATTCTGCTTGGATCGGAGGTTGTGGGGATTCCATCCAAGTAACCAAAGCAATTCAATCCGCAACAAAAATCAACTGAACCATCCTCCCGGTACAAGACTCCACCACCCCTCCCCCTCCCTTTTTCACTGAAAACCCTAACCTCCAGCACCCCCTCCCACCCCACCCCCCCTTTCCACCGAAAACCCTAACCTTCACTCCTTTACTCGTCCTCCTCCTCTACCACCCTTCAGCGCGCAGCATGCACAACCTCCCCCTCGCCCCTACCAGCTACTGCCAGCCTCTCGACCCAGCCTACCCCCATCTCCCTCCCCCTCCTTCGTCCTTCCTTCCCTCCGTGCTGGACAAGCCGACCTGGCGAGATATCTGTGGATCCACACCTAATACCCTGTCCTCCCAACGACTGGTGTTTGCCCTTCCTATGCTTATCGACTGGGAAGAGGTGGCCTTCATCTCTGAGGCCAACGTCCCCATGCTGGACCAAGTGTGGGACCACACCCTCATCTTCTACGTCCTAGGAAAGAGGCCATATCGCAAACTCCTCATGATCTTTATTGAGAAGGTCTGGAACCCGACGGGTGAGTTCAAGCTCTTCCCCCATCCTAGTGGCTTCTTCTACCTCCAGTTCGCCTCTAAGGTAGACTGTCAGCACATCCTCGAGGGGGGGCCCATGGCTCTTTCAGGACTGCTTCATGGTGCTCAGGCGTTGGGAAGGTGGGTCATGCCTTGAGCATGACCTCCTCTCAGAAATCCCTCTATGGATCCAGTTCCACGGCATAAGCTTGGGCCAATATTCGAAGCTTATCCTCAACAAACTAGGAAGCTTACTTGGGACCCCTCTCTTCATGGATGCAGCTACTGCCTCTTGCAAATGTGCGGGCTTTGCCAGATGTTACATTGCCATCCATGCGTCGAAAACCATCCCCAAGGCAGTTCCCCTTGTCTTCTTCTCAGCTCGGAAGCAGATGGTTGGGGTGGAGCTCGAATGGCTCCCACCACGCTGCAGCAACTGTGCCTCATTCGACCACTCCACTAACAGATGCATTGTAGCCTCAAAATCCCCTCCTTCGGAGACCACCTACTTGGAAACCCACCACGTGAGCTCGGAGGAAGACCCCCTCCTCTAGGGGGGCATCGTCCTCCTGATTTAGAGCATCCTGATGTGGCCCCTACCTCCTCGGTCGAAATCCCTTCCCCTCCTCCTGAAGGGCCATCCCTAGTGATCCCCCCATCATGCCCCGCAACTGGGGAGCCCCCCTCTGGAACTGTAGGCTGATGTGACGGCTATGGGCTAGCGGTAAGATCACCATCACTCGGGGACTGCGAGGCGACCATCCACGCAAGGTATGCCCCTCCCTGCCTTTCCTATGGGCCCAAGGGTGCTCATACACTGGAAGCCCCTGAACCTTGTTGCTAAGAAGGGCGATGCCCCGAGGTTTGAACTAAACAACCCCTCCCTTGGTGCTATTTGCAATAATGTGGAGGCCCCTCCTGGTGAGGGCACTCCACCGGAGGTCCTCTCAGTGAGTACCCTAGCCTGAACCTCTGCTACCCATAGGAAGAAAAAGCAACAAAAGGCTGCTCCCTCAAACATCGGGGCCCCGCAGCCCCCCATCACCCCGTGCTTAATGTCTATTGTTGTGTGCAACACCCGCGGGCTTAATATGCCCCACAAGCTGAGAGCATTGTTGCGCGACCTTCAAAGCAGGAATGTTGAAATCATTGGCTTGTTCAAGACCAAGATAAGGCCTGAAAATCGAAACAAATTTGTCGAGCTCATACCTAGTGTATGGGCCCACATCCATAACGATACCCTGTTGGGACGTATCTACCTCCTCTAGAAGGAGGCTTGTTGGAATTGTGCCTTGTTAGGCTGCACCTCACAAGCCATCTCCATGGCCTGCTCAAACAGGGGGGCTTCACCTCCACTATCACGGTCGTCTACGGGGCTAACTTCCTGTCCCGACGCAAGGAGCTTTGGGACAATCTCTCTCTGGTATACTGCTCTACTAGGGACCCTTGTCTAGTTATTGGTGACTTCAATACTGTCAGATTTGCCTCTAAAAAGCGAGTAGGCCGTGCACCGAATAGGGAGCATTTGGAGGACTTCAACAAATGCATCAACATGTGCGTGGTCCTTGATTTAAAGTCTTGTGGTAAACCATGGTCATGGTCTAACTCCTCCATCGGTCTGATAAGGATTGTTGCAAGACTGGACTTTGCCCTCATCAATTCTTCTTGGCTTTCCCTCTTCCCACATGCAAAACTTGCATATTCTCCTCTCCCTTGGAGTGACCATCTTCTGCTCACTGTGGAGATTGTTCGCATCGCAAATCGACCCAAACCTTTCGGGATCTTTGACTATTGGGCATGCCAGGAGGGATACAACGATGTTGTTTCCAAAGGTTGGAAGCTCCCTGTCCTTGGGAACCCCCTGCTCTGCATCACCAAAAAGCTCTAGAATGTCAAAGATGTGCTTAAAGCTTGGGACTCTAAAGAGATGAACGTCTTCTTTGAGGTCACTGTGGTGGAGAACTTCTTAAAGTCTATCAATGGGGCGCTTGCGCTTGAACCTCTTGACCCTATGCTAGCCCAACTGGAATCAGATGTGAAGTACCATTTTGATGGTCGGGACTCAGATCTTGAGTCTGCATGGAAGCAGAAGAGCAGCGTGAACTGGCTTAAGCTCGGGGACCATAACACAAATTTCTTTCACCTCTCAGCGAGTTCACATAACTCTAGAAAACTTATATACTCCCTCCTGGATGAACAAGGGTAGGTTATTGATAGGCCTTCCGAGGTCTCCCTTGCAGCCTTCTATTGTCTTCTTGGTCCTACGATGCCCTGCTTGGATAGGTGTGCTCCCCCGCCCCCGAAGTGCTTACTGTCTGACAATGCAAAGTTGTGGCTGGTCAGGCCGTTCAGTGAGGACGAAATCTGGAGGGCGCTGAGCTCTATTCCTTCCTCTAAGGCCCCAGGACCTGATGGCTTTAATGCCGGCTTCTTCAAGCAGCACTGGGCTCTAGTCAAGGTGGGAGATTTGCTCGGCCATGCATTTCCACCACCGTGGTGGGGGAACGGTCAAGCAGGTGAATCATACCTTCCCGACCCTTGTCCCTAAGGTCCTATCCCCTGCTGGCCTGGGAGATTTTAGGCCCATCTCCTGTTGCAATGTTACATACAAGATTTTTGCGGAGCTGCTCGCCACTCGCCTCAGGGAGGTCCTCCCTCACCTCATCTCCCTGAATTAGTTGACCTTTATCAAGTGTCGTTCCATTGGCGAAACATCCGCATCGCTCAAGACCTCATGCGAGGGTTTGATAGGAGTTCATCCTACAACAAGGCTTGTCTGAAGATTGACCTTTCTAAAGCTTTTGACTCTATGGAACACACTTTAATTCTGGAGGCTTTGAGGGCTATGGGATTCCGCAACACCTGGATTAAGAAGATTGAGACCTACATCTCCACTGCCTTTCGATTTTGGTTAATGGCTCCCCTTCTGGTCTTGTTCGTGGCACCCGGGGGCTAAGGCAGGGCGACCCTCTGAGCCCCCTCCTTTTCACCATGAGGATGGAGTCATTATCCAACCTTGTGGACATGGACGTGATTAGTGGTCGTCTTAGGCTCCTGGTCAAGGGCCACTCTACCGCCCCGATCCACCTTATGTAAGCGGATGATCTTCTCTTCTTATGCAAGGTATCCTCGCGCTCCCTTCTGACCATCATAGAGCTCCTTGACTACTACCATGATATCTCGGGGCTGAAACTCAATGGTAGGAAGAGCAAGCTCTTTCGACCCAAATGCATCCGGACGGCTTCGCCTCTACCCTCCAACATGGTATTCTGAGACAATCCCTACCTGCTTCCTACCTTGGGATACCTCTCGCCTCTTCTTATGGTAGGATTAATGACACCCGTGCTCTTGAGGATAGGGTGAGAACCCTTCTTTCTGGCTGGAAGGCGAAGAACCTCTCCTTCGCTGGCTGTCTCCAACTTCTGAAGTTTATGGTCCGAGGTATCACTCTTTATTGGGCCACGTACACGCTAATTTCGCATAGCTCTGCCCACCTGACTGACATGCTATGTGCGGACTTCTTGTGGGATCATGAGCGGCACGATATCGCTTGGTTCACGGTTTGCCTTCCCAAAGGGGGGGGGGCTAGGCCTCAGATTCCTGACCACCCTTAAGGACTCAATGATCGCATCTTGGGCCTGGAGGCTCCTTCCCTCGGACTCTATCCGGGCTCTCTTCATGCGAAGGAAATAACTCTATGCCTGCTCCTTCTGGGATGTCCAACCTACTAGGGCGGCTATAAGGGATTTGGAGAGTGATTCTTAAGAGGGGATGCCTTGCATGGGGCCATTAGGGGGAATGCCCCCCTACTTGTGGACCTCGGGTATACATGGTTTTTCATTCTCGGTTGCATTTCATCTTCGCCTCCCTAGGGGTACTCCCGTCCCCTGGGATGCTGGTGTCTGGGTGAAGGATACTCCACCGAAGTTCCTGTGTACTTTCTACAGGGCGCTGCTTGAGCACCTCCCAACGACTGGCAAGCTCGCCAAGTTCGCATTTGCCCCCGACACCCTGCTACATATGCTCCATCTCTCAGGAGTCCCATGCCCACTTGCTTTTCAGCTGCCTGAGCCTCCGCTATATGGGTGGAGGCTTGCCCGGCCTTGTGCTTGCCTTTGCCATCGCCCCTTCCTCTCTAGGATACGTTGTCTTAGATTGGCGCGTGCCACGACACTATGGCCAGGGGTAAATTATACACCATCCTCGCAGTCTCGGTCTGGAATATTTGGAACGAAAGGAACCAAAGATGCACCGCTAGGTTCGCTAGAACTGCTGAAAAATCATCGACTAGAGTGTCCTTACTGCAATTTTGTTGTAGGGGTAACCGGAGGTCTGGGTTTTTGTCTCCTCGGGCCCTCCCCTCAACACCTCTTTTCATTTTTTTATACTTCATCATCCTCTTATCGATATGGAATTTTTGTAACTCTTTACTTTCGTTTTGAATATATGGCATACTTACCAAAAAAATCAATTGAACCCAATCCCACAAGATCGACCCGTTCAACCAGTCTACTACTAAAAAAGCTCATACTAACCTAATTTAGATTCCAGACCCAACAAACTCCCCTTCACTTCCGCTAGCTACTCTTCATCCGTCTGGATCGGCATCGCCGGTAACGTCACCACCACCTCCTTCCGCCTCCCCGGCTGCGGCCTCCTCCCCCCTCTCCACCTCACCTCCCTCTCCGTTCGCCTCCATTTCCTACATAAGAAGTGCTTCTCCTCCCACCTCCCCCTCTCCCTCTTCCGCTTTGACCTCTCCACCGGCTATCACTCCGACCACATCTCCTCCTCCATCAACATCCTCTCCGCTCTCCTCCTCGGCGGAAACAACCTCTCCGGTCCGACTCCCCGATATCCCCGTCCTCCGCCGCATCAGGTACTTCTCTGTTGCCCGGAACCACCTCTACGGCCCCATCCCCCCACGCTCCATCGCTTTCCGCTTTTTTTCCTTCCTCGGAAACCTCGATCTCTGCGTCCGCTCGCTCCTGCCTTGTGCGGGCACCGCGCCGCCGCGGCCATCTCACCGGCGGCGGTGGATCCCCTTCGCTGTGG
The DNA here is from genome assembly GCA_037367405.1 of Ottelia alismoides. Lineage (NCBI taxonomy): Eukaryota > Viridiplantae > Streptophyta > Magnoliopsida > Alismatales > Hydrocharitaceae > Ottelia > Ottelia alismoides. The sequence continues at coordinate 107,080 of JAZKJV010007493.1, read as the reverse complement.
TCATTGCGATCTCCATCACCGATGGAATCGCGTGTGTGCTTGTAGTTTTCGCGTCGTTTTGGTGACTAATCTTATTTCTTGTTGCATAGTGTCGAGAGGCTGATAAGAGCCATGCAAGGGAAACCTAAGAGGAGGGGTGCTGCTGAAAATGGCGTGGTCGCTATTGACCCTGGTCTGATGACATTGGTTAGGAATGGAGAGGATTTGGGTCCGTTGGTCAGACAGGCCTTCGAGATCGGGAAGCCTGATGTCCTTCTGCAGCAGCTCAAGCAAATTGTCAGGAAGAAGGAAATTGAGATAGAGGACTTGTGCAAGCTCCACTACGAGGACTTCATCGTTGCTGTCGACGAGCTTCGTGGTGTCTTGGTTGATTCTGAGGAGCTGAAGCACATGCTTTCCATCGAGAATGCCAATCTCCAGGAGATTGCTAGATCTTTCCTCCTGAAGCTCGAAGAGCTCTTGGAATCTTACTCTACAAAGAAGAATATATCGGAAGCTGTGCAGTGTTTGAAGACCACTGTCCAAGTTTTGAATTTATGCTCGAAATGCAATGGTCACATGTCGGAGGGGCAATTTCATCCTGCTCTAAAGACTCTGGATGTGATCGAGAGGGATTATTTGCAGAATATCCCCATTAAATCTGTGAAAAAGGTGCTTGAGAAGCTAATCCCTGCGATTAAAACATACATTGAGAAGAAAGTATGCGGTGGATTCAATGAGTGGCTTGTTCAAATAAGGAGGTCGGCACGGGAAATTGGCCAAAATACTATAGGGCTTGCTGCATCTGCTCGCCAAAGGGATGAGGAACTGAGGATGCGGCAGAGGGAGGCTGAAGAACGAAGTCGTCAGGGTATGCGGGACTGCACATATACATTGGAAGTTGAGCAAGTTGACAAAGATCCGATATCGGAGTTTGATCTCACGCCAGTTTTCCGGGCTTTTCATATTTACACTTGCCTTGGTATTAGAGAGCGCTTCCGCACATATTACTATGAGAATCGGCTAATGCAGCTGAATCTAGATTTGCAAATTTCCTCTGCACAACCATTTCTTGAATCACATCAGACATTCTTTGCTCATATCGCTGGTCATTTTGTTGTGGAGGATCGGGTTTTGCGAACAGCTGGTGGACTGCTTTCAGATGAGCAGGTTGAGAGTATGTGGGAGATCGCTGTTGCCAAAGTGACATCCGTTTTGGAAGAACAATTTTCCATTGTGGACTCTGCAAGTCATCTCCTTCTAATCAAGGACAATGTCACACTCCTAGGTGCGACTCTTAGGCGGCATGGATATGATGTATCATCTTTTCTAGAAATTCTAGACCGTAATAGAGATAAATATCATGCTCTCCTGCTTAACGAATGCCAGAAGCTGATAAGCGATGCCCTTCAAAATGATGCATATGAGCAGATGGTGATAAGAAAGGAATACGAATACAACATGAATGTATTGGCATTTCATCTGCAGACTACCGATGTAATCCCAGTCTTTCCTTATGTTGCACCTTTTTCGTCATCTGTTCCTGATGTTTGTCGGATTGTACGATCCTTCATAGAGGATTCTGTTAGCTACCTTTCATATGGTGGCCTCATGAACCTTTTTGATGTTGTAAAGAAGTATTTGGACAAGCTTCTGATCGAGGTGTTAAATAATGATTTGCTGAATTTGATTAATTGTGGTAATGTTGGTGTAGCGCGGGCTATGCAAATTTCTGCTAATATATCTGCTTTGGAACGGGCTTGTGATCGTTTTCTTCAACAAGCTGCTCAATTATGTGGGATTCCTACACGCCTTATAGTAAAGCCTCATGCTGCATTAACTGCCAAAACCATTTTGAAGGCTTCACTGGGTGCTTCTTACATTGCACTCTTGGGCTTAGTAAACTCGAAGGTGGATGAGTATATGGCTTTGACAAGCAACATAAATTGGATATCAGATGATCCCCCACAAAACGGAAATGAGTATATGAATGAATTAACTATATTCCTTGAGACAATTTTTACAACTGGTCTACAGATTTTGCCATGTGATTCAGTATATAAGATTGGAACTGGTGTGCTGGAACACATATCAGATACAATTGTAGCATCTTTTCTAAATGAGACTGTTAAGAGATTCACCCTCGGTTGCGTCATAGGAATAGACAATGACCTTAAGACGTTAGATTCATTTATAGACGAGAAGCTCCAGGACATTAACCCGAGCGAGTCAAAAAAGGAAGGCAATTTGAAGAGTTATCTCATCGAAGCCCGTCAATTAATCAACCTTCTGTTGAGCAATCAACCTGAGAATTTCATGAATCCTGTGATACGGCAGAAAAATTACGGTGCTCTGGACTATAAGAAGGTGGCAACTATTTGCGAGAAGTTTAAGGATCCAGCAGATGGATTATTTGGGAGTTTGTCTAGTAGGAATTCAAAGCAAAGTGTTAGGAAGAAGTCAATGGACATGCTGAAAAAGCGACTTAAGGATTTCAACTAATGAATTGATTTTTCCAGGCACATCTAGTGTATTTTGTTTCTTCCATTGCAATTATCTGCATTCTCAAGTTCAAGTATGTGGGCATTGGCATATGCTGTTGCTTAAAGCCAATAAATTTGCGCAGCTATTTGCGTAAAAGATTCCGTTATCCGTAAATTTTGGTAAGTAAATATGCTCCATCCTCACTGTCAAGTTACGTCTGATGTAACATTTTCTTTTTGCATTATTTAGTATAAATGTCATGCATGTAAACATATTTAAGCGTTATTTAATTTATTTCACAACGTCATTTCATGAACTTTAACCATAGGTAATCATCACTTGTTTTCTTTGCAGGGTGATTTTCAGCCTGTTCAGAATAACACGGCTTTAGAGTGGCGGACATTCTTTTTTGTTAAGTGCATTATCTTCTCAACTGGTATAATGAGTCAATGGATTAATAGTCCTTGCAAAGTTTAGGTATTCCTAATTTCTTCTCTCAGGTTATAGCAAATTTGCCCATGCTTGTTTTCTATAGGATAGTGAAATCACCTGGCTAGAATGTATCAAGAGTACATGCAATTGTAGATCTTAGCTTTTGCAGTCGCTTTTTTCTGTTATTAATTTATATTTTGACATTGTTATATGATGATCTAAGTTTCTTCCATATCATATGTTAAGATACTTATATCTCTTTGTCTTTATTTATATTTTCCCATTGATCCAGTCTACTTTATGTAATTTTTCCTTAGAGCTTTTCTCCTATATAAGAGACCTCCAGGACTACGAGGAATACAACTTCCATTTTTCACAACTTTCCACATGGTCTCAGAGCAACGGTTCTAGACCAGAGCATGTGCCCTACATCCCCGCCCCTACCAAAACCCTAGCGCACAACCGTACCTGCGTCGCCCCGCCGCATAGCTCGTGCTCCTTCGCTGCTAGGTCACCTGCGCGAGTTAGCCACGCCGCTCATGCAGCAGCCGTGCTGCCCACATACCCACGTCGCATCGTCGGCGCTGCGGTCTGCTCCCTGCCACGTCACCCGTGCTCCAGTGCAGCACCGTGTTGCTGTCTGTGCAACGCCATTGAGGCCTGCCCTTCGTCGTCGCCGCCCGTAAGGGCTGTGGTTCCTGCACCTAGGGTTCTGCCACCGTGTTCTTTGGTTCTTAGGGTGTGACATGATTATCTAAAACACCATAGTTACCCAAAGAAGCCTCCAAAAAATAGAAGAGGTTGTGGTATGAGTCCTCACCCACAACCATCTTCCTGTATGTCAGTGTAGGCGCATGTCTTTCTTGTTGTTGATCCAGTCTTGGAGATAGTTGTCATCATGTCCGACAACAAAGCTGACATTCTATCCATGAGTGCCTTTGATGCAACCTACTTGGAGTAGTTAGGACTTTGCCATCCTAAAACAAAAGTTTGACTAAATGAATAAGTAATGAAACAAGTAACGACATGCACTAAAATGTGATGGGCTAAAAAACAGTAAATAAATAAAAGGGTCAACGGGGATTGGAAATTGGCGCAGCAGGGGTTGGGTTTGTGCGGATGAAACAGAGTTTGGTATTCGAATACTTTGAAGTGAAAAGACAAATTGAGGCTTTAAAAATCAGCAAACGATGGTTCACGAGAGGCTCTAGTTCCAGCAGAAACTTCACCACAACTTCATGGCAACCCAGGTAGTTAACGATTATTGGAAAATATAGTGATGTTGCGACAAGCGGAATCTCAATATTTCATCAAACCAAACATCAACATAACAATCCACGTTTCTAATGTCATACAGACAGAGTAATATGCAAAGAGGCGCACATACCACAACCGGTGAGGGGTTTCGGCGTGCTTCAGGCCTGGTCGGCGACAAAACTGGGTGCTGGATGCTCGCAGCAACACGAGATAGCCCTCGTCAGGGGGAAAACGGGCAGTGAATGCACAACGGGCTGGTCGGGGCGTTTGGCGGCAGCGGTGGGCGGAGGGGTGAGGTGGCTGGCGTTGGAAGGGACAATAGGGGTTTAGGGATGAGAGGGAGGTGGTGGGATCAGAGAGGCGAGACAGGGGAGGTAAACGTTGAGGTGGCTGTGGCGGGAGGGCCATTGGCGACTGGGTGGTTAGAGAGGGTAGCGACGACGGGAGAAGGGGTTGGGCGAAGGGGAAGAGGAGGCCTTGGGCGGCGGGGAGGCGAGAGGGAGGGCAGAAGGGGGCTGGCGCGCGAGGGGGGGGGGAATGGGCGAGCGTCGGGGAGAGAGAAGGGGGTATGTGGCGGCGGGGGAAGATGAATAACGAGAGTAGGGAGGAGGCGGCGGTGTAGGGAGGGTTAGGGTTCGGGGAGAGAGGGCACGGTGGGAACGAGAGGGAGAGAGAATAGGTGATGGGAAAATAACTTTCATTCAAAATCAAATTCCTTCCCATAGGTGAGGTGCCTTTATGAAGGGTAAATCCCACCAAACAAGCAACTAATTTACTATAAATAGAATAAAAAAGAAAAGCTGATAAGGCCTTATATAATGAGCCTTTTACATAAATAAATAAATAAATAAAAGAAAAACAAATGTCCGACTAAAAAAAAGAAAAATATCACATAGCATCATGCTGCATCAGCTCCCCCTGCTGAGAAGAATCTTGCTCCGTCGAGACAGCGTCGCGATAATTCTGAAGTATATCAGGGCAGAGTTGTCGAAGTTCATCCTCATCAATCCATGTGCAATCTGTTAGGGGTCGTCCCTTCCACTTGACTAGATAGCGACGGAAGAGACCACGGTTAGTCGTCATATCTCGTATGTCGGCAATATCTTCTATCTGATCGGCATCAGTCGCGGCTGGTGGCTGGTGCGTATCATCAGCGGGAATTACTGGCGTGGTTGCATCTGTCTGTTCATCTCCGTGATATAAGAAGAGATATGAAACATTAAAGACTGCCGACGTCTGAACATCCGGCGGTAGATCAAGTAGGTATTCTGCCCAATCCTCTTGAGGATTCGGAATGGACCAATCTTCGGACACTCAATTTCTGGTGGACACTCAAAGAAAACCTCTCTTTTTTTAGGCGGACCATCACTAATTCTCCAACTCTGAACTCGCTTTCTCTACGATGGAGGTTGGCTTGGGCTTGGTATTTCTAGATCATGGTTTGAAGTTTGGCTCGGATTTCGGTATGGATATGGGTTAGGTGTTCGACCAGGTCCTCAGCGGCTGCACTACTCCTCCCTTGCATGATTGTGGGTGTTAGGTCTAGAAATTGGGTAATTGGAAAGCCGTACACACTCTCAAATGACGATTTTCCGGTGGAACTATTAGTGGAACTGTTATACGCGAATTTGGCTTGGGGAAGAATTAGATCCCATTTGGACGGAGAGTTCCCTGCAAGACATCGCAATAAATTCCCTAGAGATCTATTAACTACTTCGGTTTGCCCATCTATTTGTGGATGATAAGCCGTGCTGTATTGCAGACGAGTACCAAGACGAGACCAAAGCGTGCGCCAAAAATGACTCAAAAATATGGTATCACGATCCGAAGTAAAAGAACGAGGAACACCATGCAATTGAACAACATCACGAAAAAACAAATCAGCGACATGAAATGCATCTGTGGTTTTCTTACATGCAATGAAGTGTGCCATTTTAGAAAATCTTTCCACAACCACAAAAATAGAGTCAACTTTCCGTACCGTGAGGGGTAAACCTAGCACGAAATCCATGGTAATGTCTTCCCATGGCCGCAAAGGGATCGGTAGAGGCGTATACAACGCAGTGTTCTGCCAATGGCCTTTGAATTTCTGACATATTTGGTATTTTTGTACAAATTTGGTAACATCCTTTCGCAATTGCGGCCAATAAAATCGCTCTTGGAGAAGAGTCACGGTCTTGTCCCTTTCAAAGTGGCCAGCTAAGCCACCGTTATGCAGTTATGAAATTAGATTCTCTCGAAGGGAAGTGGCAGGAATGCACAGCCGGTGTGCCCCTTCCCTCTCGCTGCCTCTTCCCCAAACTCCTCTCGCCGCCCCACGACTCTTCCCCTTTCCCCACGCGTTCCCCGCCTCTCCTGCGTCTACCCCCGCCGCCATCCCCCCTCTCTTCCCACTACTTCCCCTTCTTCCCACCGCACGCCTGCCGCCTAGCCACCCCCGCATCCCGCCAGCGCCTCCTCCTCTCCAGCGCCAGTCACCTCGCTGCCGCCCCCCGCACCACCGCCTCGTCCTCGACATCTCCCATCCTGCGCCGCGCCACCTCTTGTGGAGGAAGACAGGAACCCTAGCACGGGTCTTCCAAATGGGAAGAACCAAACTTCCGAGATTTAGGGCTGAAAAATCAAGTGGGGAAAATTGCAATAAAATAACCCCTAAACCTCCTATTTGCAGACATGCCAAAAGGAATAGGAATGAAGAGGTGCAAAAATTGCGCCCAAGCCCCTGGCGGCGAAAATATTTAAGGAAAAAGGCTGCAAACCAGAAATATGGGGATCCTCCTTATCCAAATAGGACTAGAGCCTTGGGCTTCCCCTATATAAGGACCCCATGGCTTCATTCCTTGGACACATCTCCTCTTCTCCTTACCTTGTGCCATTTTTTCACTATGGATTCTCCAAGGACCATATTATTCATGCCTCATCAATTTTTCCATCATCACAATGAGGAGGCCAAATTCCAGAAGATGCTGCCGTTTGCGCCTCACATGTTCTTCCACAACGACAGCCGCGCCCGCATATGGAGTCCGCCATTCGTCCCACTCCAGTTCTTCCAGAAGATGGCGGAGCACGCAGATTTGACCTCCAAGCCTACATCAAGCAATTCGTCGGGAGACGAATTTTTAAAGCGGCGGAGAGTTGATGCAGCGTGATCTCAAATTATAGGGCCGAATCTTTTAATTAATTTAGTGGCCAATTTTATTTACGTTTTTTTAATTATCGTAACTCTAATTAAATAAATGAGATTGCATGTAATCTCAATCAATCAGTTGTCGGATTTGAATTTCAAATTAGTTAGAGTCATTTTAGGATAAATTGGTTGTCAATTTAAATTAATTTCTATTTTTGTAATGTCATCCCTCCTATATAAAGGGATGAGGGTCCAATGTTTTTAAGAAGTTAAGTATTAATGAAAAATTGAGATTTTTTATCTCCTCTCTCTCTTCTCTCCTCCTGTGATCTTCGCGTTCTTCTCCTTCAACCCCGCGCTACAGGCGTGTTCTTCTTCTCAACCCCTCCATTCTCTTCTCAATCCCTCCAATTTCTCCACCAAAATTCCACCATTCAAATATTTCAAATTTTATCGTCGACGCCGAATCGTGTTTGCATCAAACAGGAATCCCTCATGAAGGATATAAGTGGCTGTCGAATCCTTTCTAGTGTCAACACACTCTGCATAAGTAGGTCCGAAGTCAGTGGGGTAAAGATCCTTGAGGGCATCAAATCCCATTGTGCTTACAATCATTGTGGTTAAGACATGTGCTCGTCTGCTCAACGCGTCGGCCACGCGATTCAGGGTCCCAGCCTTGTGTTTGGCATGGAACGTGTATTCTTGGAGGAAACTAACCCATTTTGCATGACGCTTGTTAAGGGTTTTCTGAGAGTTCAGGTATCTTAAGGCTTCATGATCAGAATTAAGGATAAATTCACGCTGAATTAGATAGTGCCTCCAATGCTTGAGAGCTTGCACCACGGCATAGAATTCGACATCATATGTGGAGTACCGTGATCGAGCTTCATTCAACTTCTCACTGTAGAATGCCACATGTCGTCCTTCCTGACTCAGGACGGCACCAGTCCCGACATGTGAGGCATCGCAGACTACGAAAACCTTGGAGAAGTCAGGAAGTGCCAAGACATGGGCATTGGTCAACTGATGTTTTAGCTTTTGAAAGTTGGTTTCTGCTTCAGGAGTCCAAGTGGATGCACCTTTACGCGTGCAATCTACTAACGGAGCCGCACAAGTACTAAAGTTTCAGATGAAACGTCGATAGAAAGAAGCCAATCCCAGAAAGCTGCGAATCTCAGTGAGGGTTTTGGGCACGAGCCAGCTCTGAATGGCCTGGATCTTGGAGGGGTCAACTTTAAGTCCGTCGCCAGTGACAATGTATCCCAAGAAGAGGACCGTGTCAGACATGAAGGAGCATTTCTTAAAGTAGACACTAGACATACAATTGTTGGGCTCTTAAGGTTTCCAAGACTTGTCGTAAGTGGACTAAGTGGTCGTCTTTGGTCAAGCTGTAGATTAATATGTCATCAAAGTACACAACCACAAACTTACCGATGAAGGGTTGCAATACATGATTCGTGGTTCGCATAAAAGTGCTGGGAGCATTAGACATGCCGAAGGGCATTACTGTCCATTCATAAAGGCCCTCTTTGGTCTTACAAGCAGTCTTCCACTCGTCTCCAGGTCGGAGGCGAATCTGATGGTACCCACTACTAAGTTCCATTTTGGAAAATAATTTGGTACCCGATAGCATGTCGAGCATGTCATCAAGACGTGGAATCGAAAAACGATACTTGATCGTGATCTTGTTGATAGCACGACTGTCCACGCACATCCTCCATGTGCCATCTTTTTTTGGGGTAAGTAGAGCATGAACCGCCACAGGACTCATACTCTCTCGAACATACCCACGACGTAGAAGATCAGTGACCTGCTTGTTCATTTCTTCATGCTCACTTGGGCTCATCCGATAATGTGGCAAATGTGGTAAGCTTGCTCCGAGAACTAGGTCAATGTGATGTTGAATGTCTCGTAATGAGGGTAGTTCTTCAGGTAATTCTTCAGGCATAATGTCAGCAAACTCTTGAATGATGGGCTTTACCTCAGACGGAGCTTCGGGTATAGTTGTCTTTTGTTCGATCATCTCACGTCCCATCAATGCGTAAATAGTAGAGCTCTCCTGAACTTCACGTTGGAATGTCCGGGCTTCCATTAACAATACAGGACTAGAAGTCGAAGGCTTTGATGGTGGAGTACTTTTACCAGATTGCGCGGTCGCGGATCGAAGCGTAGCCACATGTCGAGGACTAAGGGCCTCGCGTTGTGGTCTAAGGGTCACACGTACCTTGTTTATGAGAAATGAGCAAGTGTTCAATTTTCCTCTGTGTTCAGTGTCCCGATCAAACTGCCAAGGTCTCCCAAGTAGTACATGACAGACATCCATAGGAGGTACATGGCACCAAACCTCGTCTCTATATGAAGGGCCAATTGAGAAGCTAATGAGACTCTGACGGTGGATCGGAAGTTGAGTGCCACCCCGAAACCACGCCACACTGTATGGTTTCTCGAGTGGTTGAGTTGGTAAATCCAACTTGTCGACCATTTCTTGAGACACGAAATTCTCAACGCTTCCTCCATCAATGATCAACGACCAGTGACGCCCTCCTGAGGTGCATGTGGTTCGGAATATACCGCGTCGCACCCAACTATCGGCGTCATTGACAGCGGATGTGAGCAAGATGTTCGTGGGTGCGTTGTCAGAGGCGATAAAGTCCTCATGTTCAATTACCAGGAAAGGTCCGGATATATCTCTATCCACTCCAAGAAGCTCATAGTCATCAGCTCCCGAAGTGACAGCAGTTAAAGCGGCTTGATCCTCTTCAGGCGCTTTCTGATGGTCAGGAGCAGGGTCTTCAGGGTCTTTGATGGTGCATAAATGGGCGGGCATGGCCTTAGGGTTTGGGCACTCAACTGTTCGATGTCCCTTTTGATAACACCGGAAACAAGTATTAGGTCCTACAACAGGTCGACTTCTTAAGATGCCCGGTCCGGGGTTTCCAGTAGATGGCCGTGCGGCGGCAGTGGTTGATGGTTTAGTTTGGAGTTTACCTACCACAATCGATGGGAAAACTATTGGTTTGGAGGTCGTCATCGGTGCACTAGTTCGTAGGACGGTGTTCACAGAAAAGACGTTCTCCTTGTCTGGACTTTAGCAAGCTTAGTTTCAGCCCGTTCAGCTTGTTTATATGCTTCGTCGACGTTTTGATAGTTATGGAGGTAGAGTTCATCTTGGATAACTTGACGAAGTCCTTGCATGTAGCGGGTGACTTCCTGGACATGAGTCTCCTGCAATCGGTTGCGATGAATGAGGGACTGGAATCCTTCGGTGTACTCTCTCACGCTCATGGTATCTTGTCTCCAAGATTGCAATCGCGCATACAGATCTCACTTGTAATCTTCGGGCACAAACTTTGTTTTTAGTTTGGCCTTCATCTTGCTCCAACTGCGAATCTTACCTTTTCCCTTTCGTTTGCGTTCAGATTGCAAACGGTTCCACCATAGCAGAGCATGTCCTTTTAGTTTGATCGTGACAAATTGAACTCTTCGTTCGCTAGGCATAGTCTTCCATACGAAGAAATATTCGACGGTTTGAAGCCAATCCAAAAATACATCAGGATCTCGTCCTCCGTCAAATTCCGGAACATCAAGATGGATGCCTCGATCCCATCCGTCATCGTGCCTAGGACCATGTCGTGACGGGAATTGATAGCCACTAGTGGGTTCTGACGTATATCCAGGGGTGTGTGGATCTTGGTTCTTTGAAATGAAAGGGGTGTCATCTCTTAATCGTTCATCTTCGCTTTCCTGTGAAAGATAGTCACTAACGTGTCCATCGGAGGTAGAAGAACTAGAGTCTCGGGATGTGTTACTCCGTGAGTGTCGTCTCCGACTAGTACGCCCACCTTTGTTTGGCGTCTCATCATTATGATCTCTCCCAAGCATGCGACTATTTAATGTGGCAATTTGTCCGTGTGCTGCGACAATTTGTCCGTTTGTTGTGGCAAGTTGTCCGCTCAGTTGATCGAACATCTGCTTCATTTGAACAGACAAGGATTCTAATAATAGCTCAGTTTGTGGGGTGTTGCCAGCTTTAGGGGTAGTCGGTTTTCAGCCATGGGAATCCTATACCTTTTTCTTTTTTTTATATGCAATAAAACAAACGAAACGGATCGATTGGCTCTGATACCAAATTGATGCAACCTACTTGGAGTAGTTAGGACTTTGTCGTCCTAAAACAAAAGTTTGACTAAATGAATAAGTAATGAAACAAGTAACGGCATGCACTAAAATGCGATGGGCTAAAAAAACAGTAAATAAATAAAAGGGTCAACGTGGACTGGAAATTGGCGCAGCAGGAGCTGGGTTTGTGCGGATGAAACAGAGTTTGGTATTCGAATACTTTGACGGTGAAAAGACAAATTGAGGCTCTGAAAATCAACAAACGATGGTTCACGAGAGGCTCTAGTTCCAGCACAAACTTCACCACAACTTCAGGGCAACCTAAGTAGTTAACGATTATTGGAAAATATAGCGATGTTGCGACAAACGGAATCTCAATATTTCACCAAACCAAACAGCAACATAACAATCCACATTTCTAATGTCATACGGACAGAGTAATATGCAAAGAGGCGCTCATACCACAATCGACGAGGGGTTTCGGCGTGCTTCAGACCTGGTCGGCGGCAAAACTGGGTGCTGGATGCTCGCAACAACACAAGATGGCCTTCGTCAGGAGGAAAACGGGTGGTGAATGCACAACGGGCTGGTCGGGGCGTTTGGCGATAGCGGTGGGCGGAGGGGTGGGGTGGCTGGCGTTGGCATGGACAACAAGGGTTTAGGGATGAGAGGGAGGCGGTGGGATCAGAGAGGCGAGATAGGGGAGGTAAATGCTGAGGTGGCGGTGGCGGGAGGGCCGTTGGCGGCTGGGTGTTTAGAGAGCGTAGCGGCGACGGGAGAAGGGGTTGGGCGAAGGAGAAGAGGAGGCATTGGGCGGCGAGGAGGCGAGAGGGAGGGCAGAAGGGGGCTGGCGCGCGAGGGAGGGGGGAATGGGCGAGCGTCGGGGAGGAGAAGGGGGTATGTGGCGGTGGGGGAAGATGAACAACGAGAGTGGGGAGGGGAGAGAGAGGGCACGGTGGGAACGAGAGGGAGAGAGAGAATAGGTGATGGGAAAATAACTTTCATTTAAAATCAAATTCCTTCCCATAGGTGGGGTGCCTTTATAGAGGCTAAATCCCACAAAACAAGCAACTAATTTACTATAAATAGAATAAAAAAGAAAAGCTGATAAGGTCTTATATAATGAGCCTTTTACATAAATAAATAAAAAAATAAATAAATAAAAGAAAAACAAATGTCCGACTAAAAAAAGAAAAATATTACATAGCATCATGCTGCATCAGCCTTCAAAGGTCCAACACCCATCGTCATGATGGATGGAACAAACTATGAACCGTGGGCCATGCATCAGTTCATGAGTTTAATACAATGCAATGGCAAGAAGCACATCCTCACGACATAGGAGCCAAGTGACAAGACTGGGATAAATGTCTCATGGGAGGCAGATGATGCATATGCACGTGTGTGGCCATCTGAGGCTCTGTCAACAGAGATAGCTAATGATATTCTGAGTCAGCCTACTGCAAAGGCTGTGTGGGACATTCTCGCCGCTACATACTCTTTGGCGAAGAATGAGTCGAAGATACTGCAGCTCCAGCACGATATCTTCACGTTGAAGTAGAATGTTCGCCCCCTTCATACCCTGTACACTTCTTTGAGGGGTATGTTTGAGAAGCTACATAATTACATTCCCTTGACTGCTACGCCAGAGCAACTCAAGGCATACAGAGACTCTGTAATGGCTGGGGTCTTTCTAGCAACCCTTGATCCTTAGCACGACGCTGCTCGAGCCCAGATTCTTATTGATGCTACCATACCTTCAATGGAGGAGGCGTATCGCAGATTGAGTATGCTATCTATATCCTCTGGTAGTACTTTACAATTACATGCGTGACTCAGGGAGATCATGCCTACTTCTGGGTCAACCAGCTCTCTTTCAGGACTCTCAGAGGTAGCTGCCTCAGCATCAGCATCTACATCAGGTATAACATGTCTTTACTAATTGTTACATGGCAGATTTGTTAGAGGAGCTTCTCATCATCTCTGTGGTGACAAAGGTCAATTTAGTGATTTTCGTCCAGACTCCAACTCAACCTAGATGATCTGTTGTGATATCAGATGGGACAACACTCTCCTATTATCGGTCAAGAGGAGGTGCTGTTGACTCATGCAATACAGCTTCATAATGTTCTTTACGCTCTTGATTTTTTATGAATTTACTATTAATTAGTCAAATAACCAAGGATTTACACTGTCGTGCCATATTTGATCCTTCTGCTCTTGTGTTTCAGGACATTCTCATGGGAAAGGTGATTGGATTTGATCGTGAGCAAGGGGATCTCTACGGACTGGTGCAATCTCCTTATACTGGTACGTCTTCTCTTCGCATCGGATCTGTTTCTCCCTATATATGGCATCTTCGATTTGATCATCTTCCTATGTAAAAGTTGTGTCTCATTCTTCCATAGATTTCTCCTCGCTCTACCTTTCAGTGCGAGGCTTGCCAGCTTGGGAAGCATCATCGGTCCACTTTGCAGAGTCGTCAGGGTCGGAGTAATCATAGTCTGTTTGCATTAATTCATTTTGTTATTTGAGGTCAGTCGTGTCCCAGATCATCAGTGACTGTTTTATCTTGTTGCAGTTGATGAGTTTTCATTTTTCAAGATTGTCTTAGGTTTTTCTTCTTAAGAACAAGTCTGATGTTGGTCATGTTATTCAGCCCTTTATTAATGAAATAAGGAATATTTTTCTGCAAAAGTCAAGTTTATACATTCTGATAATGCACTAGAATTTTGCAATACACAACTTTCCCAATTCCTTGCTCCTATGGTATTGTGCATCAGACATCTAGTGCGTATACTTCCCAACAAAACGGGGTGACTGAACGAAAACACCACAATCTTTTGGATGTTACCATGATTCTTTTGATTTAGAACTGTGCTCCTCATTTATACTGGGGGATGCGGTTCTAACTGCTTGTTCTAATTGCTTGTTACCTGGTAAATCGTATGCCCTCTTCGGTTTTGGGGGAGAAGATCCCGTTCTTGATTGCTTTTCCCGAAACGAATCTTTTCTCGCTTACGCCTCGTGTTTTCGATTCAATGGCTTTTGTTTATCAGATGTCTCCTGGTCTTGACAAACTCTCTCCCAGAGCTGTCAAATGTGTGTTTGTTGGGTATTCTAAGACCCAAAAGGGATGCTGTTGCTTCGACCCTGTTCGACGAAGGTACTACTTAGTGCATATGTCACCTTCTTTGAGTCCATTATGTATTTTCTCCTACATGTGACAAGCTCATTCCTTCAGAGTATGGGGAAAAGGTCTATATGCCTCTACCTCCGATCTCCACTACACCATCATCGTCACCACCTCCACATTCTCCTCCACCGCCACCTCCTCCACCATTGCCTCTACCACCACATACTTTCTTTCCACAGGTTTACTAGCATCGACCTCGTGCTCATGTGCCTCCTCCGTCATCCAGCACACCCAAGGTATGTTCTGAGCATTTGAGTTCTTCTAATGGCACCTGTGATTTGCATGTGCAGCTTGGGATGCAGGATGTCTTGAATGATACACCTTCTGCGTGTATTGAGGATCTAGATGTACCCATTGCTCTACGAAGGTAGAGACTGGCATGCACTATGCATCCTCTTGCTTCCTATGTTTCCTTGGAACGTCTCTCTGAGGGTTTTCAGAGGTTTGTTGTGGGGTTGTATGTCGTGGAGATACCACGGTCCTATCAGGAGGTGCTGCATAGTAGTCAGTAGCGTCTGGCCCAATGGAAGAAGAGATGGTAGCTTTACATTCTCGTGGTTCGTGGAGTGTTATACAAGCTCCTCCAAGTGCATCTGTTGTTGGCTGCAAGTGGCTTGGTTTTAGAAGCTCTTAGAATTGATTGAACAGAATGGGTTTGTCAGATCTATTGCAGATCATTCTCTTTTTGTTAAGAGAACTCAGAGAGGTACTGTTGTTGTTCCGGTTTATGTTGTTGACATCATTGTTACTGTCATCAATGAATAAGCATTCGGGCAGCCAAGGATTTCCTTGGATGACAGTTTGTGGCCAAGGACCTTCGCAAGCTACGTTGCTTCCTTGGCTTGGAGTTTGCACGAAATCAGTAGGGTATGGTTATGACGCAAAGGAAGTATGTTACTGACCTTCTATCTGAGACAAACATGACAAGATGTAGATCTGCCACTACACTAATGGATCCCAATGCTAGGCTCTCCGATGATGACTCCGAGGAGGTGGATAAGAAATGATACAGAGAGCTAAAAGGGAAGTTGTTATATGCTACTATTACCAGGCCTGATATATAATGTGTTGTGAGCAGAGTCCAAGGCTTTAAATGTTGGTTTCGGTCACCATTTCGGTATCGACCAAAATAGAATTTCGATGGAATTTTGGTGGAATTTCGACCGAAATTTCGATCATTTTGGTCATTTTTTGTACTAGGACCCCCATATTTCGGTCATTTCGGTCGAATTTCGATTTCGACTGGATATCAATATTCGACAGAAATTCGACCGAATTTCGCTGAAATTTGAGGCCATGGCAGAGTCTTATGGAGCAACCACACAGGCTCACATGGATGAGGTTTGCATGATCTTGAGATATCTGAAGTCTTCTCCAAGTGCATGTCTTCTTTTCAGAAGAGATACATCTCTCACAGTTACTGGATGTGCAGATGCGGATTATGTTGGGTATCCCAAGGAGATGATGTCCACTTCAGGCTTCACTGTGTTTGTTGGTAGCTCGCTGGTTTCATGGAAAAGTAAGAAACAAACAGTTGTTGCTTGATCCAACGCTGAATCATAATATAGGGCCATAGCCCAAGGGAACATGGAAATGATGTGGGTCAAGTCCGTCCTAACTGAACTAACTATTGAGGTGCCTCTTTCTATACACCTCAAATGTGATAATTAAACAACTCTGTTTATAGCTAATAATCCAACCTTCCATGAGAGAACAAAGCATGTCGAAGTAGATTGTTATTACACCCGTGATTTGATCCGAAAGGGGCTTATTGCCACTTCTCATGTTGCTTCAGACGATCAGACTGCAGACATGTTTATCAGCACTCTTGCGAGGGTCCTTTTCACTGTTGCTGTTCCAAGCTGAGCATGATGGATATACATGCTCCAACTTGAGGGGGGAGTGTTGAGATACTTATATCTCTTCGTCTTTATTTATATTTTTCTATTTCTCCAGTCGACTTTATGTAATTTTCCCTTAGAGCTTTTCTCCTATATAAGAGAGCTCTAGGTCTACGAGGAATACAACTTTCATTTTTCACAACCTTCCACATCATATAACACATTGGATGGGTGTGGTGTGATAGTAGGACGGGATGATTAATGGTTTGGGTGAAAAATTGGAGAGGGTGGAGGTAACTTCATGGTTGGAAGTCCAAGTTGCTCTCTAGGGGTATCCACTTTGCATTTGTTGAGATTAGTTCTTTTTTCACTACCCCTAATCCTTATGTTTCAAGAGGTCCTCGAGACAAAAATGACTTAGAAGAGGATTCCTTTTGAAGGGAGAATAAAAGGGATGGTTACAATATGTACTCATTGAGGTGTGAGAATGTTTGCTGGCCAACTGAAGAGGTTAGGAGTTAGAAGGTATTTTATGAGGTTATTCTGACCAAGTAGGTGCTAGGTGATGTGGGGTTGTGTAATAATTTTCTGGAAACTTTTTATTTGAGATGCTTATCTCTGGCAACACCCTTGCACCTCAATAAAACTTTAAGTTATTGTCACGCATCAGCATGAGCTTTCGAAGACCAATGCTTCACTCCAGCTGTTTAGTCGATTTCATTTCTTGGTGGCAGTGGGATGAGGGGAACAAGCTTGGAGGTTATCTGTTAATAAATTCACGTGCTTAGAAAAATGATAATAGCTAGCTAGTTTTCAATCATTAGCATTTGATCTCTTAGAGGAATATGGTGCATGCTAGTGTGGAAGTAGGGCCAAGGTAAAGGTCAGTAGGGGAGATTTTAGTCTCGGCTAAGATGGGTGTTGACGAGGAGGGAGTAGTATAGGCCCAAAGGCTAGGACTTTGTACACAATGTAGGGTGTATTTGATGCGATGACAAATGTGGCAAAGGAAATTGACTGAGGTGTAGTGTAATTTGCTTTTCCAGGCGGTATCGACAAGATTTTTTCTTAACATGAAAATAAGAGAAGTGCGAACGTGATCAAAAAATGAAGCTTTTTGTCAACACTACGTCATACAACAATTTCAATTAAGAAAAAGGTCAGAGCATGAAGTGAGTTCAAAGGTGAAAATAAGAATCGGTCTCATATTGATAGTAGGAAAAAGGACTTTCGTATAAACTGGTGCGTGCGGGTGAAAGCACAGAGGTCCACATAGTTAGTCCGATCAGGGAAACGAAAGGTTTATGTCATTGATGATGGTAAGCTCATCTTCAAAAGGCTTTATATATATAGGATCGATGATTCTGTATGATAGAATAAAGTATATAGTCTCAGGTGCATGTCATACGTATAGAAATCAGATTAAAAAATCATCCCCCACTATTATATGTCTATCAATTTTCCTTTTTTTCTTCACCTCAAATCATATCTATCAATTTTCCTTTTTTCTTCACCTCAAATCATACGTTATGTTACATTCATTTTATTGGCTCATAGCAACTAATCAGGTAAAAAGACATATGTATATTCCATAATCGAAGAAAGTACGTGCATTTAATCTATATGGGAAGTTAAGATAAATCTACTTGAAATTGGTAGTTGAATTCCTATCTCCGAAACGATTGGCAATAGGGAGATGGGAATGCAAAATTGGTTGTTACCATATTTATATCAATCGGAAAAAGTTGAGTTCTTTGATTTAACCGTTTATTGGGAAAAACAGCTTTATAGATTGAACAAAGGCGTCATTAGGGTTCGTGCATGGATACATTGCAAATTTTAAGAATAAAATAACAAATAATATTTTATGTTATGCATATGGAATATATGACAATAAATATTAAATTATTCATTGTAATAGACTTAACAAACTATTATCCTAGGCATACTAAGCCTATTTGTATGCATGCATATTCACCTACCCTATATATCTAGAAGGAGAACCTCTACAAAGTGAATTTTAAGGAGAAACTTGTCCATCCAATAAAATTTTAAAATATTACTAAATGAAATTCAAACAAATAAAATAAAATGTATATACAAACATAATAAAATTTTAAATAGTAGTAAATGAATTTTTTTAAAAAAATAAAATGTATATACAAACGTTTGTAGTTGAGAGCATTGTTGTAAAAGTCGACCGAATAGTCGAGTCGTAGGGGGTGGTTGGGGGGGGGGGGTAGCCGACTCGTCTAGGACTAGTCGGTCAACTTGACCGATCGGACCGACTTTTACATAGAGATTTTTATTTCTACTTTTTTTGCTTTTTCAAAAGAAAACTTATTCTAATATGCTTAATGCCATATTTAAAGTCAATTGCTGCTTTTGTTTCTTTACGATAGTACATAAAATGTATAAATCTATGTAAATATATAAGAATATATGTTAGAAAATGATTTATATATTTAAAATAAAAAATTTCAAATTCGACTAATGACTGACTAAATACGATTAGTCGCCCAAATATTTCGTCTGTAGACACATGCAGGACTGCATAGTTCTTGAAATTTATATACGCAACATGTGTGAACTTCCCACCATCCTTCTAATGTAGGAGTTTGGATCATCTGCAATGAGTGTGATGCTCCCCAAATTACAGCTTTCTATTACTAAGATCTGCAATGGTGTTTAAGATATCAATAATATCATCTACTAGGTAACCGTATGTCTGAAGCTTGACCAAAATTCTATTTGTTAAAAGATGTCTCCCAAATTTGAACGCTTTCCAACTATTTACTAAAAGCAGAAAAATGGATCGTCCGATTTCGAAGAGAACTGTCCATAACTATTTAGCTTGGTGATGCAAGTCCTATCCCTTTGTGGAAGGGACAGATGGGTTTCACATCCCCAATGTCGAGGCCACTAAATCTCCGTTGTGGATCCAGCTCCTCACATTTCCTGGAAGATTTCATCAGATGATGGGGAGACGCCGTTGCACCATCTAGTGTTACATACTCCTCTCGAATCTGCATGCCTTCCGATCTCTCCCTATTCTAACCATTCTACTGAACCATGATTGTCTCCTCCCTACTGACATATGTGAGCATCAACCTCATCAACCTCGCTCTCTCCATCCTTTTCTTTGCCCTTTACTCGGTCATTCTATAAAGGCTGTCTAATGCTCCAGCACTGCCGCTGGAGGTGCTTGGCTTCCATCCAAGCACGACCTCCTCCGTGCCGCTGGCCTCGATGCCATCATCGCCATGCGGATCTTGATCTTTAGGTGCCATTTAAGGAATCATAGACCCAATTACGACAAAGTTGCTTCTCAATGCAGTGGCCCTTTGATTTCTGTAAAGTAAGCGGAATGTAAACTGACACAGAAGTAATTAGCAAATGGAGATTCCTTACCATTAAGGCATCATTCACATTCGAGATACTGAATTTAACCTTTGACTGATTCCCCTAAAAAATCGACAGAAGCAAGAATGAATTTGCTGGTAGTTCCCACGGCAACAAACACTATCAAGAAAAAAAGCCAAGTAGATATCAGGTCCAATGTTAACTGTAAAGAATTTTCTATATGATGCAGGATGAATCATCTTTAATCTGGCTGAGAGATGGGGAGGGGAAGGCACTGAAAATGACCTCTGTTTCAAGAATTATTTCAGGGCAAAGAACCGTGAGTATGTGCATTTTCTTTCAGTGCATATACTAGTGAGACATGAAAACTATTATACAAATGAAAATATCATATTCATAAATGTCCAATGACTACATTTTGTACTGTTTGTAAAGCATTTGACATGTCTATTTAATAGTCTTTTTGAAAAATTACATTGCAGGCTATATTTCAAAGGTTCTTGTGCCTTGAGAAGGATTACTTGTCATTTTCTCTCATTAATGACAATGGGAAGCGATCGCTCGATCTAGTTGGTGAATGATACTTGCTTTCGTATTGAAATTGGGGTTCTTATGTTTGAACTGCCAGCTTATTATGACCTTTCTTCATTTATTTGTGATGCCTGTTAGATATGCAAGGACAAGGTTGAGGCAGAGGTATGGTTTGCTGGGCTAAGAGCACTCACTACTTCTGGTCAGTGTGTACGTTCAAAAATTGATGGATGGAGTGATGGAGGGATTTATTTCGATGTAAGTAGTCATTTATTAATAGATTGAGAAGCACAAAAACTAAGTGGGCGCCAGAGGTTTGATACATCTTAGATACTTCAAACGGTTAAGCTTCTGCTTAGATAGTAGTTAAGAAATAGATTAACAGGAAAAGACTGTTTAGTGGCAGCTGGCAGTGGATGAATGTTCGGCCAAACTGTTGGACTCTGCAGTTGAAAAATGCAATTAATGTGGTCTTGTGCATAAACAACAATAACAACAACAACAAAGCCTTTTCCCACAATTAAGTAGGGTCAGCTACATGGATTCTTCGCCTCCATTCAGATCTGTCTTGTGTCAATCCCGAACTTATATCCATAAAACTAAGATCCCTTCGTATGGTTTCTTTCCAACACTTCTTGGGCCGTCCTCGCCATCTTCTAGCCGGCTCAACATCCCAACACTCGCATCTCCTAACTGATGCATCAGCTGATCTTCTTTGCAAATGACCAAACCATCTTAAGCGGTCTTGTGCATGTCTACATAAATTTACACCACATTAATTGGGACATAATTTTTTCTTTTAGATATCATGATAGTCTAGTCTGACAATGAAATAACAAGATATCAATGCTAAAAATATAAAAAATCTATACTTTTATACTGATTTACTATTACAGAAATATCCTCGCAGGACTCGTACTAGCTGCATACATGTCTGTACAGATATAAGTGGGATTTTATCAATTCTCATACATAATCTCTTTCTCTGTCCAATATGATGTGCCTAGGTCATGAACTAGTCAGAATTATCTTCAGTGTGTGCCATCATAGTTACATTAGATTATTAGGTGCTTATGATAGGTTATTTTACCTAATATTAGCCTAGCTGTCAGACATATTATCTGCTAAAAGTCTGGGATCATAGTCATTGTATTGTTAAAGTACAAACTCCTCTCAACTCTGCATGGAACATAATAGCTAAGTTGAGATTATATATGCTAATTCTCAGATGCTCTTAAGCTTCGCTATTAAAGACGAGCTTGTTTAGAAGATTTTAATACATTGGACATGTGTTGTGTTATGCTGGTTTAGTTATTGGATTTTGTCATTAAAAGTTGAGTCACCTAAGAATTTCTTATTAGAGTAAGGATGGGGGTAGATAAAGAGAGGTAAGGAAGCATGCATTCTCTTGTTTGAGATGACAATATTAGATAAAGAAGCTCCACCTCCACGCTTGACAAGGCTGCTGAAAGAAGTGTTTGTCAGGAATTGGTGCAGCTGGAGGACCTAATGGTGGAGACTTGTTGAGACAAAGGTCGTACGATATGGGGTTGAAGTAAAGGATTCATAGGAAATTCTAGCAATATATATATTTCAACCTCAAGATGAGCAACACAAGTTGGATGAATTAGCTATATTTGTTGCATTAAATTCAGGGAGTTTTTAGGAGGTCAGAACAACAAATTGCGTCATTTTTAGTGAATTTGATGTTCTACTCTTTTAGGCAGTGACACCTTTTAAGTATCAAAGATATCGATACTTTCCTTTGAAAAAGGCAGTTATCGTAATGGTCTGAACTAGCGTGCCTCAAGGCAAGGCTGTCGAGCTTAGTCTCAAGGTGTATGCCTTGGGCTTACTTGTCAAGGCACACGCTTTGATCAATCAAGGCAGTCTAAGGCGCTCGAGGTGAGACGGTCTATTGAGGCATTGGTTGAGGCATGTGGAGGGTTTAAGTGGATGATGTGCAAAGCATGTGATCCTCAATTACCAATGTTACCCCTAACCCCTCCCATGGGCCATGATCCCCGGCGATTTTGCAAAACCCTTCAACCCTCTCCTACTCACCCTTCAGTCATCGCCACATTCAACCATCTTCGTCTCTTCTTCCATCCGCAATCAGCCTTCGGAGAAGCACAAATCCTTTATTTGCTTTTTTTTTGTAGATTTGTTTTATAATATAATTTTCTAAACTTTTTTATATTGTTATTGGTTGAATTGCATGTTTTTCAAAGAGAAATGAAGCCTATGCATCGATTGCCTCAGGGCTACACCTTGCCTTGATATCAGGGAAACCACATTCTTTCGCCTTCTTTTTTAAAAGCTTGGTCATAGTAGAAGTACTTTAAAGCGTGGACCCTTGGTTTACGATGAAGAATTTGTTCTGTTTTATCGTATCTGGAGTCTCCTCGTTATTGACATCTGTGAGCATCAACCTTGTTGTCTCCGCCCTTTTCTTCGCCAGTTACTCGATTGTTTGCTAGCAACTCGGCAACACTCTGCATCATCCTTTACAAAGGTCATCTAACGCTCCGACGCTGGAGGTAGTTGGCAATGGATTGTTTTTGAGTTTATGAAACTATCATATGCTTGAAGTTCATATAAGTGCATACAAATGACCATATAACGAAATAATATTATATCCTTGACTAGTTCTCTCTCCAATGACGTCGGAACATCGAGTTATGAATGCTTATATCATATTAGTCTAATTTGTTCTTACATAACATGGATAAATTAGACTAATGTGATATCATTAAATCTGAGAAATCCTTCACCATCAAACGAGCCCATTTATATAGACATAAGTATATAGTCTTTATAACTATACTCACTTGATGGTTTGTTTGTGGTAAGGGGAAGAGGAGATGTCCTCACCTGGAAGTTGTGGGCGAAGGCGGAAGTTGAATGAAAATACATTCCAATTTAAATTTGATGGATTATATATTCTAAATATATAAGAGTATGTGTACATGTATGTCATTATTTTTCAGAAAAAAAAGAAAGAAAAGCATCTATTTTTTGTGTATGTTCTATGCCCTGTATTTTTACTTCATCTCCACTTTCACATGAAAGTTAAGGTCCTAAATATTTTTGGGAAAAAAAATTCAGAAGGATGTAAGTGTACAGTTCCAAAAATTTCAATTCGAAAGGATGAATTGAGCAAGTCTTTTGTTCTGAAGGATTTGAGATCTGCAAATTAGATTTTGGTTATGAAAATTACCTGTAATAGAAATTCAAAGAGATTTTGGTCATCCCTTTGGAAGAGATTTTGGTTATCCTGGAGAAGTACTTTGAGAAAGTACTTCTTAGGTTAAACATGGGAAAAACCAATCACATGAGTACCCCTCATCGAGCACACCTTAAGCTAAGCATCAAGCACAGTCCACGAACATAAGATGAAAACAAGGACATGGAGATGATTCCTTAAGCCTTGGCTACATGCAATCTGATGTATGGTAGGGTATGCACAAGATTTGATATTGCTGATCTAGTTGGAGTTGTCAGCAGGTTTATCTCAAATTCAAGAAAGACCATTGGAATGCAATTAAATGGATCTTGAGATATCTTCATGTCATTTGCAACACTTGTCTTTGTTTTGGAGTAGAAAAAGCATTCGTACTAGGCTAAACGAACTTTGATTTGACTGGTGATGTTGATTGTAGACGGTTTATATCCGGTTAATTGATGACATATGTAGGTAGTAGTGTTTCATGGTAATCAAGATTGCATAAGTGTGTGGCATTATCTATTACAGATGCAGAAGTTATTGTCGTTACATAATCTAGTAAAGAACTCTTGTGGATGAAGAAGTTCATCCATGAGCTTAACTTTGTTGAAAACAAGTATGTCCTTTATTGCGACAGGAAGAGTGTTATTCACCTTTGCAAGAACTCTACTTTTCATGCAAGGTCAAAGCACATAGATATCAGATATCATTGGATATGTGATGCGTTGAGTCGAAGTAGCTTGTACTTTATAAGATCCACACAGATGAGAACGATGCTGATATGATGGCAAAGACTTTGTCTCTTGCGAAGTTTAAGAGATATTTTCCCTCGCAGGTTTGTAGAAGTTCTTACATTGTTGGCGAGGGGAAGATTTATTTGGTGACATCCCCTCCTCGTGGGAAACTAGCCATTATATAGGACATTGGTAGCTTTAATTGGAAAATGAAAAATCAGGTTCTAATTGGAGAAGGAAATCAATTGCCTTTTAGGCATAGGAGTGCGCTTTTCCTATTTCTGTGAGATATATGACTCCATGCTTCCTTATTCTCTCATCTCCATGGAATATATATAGAGGGCACGAAGCACATCAACACATTCCAATACAAGATTTTTAGCATAATAATAAATCAAAGAGAGAGGGAGAAGAAAGAAGGTATGTGGTTGCAACAAAGTTTGGAAGGAATGATCTTTGGAGTGGTTCTTCTCTAGCATTCTTCCCTACAGTTTGATAGTGTGATATTTCTCCTCCTTATTTTTCTCTTTTATTTGTTGATTTGTAGTACCGTATAGATGGTCAACTTTGTGTAAACCCTTTACGCGAGAGTTGATTATATTGATTGATTTTGGGTGCGAACAACCTTGTGGTTTTCCCCTCACTTTGAGGT
The DNA here is from genome assembly GCA_037367405.1 of Ottelia alismoides. Taxonomy (NCBI): domain Eukaryota; kingdom Viridiplantae; phylum Streptophyta; class Magnoliopsida; order Alismatales; family Hydrocharitaceae; genus Ottelia; species Ottelia alismoides. The sequence goes on along the minus strand of JAZKJV010007493.1, from coordinate 82,139 downwards.
TTTTCCATGTTAAAAATTATCTATGCATATGTGGTGATTTATCTATGGTTGGAGTTTTCATTTGTACTTGTAGTTGATATACCTTGTAAGATCCACTTATCAACTTTGGTATTTTTCTACAATTTGATTTATATAAGGTCTTTGTTTCCAACAGAGTTGTTGCCACCTTCATACAAGGTTCAAATAGTGGCTCCACGACAACCTCGATGCACACATCCATAATGCTTCGGACATGTTGCTTGGAGGAAAGCCTTATTCGGAGTGATAGTCACTTAACTAGTGACAACGTTGTTCAAAGATGTAGCAGTGGTCGATTTCAACATTTCATCCTCAAAATTTAAAAAATGAAAGATTTTTTCTAAAAAAAATAAACAATAAAATTTTCCACTATCTCAAATATAAAAATATAGCTTGAATAGATACATATGCATCATCCACCCATTCAACAACTCTATCGAGATCATGACTCTTGGATTATTTAAAAACTCATGTTGGACTTCCATTCATGTTCTCGATCATTTCTTCGATTCAAAGTGCTTTTTACTTGGCAGGCAGCTTGTGGATAGTGTAGTATTGGCATCTAAGATCATGGTTTATTGGAGGAGGAGAGTGAGGGGGTGTTGTGGGAAGTTGATTTCTCGAAAGACTATGGCAGTGTTAACTGACGTTTCTTGTGGGTTTCTTTGCTTAACCGAGGCTTTTCGGACTAGTAGATTATATGGATGAAGAGGTGTGCCACGACTGCCTCTTAGTGTTTCTCGCTGGAGATCCTACTTTTTGTTCTCGCAGCATACTTTGTCAGTTATGGTGGATCGGGCAATGTTTGGAGGTTTTTGTAGCAAATATAGTAGGGAGGAGATTTCAGTACCTATTCTTTGGTATGCAGACGACATCATCCTGTTTGCGGAAGGAGGATCTGAGAGTTGCAGAGGCATGTCTGTGGTTCTTGATATTTTCGGTGTATTTATGGATTGAAGCTTAACAGGGACAAGTCAGAGTTTGTGCCCTTTGGTCTGGAGGAGGAGGAGGTTGGTGGTGTGCTGGTTGGTTAAGGTCCCCTCGCATGGATCTGCCTTTGTGATATCTTGGTGTGCCTTTGATTGCTAGGAGGATGTAGGTTGATTCTTTTAGCTATTTCTATTTTCTTCACGTCATCTTGGCTTATGCATGGTGGGGTAAGGAAGATGCTTGAGAGCATTGTGAGACGATTTTTTCTCGGTCATCTTCTGGGTGTTCGAATGTGTTGTCGTTGGTTGATTGGAGATAATTTTATGTTCAAAGAATGACGGTGTGCTTGGGTTGTGTAGCCTAGAAGAGATGAACAAGATACTTCTCAGTAAATGGGTCGCTCCTATCTGGGGGGAGCGTGACAGTATGGTGTGTGCCATGGATTGGAAGATTTATGACGTGGGATGCTTTATTTTTTTTGGAGGGGGGGGGGTGGGGGGAGGGGCAGTATGCTTACTATCCTCCCCCTCGTATTTTTAAAGGGGCATTTGCGGCGTGGTAAAGGAGATTCGGTCATTTTTTAGGTCGATAATCGGTGATGGAGCAGTTTTCAAGTTCTGGGCTGATGATGGAGTGAGGGATGGATGTTTAGCTCCCATTTCCCGTGGTTGATGGCATTGGCGGTTGATTCGAACTGTTCTGTGATGGATGTTTGGGACGGACATTCTTTCTTTTCGCTCTTCATATTTGAGCTCTTGGATCAGGGTATTGGCAAGCTATTGGAGATGCTGCAGGATCTGGAGAGCAAGAAGGGGAGAGATTGTTGGAGTTGGTGTGATGGGACTTTTATGTGGGGAAGGTGTATAGGGCAAGGTTTTAAAAATCGAGTCGGACATCAAATCGGGCATGTATCGGTTTTTGATTTTTATGGACGGACCAATATGACTGACCAGTTAAATCGATGATGTCGTCAACAGTTTAAAAATCAAAAAAAGGTCAAACCCATGTATTGGTGGTTTGGTTCATTTGGTTCTACCGGGTCGAAACGAGTTAGATCGGTATACGAAAAATACAACTTATCTTTCGTGTATTTGTTTACTCTTTTCCTTTCAAGTTTTTTCAATAACACTTATACCCCTATTTTTAATAAAATTACAGGTGCCCTTATATTTTTACAAAATCAATAGTAATGGACTTTTGTTAGTATACTTGTGCTCCAATTTATACCAACATAAGGATGATATTGTGATTTTTTAAGGAAATATAGGAGCACAATTGTTTCTTAAAAGTTAGGGGTATAAATATTCTTAAAAAATCGAAAGAACATAATTATCATATTTCATAAAATTTATATAAATAATATATGTGATGTAAATAAATAAGAATTTTAAAAGTATTTTAACTCTAATTAATGTCAAGTGTTGTTAATTTATTGCTTCTCATAGTATGAATATGTCAATGTCTTCTTCGTTTGTTATTGTTATAAGTGGACAACCTCATACACAATGTAGGAAGAGAGAGGCAATGCTCATATGTAGGAAGGGACAAACGATAATGAGTCATTGATACATGTGAAGGAGAATAGATAAAGAGGAACTATACTATGGGTTAGAATAAAACTAGATTATGAATATTTCTGAAAAAAATTGTATTTTTAAATTTATTGAAATTATTTTTTTGTCAAAAAATTGGATGGTTGAATTGATGGCTTGGCTCAATTGGTTCATCCGGATTTAAGCGGTCCAATCGAGTTTTGACCGATTCTCATTTTCTGAATAAAAACGGGTGGTTGGATCGTTTTTCCTCCAGTTCTTGGTGTAACCGGTTCAACCGGCCGGTTCGGTTCGATTGTTAAAACCTTGTTATAGGGCCTTGAAGGGCTCAATGGTGTTTGACCCTGGATTGAGCGTGACCAACTGTAAAAGAATTTGAAGATGGAAAATTCCGGTGTGTCAAGGTCTTTTTGTGTATGTTTAGGAGACTGCTCACGGGTGACAGATTTGCACGGTTTATTCAAGCGTCTGACTTGACTTGATGTAAATGTCATGAGGAAGCTGAGAGTGCGGATCACCTTTTCTTCAAGTGTAGGATCTCGGTTGACACTTGGGAGCTTTTTGGGAATATCATGGTCACTACTGAGGGGGTCTTAACTTTCTGGGAGTCCATTGGTGCGGATCGGCATGGTATTGAGAAGGATTAATATGTATTGCAATGATTTGGGCTCTTTGGTTGGCGAGCAACGGGATGGTATTTCGTCAGGATCATTTTTACGGTGACAATGTGGTGGCATGTGCTAAGGCACTAGTAGAGAGTTGGAAATTATAACGTGTGCTTTTTTCTTTTTTCTTGTAATTGGCATATAGTTATTTTCTGATGCATTAATGGTGGGGTTTTTGGGCACACATATACGCTGGAGACACTTTTTCCTTTAAAAAATATTCTTTAATCTTAATATAATTGTACAGCTAACAGTCTAATCAATTAAAAATTGAAATTCATGTATATAACTAAAACATTTACAAACTCCGAACGTAATTTATACAATTCCTACCTATTATGTGGGATTATCTGGATCCATTTTGCCATCTATTTTTTTTGGCGAAAATCAACGATGTTCTATAATGTTTCAAACTCGTTGTAAGCCACATGCAGTGAGCGTCTTCCTTACATATAGAACATGCATGTTTCTTTCGTACTCCAACTCGATAAATTTGCACGATTCGAAATTAACGATTCGCAAATTTAAAAAAAAAGTGTAGTGTGCAAGAGATACGTAAGCAGAATAATGATAGGTGTGATAGTCATCTTATATTAAGAACGGATTTTTTGTTCATGGATATACGCAGTAAACATTAGTTGGAATATCTAAGAGCTGAAATATAATTACATCGGATTGTGGTTTGTTATATGTACCATTGTGATATGCCTTCATTGGGGTCAGACTGATGGGCTCATAGGTTTGTGAGAAGTCAACTCTAGCTCGGTCTGTTTATTTAATGGGACATTTTTTTTTGTACAAATCCAGTCCAATAAAAATCAAGCTCAAGGCAGAGTTGAGATCATGAGTTGAGCTTGTGTGCTACATCGGACCGATATATCCCAATGATCATCCCTAATCTAACCTGCTTTGACAAAGATGTTTCTGCAGTTTAAAAGCGTTGGCAGATTCCGAGATCATTCTTGACATTATGTGTAACGTCCCGAGCTTAGGTCTCCAGTCCGTTACCGAGGAAAACTGGCCCTGACACCTTGTTGGGTTCAGACCCAATTGGATCCGTTGACAACCACCTAAAATGCTTAAGCCTGGATTACCAAGTAGTAATCTTCACAACTTATAACCCACTCTCACACTTTGTGAGTTTTAGACGTGAGACTATGTTTTGAGGATATGAGTGTTACATTATGTGAAATCCTAGTACAACCTTTTCAGCTAAGGCAATCTAGATCGAGAATAGATCCTCTATTATACAGCAGAGCCTGATGTATCGAGCGGAGCCACTCAAAAATCTGAATTTATGTGAATCGCGTGATCATGATCCAAGGGCTCTGTTACTGTTAGTACAACAGACTCTACAACAGAGGATCCTCTCTAATCCACGCCACCGCTATGGCATCTATCTATCCCATACCACAAGACAACAAAAGGCATGCACATCCCCACGTCAGACACATAGAAAGCATGGACGACCCCACTACACCCTATCGGATCGTATATGCTTCCGTATGCTGCCAACCTCTACAACCTTTTCTGCTGCACCACCCTACGGAACGAGCCATGTGAATCCTACGCATGCATGTCGCCCTATATCTGCACATGCACGAAGCTCCGCATCATCTTCTCCGCGCCATCATCATCATTCCATTATATTATATTTCTCTCCCACTGACCTGATGTGAAGATTCTGAAGTTGCAATCTTATGAGTTTTCTCTGTTTCTTTGCTTTCAGCTGGACCTGAAAACGACTGGCTCGTTGATGCTAAAAGGGAGGACAATGCATCTGCAAGTTTGCCTCTGGAGGAATATAAAAAAGCTCATGCAGTTCCCCTTTGGGGAAAGGGAAAGCGATGAGTGTCGGCCAATAGAGACTTGAAGGTGTCCTGACAGTGTGTCCTGTTGCTCTCTGGATTGGATTCGTTGTTCTCGCTTTTCCACTGCAGATTTTAGCCTTGTGTTCCAGATAGACTTCTCTGCGAGAGCTCTGTGGATATACTCGACATCTTCTATCTCCTCGTTAACATTCCATGGTTACTGTTGGAATATGTGCTGTGCAATTCACGAGTATCCCCTCATGTCCTATACTTGTGCTGTCCCAGCGTAGAAATAGGATGCAAAGGAAAATACAAACACATGCTGTTTAAGAGAGGACAGTCATTTAAATCCGTAACCAAGGTAACGTTTTAAAAATCAATACTACAAGAAAAATGAGTTGTTGTCACGGAATGTGGTTACATAAACTTGTGACCACAATAATTACATGGTCATTAGTTTTTCGTAGCTACAATCCATGATCAAAGTCTTCACACAAGAGTTATGACCACGACAACTTCTGTGGTCACTTAGTCCAATTCCGTAGCCACAAACCCCACATCCGTGGGTATAATTCTGTAGCCACAACTTGTTTTCCTTGTAGTGTAAGTGTTGGTTTCATGTTTCATGGTGAGCATCACGGTCAAACAGATGATGATGATGATGATGATGATGATGTCAACAGTTCATAAATTCAAAAAAAAAAATCGAACCATAGTCTTGTTGGTTAGGTTTTTATGATCCAACCGGATCAGACTGACTTAGATCACTATTTAATAAAAGTAAATAAGAATGAAGTTATCTCACAGTCTTGAGTTCTATCAATGGTGTATTCAGGAGACCGATTCTAAATTAATCACTCCACTATTTGAATATGACTTAATTGGCTTTGCCATAAATCACAATATTTAATAGTACAAATCATATAAGAACCAAAGTTAGATCATACAACATTCATAACATTTTTAAAAGCAATGTTAACTAAATCCCATTCAATTCTAAACAATATATCAATATATCGAAGTCTACCAAAAACATCAAAGCATCATTTCTCAAAATCGCTACTTCACTACTTTTAATGTTAAGTTCAAAATCACCATTTCTAGCTAATATTGGGCTAAAAAGAGCATTTTTTACATCGAGGACATGTAGTATCGTGTGTAGAATTCAAACTCATTTAGAGGAGAATCTCTAGTCAACTTGTCTAAAACCTAGCACCAAGTCTAACAAGAAAAAAAGAGATATTTATTAGAACATATATGTATTGACTCTCCTATCCATGAGCCACTCGTTAGCATTATGAATATGATACAATGTAGGTTTTATAGAGACGTATCCCTCACTTTTCATAATCCCCTCAGTGATCGTGTTTATATGTGGTGTTTTCCTATGTACTCTTCTATTGAGTTTTAGGATTTAGGATTTAGGGTTTAGGGTTTAGGTAAGTCAATGTCAATGATTATATGTAGATTATTCTGATGCTCTATCTGAGTCCTTCACTAAGGATTCTAGACAGACTTGATAGTCATACTATCAACACATCAAGTTATTACAGTATTGTCATTCATCCAACTCTTAGGATGTCATATGGAAGTCATAGAAGTATGGTCAACTCTTTGACTATTCTTCTCATCTTGGGTCCGACCCTTGCTTCCACTGCGCTCCCTTTATATATAAACAAACATTTCTTAAGACTAAAGATCTCTTATGTTAAATTCAAAAGAATTCAATGTAAGAGCATTTCAACATTTATACATGCTTCATTAAATTCATACAATACGAATATTATGAAGCTTCATGAATGACTAGAGTATAGGCAGTAGAATGATGACATTCATCATGTATACATCCATCTAGACTCTTAAAACATTGGTTCAGGTAGGTATTCATTTTGAATACATCATCTCTTATGGAGCCACCATTCTGCATGATGCAATGAACCATGTCATTCATGATAACTGTCAAGAGCACACATGTATGCTAGAATATCTTCTTCGATTTTATAAGGATTATTTGACAATTGCGGTCATCATCGACATGTCACTTCCAAAGTACATTCGATGAAAGATCAAGACTATAGAAACATACAAACCCTAAGGTTGTAGTCCTGTTGTCTATTTAATTGTCATTCCTCATTATTATGAGGAAACTTGTACATTGCAACCACATACATTATGTGTTCAACTGCAAGTACAATATCTTAATCATGGATCCAATCCAGGATATTTGACTGGTTATTATTGAGTATGATATTGAGTGGGTTTAATGAAGGATTATCTGAAATAAGAAATTTGCATAAGTGTATATATATTATATATACATATTTTATTTTGATTTAGGAATTTTTTTATATCAAGTTGTCTTGCCTTGTCAACAATGAAAGTTCATTCCCTAAATCACTTTCAATGTAAGAGATATACTTACCATTATATCTCAAGCAAGATCTGGGATCTCCTTCCTTATCTTTGTCACATCCCAATAATATGAGAACCTGTGACTCCGATAAAAAGAACCGGGAACAGTTCTACCGGTAAGTTCATACTTTTTCGAGAACCCCCAACTTCCGGGGGGAAAAACATATAGTCACGAAAATAGGGCATTGTAGGACAGAGCCAAATATACGTTGAGCTTCTCGTAGACTATGCCTTTACCCTCGCCCATTGAGCTTCCGTCGGTCACCTCAGGAAGTCATCATTCCAGCGAAAAGGCATGTGAACTGGATTTACTACTTCGGTCAGAATCTTGCCGCCATCTCCCTCTTTCCAACTAGTATATAAGTCGACATCTACACACTTCCCAGGGGAAGAGAGCTTAGCTTCTCACCCGCATCCCTTCTCTTTCTTAGCCTTCCCTATCTTCCATAACATAGAGACTCCCTAACAATCTTCCCGGAAAATCGTAGAAACTATGAAAAAGAAAGATGTGACCTCAGAGAATGAGGGAAAGAAAGAGGACTCATCTCCTCAGACACCTAGACACCGACCTTTTCCGCCTTGCAAGCCCAACTTGCATTTCCCAATTTGGTCTTTAACACCCGGGCCCACCACCCCTAAGGTGATGTTGACCCATCATTAATTGAACCAACCGTCAACATGAATAGAACTCGCTATACACAATCCAATATCACCCCAATAATATGAGGACCCGATAATGGGGTCACTACGTATACAACCTTACTCTTTCGAGAAGCAAAGAGCCCGATCCAGATGCGCTTGCATACAGGAGCTGTCACTTCGGACAGATGTCTCCTACATACAATCCCTGGCGACGGAACCCTCCGCCTTGACGGTAGACCATGGATGTCACTTATGTGATCCTCCATATCATATTCAAATTCTAATTAATTATTACGAATCGTATTCACATAATTAATTCTTCCAAGGGAAATAACATCTCTATTAAAATAGAGTATTTTAATTTTAATTGGATTCCAATTAATCTAATCATATTAAATTAATGATGTAATTAATATCCAGCAAATATTCTTAATTGTTACTTGAATTATGGTATTATCTCAAATACGTATTATTTCGAATTTTAATAATTAGAAATACATCATGATTTCTTAAGCATTATACCAACCCTACCCGCTGTCATGGCCAGTACCGACGGGAGTGGGACAGACCGCATACGGTGCAACCTGCTACCCCAACACTCCCCGACTAGACACCATATCTGCCTCGGGAAAGGATAATGCAAAATAGATCACTTTGTACTTGAGATGATCATCGATTTTTCAACCAAAATTATACCATATAATAATAATAATCAAAACCATTTTGATTAGCATTATAATGAAATTTTCTAAACAAATCCCAAATACTATTCAAGTAACATGTTTGTTGGAATGTAGATCTTGTAGATCATGAACCAATTTGTGATCTAGATCACATCTAATCATTTATTGGTTATGGCATTGTCATTTAAGGAAATAATTATCATAAAATATTTCACAAATATTTATCCATAATTATTCCAAGAAATTAAACCATTTAATTTCACTAATTTCTTAAATGACAATCACTAGGTTCTTGATTAGGAAAGTAATTTCAGCAGTGACCCTCACTTACTAAAAATATCATATCTCAATCAATTTAAATCCAAATTAAGCAAAATAAATTCCTAAAGTTTGCTAATTTGATTTGCAACAGAACCTAAGTGATTTGCACACATTTCAAGGCATTTCAAAATCACAATTAACTCCTTAATTACGTTGAGATTTGCAGTCCCCGAAATTGTGGATACATGTTCATTCAAATGATCATATCTCGAGCATACAGAATCCAAATTACATAAACTCAGATCTTACCGTTTCCTTATTCAATGTAGAACATAATTAAGTTATTTGTCATATTTGAACAATTTTATAGGACCTAAAATAATCACAAAACAGAGATGCAAAAATGAATTGCGATAAAACTTTCGCAAACCCTAACGAACCCAAGTCGCCCTTGGTTTATGGATCGCATCTGAAACCTTCGAACTTGGGTCTGATACCACTTGAAGGATATTGTTAGATCCTTAAGTACATCACGTAAGCATGAGGATCACATCGTATGCGATCGTGAGTGATTAGTCACACTAGCTGCTTGATGCAGCGGAAATTAAAATTTTCATGTGATGAAATCACATGATTCAAGAACACTTCTAGAATCGTTTCATCTAAACCACAAACAAGTAATATGATTACCTCTTGAAGCGTGGTTGCGATCGAGTCTCTAAATGAAGAGACCTCATGTCTCAAGTCCGATCCGATGGAGGAGACGCTTGCGAGCATGTTGATGAAACACGTGCTCCTCGCAATCCATATTGATGATCCAAGTATCATATCTCCTGATTTAAACACACGAGATCCGACGTCTTCTTCATGATCGAGGTGCACCGAAGGAGACGGAGATCCATGAGCAAACGATCGGGTAGCATAATGACAATGCTGCAACGATGGAAACTCTCTTTAAGGCTCCATGGTGGACGACCATAAGAAAGAGAGGGAGAGAGGGCATGTAGAGAGAAAGAGAGAGGGAGAGAGCCTTGTGCTTTTCATTAGCTTTTTGAAGAGCAAGGGGTGCCCTTCTATTTATAATATTTTGGGATCCATGAATCTCAATCCATGGACTACACAAATCCAATGGCTCACATTGATTTGTGTTTCTTTTAATGGCCATGATCTTATTATTAAAAAATACAACAATAATTAATTTAATAAAATCAAATATATACTCAATATAATTTGATTTACATTAAATCAATCTCCATTGGAGAAATAGGAAGCAGGCAAGCCTCCTTCCATAAGGAGCATGAACGACCACCATATTCCTTATAGGAATTGTGGCCGTCCACTCTTCCTTTATGGAAGGTAGCTCTCCTTTTTATTACATGAGATTACATTATCTCATGATTCTCTCCAATATTTGCAACAACTTTTGTTGCAAATTATTTCACATATAAATCCAATTTATCTTGTGAACATTGCAATCATGCCATTGGAAATTTGTGAATCACATTCACAACTCAAAATAAAATGTGAATTACATTTTCAATATAATGTCCAATGTGAATCCATCAACATTTAATTAACCAATGTAAATTACAAATAGCTCTATCTTATATATTATAAATCACATTTATAATATATATGACTAGTATGGATATTGATATCCATATTATTCATCTATGATAATTAAATCACATTTAATCATCTTGGATCTCTATTCTCATTTTCCCAAATAATATGAATCGCATTCACATTATTCACATCTTTGATAATTAAACCACATTCAATTATCATAGATAACTCTTCTTATAATATGAATCAAATTCATATTATTCACGACAATTAAATAACATTTAATTATCAATTTTCTCAATGCTCGGATACATAATATCAACAATGAAATTATCCTGAACCCTTTCAAGGATAATGCGCTTTCTCCGCGGATACTTGGAGATAAAGACATGGCGATTGTATTATTCCACGTATAGTGACTTGGATATTGAGATCATATCTCAAATCCAGATCTCGAGCCTACCATAGATGCTTGATTAAATCAAGACCGCAAATATAATCTTCTCATTGCATCTGAATCACATTCAGATCAATGTCCAACATTTGGACCAAGATCAGATTACTTCTCTACTGAGAGGAGTCACTAAAATCCAGACCCATTTCATCACTCCCTAGGAATGGAAGCATCATGGTTATACAATCGTTTATGATCCTAACACCCCCAGGCCCAACACCTGTACATCCTACATAATGGAAGACTCAGAATAAACCCGAAATATTAGATCAATTTTACACTGTCTACTTCATGGTTTTATCTGTAAATTTCTCATTTGATCATTGGGAGTCGGTATCCATCATATACTTTCCAAAAGAATATATCATACCTAGGTCTTGATCATATACTTTCCAAAAGTATATATCAACCCTACAAATTCAGTCAAGCTTCCAAAGCAAGATGATTGTGCACGGAATTTGATTCTTCCCAATATCTCTTGAGTGAGCTCATGTCTCCCGGTTCAGTAATTGAACCTGTATGATCCCTTCGAGAGATCGTATTACACATATGCCCTTGTATGCACACCAGCGCACTGGTATATAAACCTTGATCAGGTCATCAACCTATTGGTCTGCCAAATGTACATACTTAGACATATAGTAACACATCTGTCTCCGGTCAGAGGACGTGTGCTTATATCATGACAGCATACGATATAGGACTTTGGTTATCTCGATCTCGTTAAGTCAACTCTTTGATCTAACTTATCTAACACCTCCGAATCTCTATTCCTATGCAAAGGACCTGCATCAAGAGGTCGATTAGATATCAGCCCTCAGAGAGAGGATTTCCATCTCCTCCTCATGCTGGAGATCATCTCTTAATAATCATTTGATGGTGCTTGATGAGTCCTCAATCTAACTCATTAGATATTCATCCAAGCACCAGCCTCTATGATTCAATTATCGAATCAACAGCTGTGTGATTACTAAGATGGCCATGGTACATAACCCTAATTGTACTAAGGGACCTATTATGCAAATTAGTTATTCTTCATTTCAGATCAGGGAATGATATTCGCCAATAACATTTATTGCATAATGGCTCGCCGTGGGCTTGCATGTCCAACAGAATTTTCATATGATATGACCTTTTGATATAAATAAAGTCTTGAACTGGTCTCTCTTTACATACACCTCCAAATACATATTCAAACTTACATATATAATTATATGAGATCCAGTAATAAGTTCATTCTTGTCCTCAAGAGGTAATCATACTACATCTTATTTGCACAACAAGTCAACATTTTTCCATATAATCTATGTGGTTCCATAAAGCATAACTTAATCACTCTTTTGACTATGATACATGTTGCTATGGTATTTTCATTCTTAAGTATACTACCTCTAAGTACCATTCCATTTTTTTATGTAACAATCCCATTTCTTTTTTCATATAATATCTTCATTTCGAAGATCTAAATGCATCTATCCATCACAACAAACCACATAAAATTATGTATTCATTTCATAGACATGATAAAAGTCATATGGATACAAAGAGATTTTCAAAATCGGCATGGAGGGGTAGAGGGGAGGGAGGAGGGATGGTTTCCAAGCCCCTCAAGAATAAACATGAAATTAAATTCATATGCTAACAAGAGGAGAGATTGGGAATAAGTCCGTTATATCATATATAGAGATTCGATGCTAGTAATCCTTTCGATCTAAAGCTCCTTCTTGATGATCCATGCTAAGCCTGTGTGATGAAAAGTATGAGCTCTTGAATAAAATGAATCTTAATCATTAAGAATCCATTTTGGAAAGATGAATAAAATGAATAACATATCTTTAAACTGAAACCAAGGGGATCTTATTGTTCCCATGATCTCCTTACAAGAATAGCACTAACCATGCACTCCGATGACCTCTTGTGAGTCTTCGATGACAATGGTGGTGGCTATGGAGGTTGAGAAGGTTATGACGAAGAAGATGGGGGGTGATGTACCTTGTGACCGACCAAGAGCCATCTTAAGATGGCTAAAAATGCCCATATATTCCTCCCGAAGCAAGAATTAGCAATTTTCAGATGCGTCAGAATCTTGACAACAAGATGCTTCTAACCAGTCATATATTGCTTAGGTTTGATCAAGTTGAATTTAGGATTAGTCGGATCTTCGAACCAAAAGGTTAAAGTTTTACATTGAACCCATGAGGGAGGAGTTCCATCCTATTAGTCTACTCTATTACTTGAACATTCATGTGGTCGCACCATACACTAAATCTTCATTTTTCATTTAAGCCCACAATATAACTTGTGATGCCAACCTCATAACAAAAATACAATTTCGTACTATCAAGACCCAAACATTATCTACTACGGGCACGTATCCACAACATCATCTTGACTTTTCCAACATCAATGTCACCCTCAATACAAAACTGGCAATCCTTTTTAAAACATGAAATTATTATTCATCCCTCCCTCATTTGAGGGAAAAGAACAAAAAAATAGTAGGACTAAACCAAAGCTTACCATACAAGGACAAAGCAAAGATAAGAATCACGACTCATGGTTTAGTTTTAACAAAAGAAAATAAAGAAGGACAAAACCTCTAGTCGTAAATGATGTACAGTAACCACCTTGACAACTTAATCAATCCTTTAACGTGCCTAAAAAGGGAAGCGCGACTAAAATTTTATGGTATGAAGATTCCTTCCAAGCCAACCGATGCCCTTTTTGAGGTATAAAATTAGTTAAACAAATAATAATGATGCAAGAAGATCGCCGATGAATCTCCATTTCATCACCTTTATTCTTTTATTTTGGCCTTAAATCCCTGGATAAATATATGTATATAACATTAGTTTGTACACAATAAGACTTAATATTGATCTATAAATATTGTATAAAAGATTGTATTTAATTCCAAAATAAAAGAATAAAGAAAGAAAAGAAAAAGAATGAAGTATCAAAGGACACTGAGTGAATCTAAACCCTTAGATCCAGTCATCATGATGATTTGTCAAAAATGAATAAAGTAGGGGAAGATATGACAAATCAATTGTAGAGAAATACTCAAAAAACCCTAATTCTTTATTCATCAATAATTACATTTTGGGACCTATTTTATTTTCTTATTTTTATACCTCAAATCAATAAACCCTCAACATAACAATTGTATATAAACACAAAGAAAAATATAAATTTTATTCCATTCAAAAAATAATTCATAGTGTGCTGGGGGCACATAGGATAAAAAGCCACAAAGAAAACTTTACATACATATATCTCCTCCATACTAATTCGAAATTGATCAAACTCACCTTTATTATTCATAAAATTAAATTATCTATTTAATGAAGTTGATTTCATTTAATTTGGAATTAAGATGCAAAAGTTAACTTTTTGGTCGTCATTATGCAATATACTTATATATAATATTCAATATAGCTATTCTTTATCTTTTTTACATTCTTATATTTGTATAAACTTGTAAATGTAATAGAAAATACATGTAAATAATAAAAGTAAAATAAAAAAATTACAAATTAATTAAAATAAATAAAGTATTTTAATATATAGGTAAATTATATATATAATATACATATATAATATATGTACATATTTACCTAAGTGAATAAATAAAATAAGCAAAATACAATAAAATATTTAAAGATGTATTTAAATAAGTTATAAATATATAAATTATGTATATAAAATAATAAAATGTAAAATAGAAAATAAAAAGAAAATATATCATATATAGGTAAATATACATATGTATATACATGCAAATATTAACACCTAATAAATTAACATGAAAAAAATAAATAAAAATCATGATAAAATACTACATAAATTAACAAACATTTTTCATGTTTCAAACTAAAATTAATAAAATCATTTATTATTGTATATCCAATTAATAAGAGATTTAAATCCCTGATTTTCTTGATTGGTCCACGTGGAACAATCTGAAGGCTTCCTTAGTTGAACTCTGATAAACTCTTCTTCCCAAGCCACCTACCTCATCAGAGATAGTGACATGCCATCTTCTCCCCCTTTTCTTGGGTGACCCATCACTTTGTTCGATCTGATCTTTCACGTAAACCACTATATGATGAACCCTAATACACACCTAATCCTTTGATCTCGTGTACATAACCCAGATCGATCAGAAACCCTAGGTCAATAAGCCATCTCCACCATGTTTATAAATAACAAGCCCCCACCCCCTTTCCCAATTTTGATCTCCATTCTTGCATGTAACCCCAATAGGAACACCCCTATAGAGCCTCCTTGGTGACTGTATCGAGCACCAGGCCTTGTCAACGTGGATAAAGGTATAGGTAGCGTGATCCAAGCTTTTCCAGAGAAGCTCCGTTGGGCTTCATATGCTCCTTGTTTCCCACATGTATGAGCTACATAGAGTAGGTTTCTTCCTTGCATTTCTTTCCAGTAACTTATGTGTAGCATTAGTTTAATTAGTTAGCATCTATTAAGCGTAATTTTAAAAACTAAAATCGCTAGAACTTTAAGATCCAACCAAAAATTCAGTGTTCTCTGCATGTCTCCGACTCCCATATCACCTCTCTCTCCTTCCCTATCCACTTATCCACATTTCGCCCACATCTTCACTTCTAATTCCGCATGAATCCGAGCCGTCAAGGTTCTTACTCCACTGTTCGTCGAAGCCTCTTCATTCCATCCATTTTCATGCACAACAGCTTCCTTCGAGGGACAAGGAGATAACCATGGTCCCCTTATCCTTTGTGTGCATGTATTGTGTTTAGAAGGCCCACCTAGAGACGTGTCAAGGTCCAAGTCAGAACTCTAGGAGAGCCCGACTTCCAGGCCCCCTCCAATGGGTCTCGGATCTTATTGAACCCACCTGCAAACGTGCATGCACTCTTGGAAGCCAGAACAACCATCGACAAAGGAAAAGGAGGTTGGAGCTGAGCGTAATTGAAGAACAAAGGTCGGGGAAGAAGTGGTTCTTCGATGTTCTTCTTCAGCCCTTCGTAGTCGTCGGATTCAAGTCATGAACTAGATCTAATCTGGGTCATCCAATTCCAAGCAAAATGAAGCCCTCCTCTGCCGCTCGATCTGTCGCATGGAATACCATGAACCATCCGATCATGTGCTCCGAGGAGTAAATATATTAGTAGCCCCTCATTTTTTTGTATTCACAAGTTAGTCCTGTAAATATTAGTTTTAGTTTAAAAATTTGTGTACACATTGCATGGACACCATAGAACCTTTTCAATATTACATATAGGTCCAATGCCAGCACACCTCACGTGGTGGACCACGTGAGGTGAGCAATATGCAGGGAACCCCTTTCGAGTGTTATTATTTTTTTACTATTTAAAGTTTGTAATATAGCACTAAAAGTTAGGTATTTTCGCATGCAACCCCTTGTATTGTATTTTTATGGCAAAAATACCCCTGCTAGTATCTTAATTACTTTTTGTTTTTCAATTTTGATTAAATATATGTTTGCTTGTAAAATCTTGGAAATTTTGTAGCAAATACTTCATATTATTCTTGTTCATGCCATATTTTTATTTTCACATTTAACTTACATTTTCAATTTATTAAAAAAGTGCCTATTTATTCTCTCTCTAGTAATGAAAAAAACAAAAGTTTTAAAGCCTTATCTAAAAATTCCAAAAAAATTATATATTATATATTCTTATAAAATATAAATCCTAACCAAAAATCACAAAAAATAAAAGAAAAAACTTAAAAGTTGAAAAACCCTCCTAACTCTATAAAAAATTACGAAAATTCCATAAAATCCAAAAAAATAGTTTTATGCTATATATTTTTATTTATATTATATATTAAAAATATTTTTGGAAATTTTTGGAATAATTATATATTTTTAAAACCCAAAATAATCTGGCAAATTATTATTTTCCCTATTTTTCTATATTTAATCAATTAAAAAATACCTAAAAATTTAGCAACAATTAGCTAAAATAACAAAAAAGAGATAAATTAGAAAAATACAAAATAATTTATTTTATAAATTTTAGGAATATATAGTTATATTTGTAAATATAAAATCCTATATAGACTATTTATATTATATATACTTATAAATTTAATATTAATATTAATTAGAAATACCTATAAATTTATTTAAAACCTTTAAAAAATAATATGGGTTGTTCTTATTTGTATTTTTGAATTTTTATATATTTATTATATATATCGTATATAGTAGTTATATTATACATATTATTTTATATAGATATATACCTATTATATCTTAAAAAGTGTTAATCACGAAAATCGATGATCTTAAGTTCCACACAAGGTGGGAACTCAGTAGCTGAATCGACCACACGAAATCCGGATCAAAACAACAATTAACCCACAATAATGATGAAACAATGTAAAGCAATATGTGGAGTTAAAATTTATTATAACTCTATAACAAAGATGTGTATAGGTGCAAGTATGTGTAGAGGTCGAACACAGTGAGCAGACAGGTAGAACGGGGCAATTAAGCTCAAAATGCGAGTGTGATTGATTCGTCTATCTATGCTATGTTTTTGTGGGTTTTTAATTTTATATTTTTTATTTAATTTGTTATTTTATAATTTTATATTTTGATTTTTATTTACTGATTTTGTATTTTCTTTTATATTTTATATTTTATATTTTCTTTTTCTTTTAATAAAGATATATATATATATATGGGATATATATACACTAGAGATAAGAGAGAGATAAAAATAGGGAAAATTCTTGAAATATAGGAAATAAAATATTTTTGTGCTTTTCATATTTTTCAAATGTTTTTATGATTTTTCTAGATTTTTCCTAATTTTTTGATATTTTTAAAGTCAAAATACTGAAAACAGTGACTAAATGTTGCTGACCAAAATTAAAATGAGGATAAAAAATAGTAAACAGTGACAAAAATTCTTCAAATTAATTTTAAAATAAATGTAATAGAATAAGGAAAATTCAGCAACTGAAAATATATTTTTAGGATTTTTGTAGAATTTTTAATATTTTTATAAAGATTTTTGGGCTTTATAAGTTTTAGGAGTTTTCTTTTGTTTTTTTAGTGATTTTTGGTCTGGAGCTAAAAGATATGAAAACACACAAAAAATATATTTTTTTGAAATTTTTCAAAAATGTTTTATAATTTTTATGTATTTTCTAATGCAAACAGTGCTGAAAATGCATGTTTTGAATTTTTATATATAATAAAATGCAATAAATAAGCAAAATAAAAATATGGCGAGGAAGAGCAATCAAACATGAACTTATGCAATTTTTTGTGGATTTTTTAGAGATTTAGAGATGCATGGAATAAATAGAGGAACAACAGCAAGAAAATACACACAGGCAAGGGGTATGTTCGTAATTTGCAAGAAATTCAGGGGCTTGCATGTAAATTTCCGAAAACTATACGATTGATTAAAAATATTACTGGACTAAATATAAATACCCCAAAACGATGAGGGTTCCCTTGCGAAAACGCCAAGGCACGTATGACTTGCACGCGCCTAGCAGGGACCAAAATGTAATATTACAAAAGCCCGAGGGGTTTAGTGAAAATGTTACAAAAATATATAACGGCAAATGAATGTTTTAATACTAATAGCATATTACAAAAATGGTGAGGGGGTTATTGCAAAATACCCACGCCTCTGGAGATCGGACGACTGATAGGGCTTAACTTAAGCCATGTGTCGTGCTCCTGTGCGCCGATACCCCTCCGCGTGTGCGGCCAGGATTAGATGACCATCGAACAACGGACGGCCTGGGCGCAAGCAGATCCAACAACCACCGCGAGATCTGGAACTTCTGGTCGATCGGACGACGGTGGGCAAGATTTGAAGAACAGGGAGGATCCCTCGCCGGAGCGAGCTTCCCCCGCGAAGAACGCCCACCTCCGTCAGCCGTTGGAGATTCAAAAAGGGCCTGGAAGCTTCCTGGGGCAACCTTCTGGCGTTTGGCGGCCTCAGAATGGCAGGGGAACCGCCGGTAGGCCGCCGCGACGTGGAGGAACGGGGCTGCTCCAGGTAGCTTCGACTTCCACAAAAATGAGCCCAGGAGGTGGCTCTTCGACACCTGGAACCTGCAGAGAAAACACAAGATGACAGTAGATGGTTCCAGGGGTGAATGCAGGTGTTTGGATGGCGTGGAGTGGAGAAAGTGGTTGACGGAGCTTAAGAGCTCCGGCGAGGTGTTTGATTGCGAAACCTAAGGTAATTAATCAACGAAACGATCAACTGAATGTATGAAACGAAACCTAAGACTAACATCTAACTAAACGACGAAAAAATGAACAAAATAACGACCTCGAGCGGCTGTGCACCTGATGAATCCACATTTCATCATCTTTATTCTATCATTTTGGCATCAAAAACCCTAGCAAATGCCTGTAAATAGCCTTAAATCAAGCATCTTAGCATTCATGCATGTGCATCACATTAGTATATAAAATACTGTAATTAAAGCCAAAATTATAGAATAAATAAAGAAAAGAAAAAGAATAAAATATTGTAAATATTTTATGACCCAAAACGCCGAGACCTAGGCATCTTGATGAATAGGTCAACAAGGAATAAAGTAAGGGGAGATAAGGTCAGAAGTTCAGATAAATTACCTATACATTCTATTCATTCTTTATTCATTTTGGGACCTATTTTTGGTTCCACTTTTTGTGCATCAAATAAAGAAACTTTGTACATGAAAGGTGTAGATAATATTACAAGGAAAAATACAAAATTGATTTCACAGAAAAAGAATGTACAGATAAAAAGTTATAGTCTGAATAAGAATCCAGAATGCCAACTTCCCAGACCCGTATCTCATAAACGAAAACTCCAAATGTAGCAAATTCACCTTTAATTGTATATAGAATAAAATAATCTATCCAATGGTGGTGGTTTCGCATATGGCGGAGTTACGGTTTGAAAGTTGAGTTTTGGACCCACCTTGTATAAGTGTACTGATTAAAATATTCAATTTATTATTTATTCATTATTTTTGCATTTTTATATTTTTATAATTATGTAAATATTACTTATAATATATATGTGAATTAAAATTAGAATAAAAATGCAAAGAAAATACAAAATAAAAATACTTGTATAAAGAATACACAGGTATTATACCTATACTTATACCTATACTTTTCACACTTATATTTTATTTGATATACAAAACATATCACAAAAATTAAATAAAAATATATTTGTGTAGATAAAAGTATTCCATAATTTTAGAAAATAAGAAATGAAAATAATAAAAATAAAATACAAAATAATAAAAATAAAATACTAAAATACATAGGTAATATACCTATATAGGGCTAAAAAGTAAACTTGTAAAAATGTGCCTCATAAAATAAATTAAAAATCATAATAAAATACTACATAAAATCACAAATATTTTTTATTTTATAATCATAAATTAATAATGCCATTTACTATTTTTAAATTAATTAATAAAACATTTTCTTCAGGGTTTTTCCTGGTTGGTCTACGTGGACCAACCAGGAGATCAGAATTGCTGACCAAGGTCAACAGTCTGACCTACCCCCTGTAGCTCTGCGCGCCTCGTTTCTTCCCCGCTTTTGCGGATTTTTCGAGGCAAGGTCTTTCATCCTTTCGCGAAAGTTCCTTCTGCAAAATCGTTCCCCTACCATCTCTCTTACTCGCCCTACGTTCTCCGCGGGCTGAGGATCGATGTCGCTTCAGTTGCGCGTCGATCTTTGGACCATGTTCGTCAACACCTTAAAACCCAAGTCTGACCCCCTTTTGAAAATTTGAACCGCAAATCATCTAGAATCCCTCCCCCTTTGGCTGGCATTAAGGACTTGTTGGTGACAGCAACCGGTCGCTGCCATCCAAGCGGAGGAGAAGCACCGTTCTAGGCGCGTTCCGCAGCTTCGGTGACCTTCGCCGTCGACGTACCTTTCCCTCGCCCTTCCTGGGCTCGAGGCCGTGTTATTCCCTTAGTTTTTCGTCGTCATTTCTTTCCTTGCATTCCCAGCTTCATTTTCCCCCGTTTATCCATTTCATCCGCGCATCGATTCGCTCAATCGACAGTCGGCCAGAGCAACTCCGGCCACCTTCGTTCTTCACGCCGTTTCCGCCGCCCACATCTTCACACCACCGCGCTACGGGGTCGGGGCAATTTACCCCCGACCCTATCACTTTGTCCTTGCAGGTTCAGAAGTTGAAGAGCACACCTGGGGGAGTTTTGAACGTCGACCGAGGTTCTCGGAGCTTCACAGCTCCGCCGGGCTCGCACGACCACTCCGGGCTTCGCCGGAGCGTTTAAACACCCTCAGCACCTTGGCGAGCCTTGCAGGAAGCCTCCGGGACATTTTGTAGCTTCACAGCGAGTAGGAAAGGGCGGGGATCACCGGGGGAAGTTCGCTGCGGCGAAGCTTCGTCCCTGTTCTTCGTCCCCCTCTTTCAACCGTTCGATCGAGTCCCGCCGTCCAGGAGCACAGCTGCCGTCGGATGATGAGCTACCCCGACCGTTGATCGGCCTCGGCCGATCTAATCTGAGCCGCTGGATCGCGAAGGGGTATCGCGGGCCCCCATGTTGACACGTGGACTAGTGGCTGAGGCCTCACCGTCGGATCCACGAAAGGCTTGGGTAATTTTGCTTCCCTACCCAGGCCGTTTTTGTATTTAGTATTTTAAGTATTAAAACTTTCCTTTGCTGCTTTAAAACTTCTATAGAAATTGCATTCTGAACCCCTTGTTTTGTAATATTACGTTGGTGCCCTTGCCAGATGCGCGTGTGACGCACGTGGGTTTGGTACTTTTGCGAGGGCACCCGTGCTTGTCTTGTTATTTAACTTTGGTCCTTAAAAGTTTTATTGTAGTATAAAATTTCTGGAAAAATTGCCGCGAGGCCCTGGAACATTTGTTTAATTACGGATAAACCCCTGCCAGGCGCGCGTGCACGCACGTGCGTCTGGGACATTTTACAGAGATGCCCTTGTGGCTTTGGGTATTGGTGTTCGGTCCAGATTATCTCTTAATCAGTATTAATTTTGTGGTGAAAATTGCATATTCAGCCCTGGACTTTTGAATATTTGCATATATACCTCTGCAAGGCCTTGAAATTTTTGTATGCTTGTAATATTTATTTGAAGCATCATTTTAATCCCAAAAACTCTCAAATTTTGAACTTAAGCTCTTGTTAACTTGTGCTTCCACTCTATCAATTTAGTTTTTTATTTTTTTTATATTTATTAAAAATAAAAAACATGCTGTTTATTCACTGTCTAGCTTAGAAAATGCCAAAAAATATTAAAACATCTTGAAAAATCCTAAAAAAATTCCGAGTGTGTATTTTACTCTATTTTAGTGTCAGTCCAAAAATCACTAAAAATCTCAAAAGAGAAACACTAAAAATTCAAAAATAACATAAAAACTTCGAAAAAATCTATAAAATCAAAGAAAACTCAGAAAAATACAAACTCAGTTCTTGTTTACTCCATATTTCATTCTCTTTATTTGAAAATTAGTGTGAAAAATTTTGGTTGCTGTTTGCTAATTTTAATTCCCATTTTACTCACAGCCAGCACAATTTTCACTGTCTTCCCTTATTTCAGTATTTAAAAAATACCAAAAACACTTTGAAAAATACCCAAAAATCACAAAAATAGTAAAAAATCCTAAAAATATCAAAAACATTTTATTTCTGAATTTTTGGATATTTTATACATATTTTGTCTTGTCTTTTATTACATTGTCTTTATTTTCCAATATTGAAAATTAAATATATATATATATATATATAATATAAAATATAAAAATCAGACAAATTAAAAATCAAAATACAAAATACAAAATTAAAAAAATCAAATAAAAAAATTTAAAAATTAAAAACCCACAAAAATTCCTTTGCTTGCTTGTTTAGTGTAGACAACACACACACTCACTCACTTGTGCACAATTGTTTGAATTACCCTGTTTGCTCCCTGTGTTCGAACTCTCTTCATACTTTCTTGCTATACATTTTGTGCAGAGTTAAAAACAAATTTTAACTCCACATTTATTTATAATTGTTGATCTGTAGTGTGGGTTAATTGTTGATTAAATACACTTTATTGTGGGTCGCCGCATCGACATCGGTTGTCTCCGCCTTGTGTGAGACATACTTCTTAGGCCCACGATAATTTGTGTTTATCAGCACCGCGAGATAAACCTCACGACCAAGGTAGCCAGAGATGGGTTTGGAACACACCCTCCGCCCTTGCCCGACCTCGCCTGGGCTGCTGGAGGTCTCCCTGTCACCTAGACCAGTCCGGAGCAAAGCCACGCAAAGCCCAAACAAGGATCAAAAGAGGTTCAATTTTCAAAAGGGGCAGACTAGAAGTTTTTGTAGAAATGGTCGACGGACGTGTAAGACGAGGTGGTGGCTGTCGCATCGAGGGTCCAAAGATCACGCTGAGCCAAGGGCGTGTATCCTCGATAAGCGAGGATGAAAAGTCGTGAAGAAACTAGGACGAGATTGTGAAAGGTCTCGCCTAGAAAAAATCACGAAGAAGGGGACAAAACCATATCTGACACAGTGCAGGCAGTGGATCAGAGAGTTGACCCGAGGTCAACTCTCCAGCCCTCCTGGTTGGTCCACATGGACCAACCAGGAAAAAGCCTGGAAAAATACTTTGTAAAATCAATTTAAATTAGTAAACGAATTTATTAATGTTCGATTATTAAATAAAAAATATTATTATTTTCTAAATTATTTTATTATGAATTTTATTTATTTTTTCGAGATTAATAGTTACAAGTTACCATTTATACCCTTTATAAGTATCTTTATTTATATATTTTATTATTTTATTATTATTTTATATATTTAATTTATTTATTTGTTTATTATTTTATAAATTTATAAAGTAATTTTATACATTGAAATATATTTTTATTTTATTTTTCTGAAGCATTTTATACACTTAATAAAGTAAAAGTATTAATTATACATGTATACTTTTAGGTCTTATACCTATGTATTATATATACAATTATTTATTTTGTGTTTATTTTGTATTTTTATTCTGATTTTAATATACAAATATGTTATAAATAATATTTAAAAAATTATAAAAATATAAATTATAAAAATAATGAATAAATATTAAAATGAATTTTTTAATCTGTACAAGTATACAATAGGGTCCAAAACTCAACTTTCAAACCGTAGCTCCGCCAAATGCGAAACCACCGTCATTAAATATCTTATTTTAAATTATATACAATTAAGGTGAGTTTGATGCATTTGGAGTTTTTATTTGTGAGATCCAGGTCTAGGAAGTTGAGATTCTGGAATCTTATTCAGATCATAACTTTTTATCTGTACAATATTTTTGTGTGAAATCAATTTTGTATTTGTATTTATTTAATTATCTACAACTTTCATGTACAAAGTTTCTTTATTTGAGGTATAAAAAGTGGAACCAAAAATAGGTCCCAAAATGAATAAAGAATGAATGAATTAAAAGGAATTTTTATTGTATTTTGGCCTTTATCTCCCCCTACTTTATTCCTTGTCGACCTAGTCATCGAGATGCCTAGGTCTCGGGGTTTCGGTTCATAAATTATTTACAGTATTTTATTCTTTTTCTTTTCTTTTCTTTATTCTATAATTTTGGCATTAAAAACTATGTTTTATACACATTTTGTACACAAATGCATGGATGATAAATGCATGATTTAACACTATTTACACGCATTTACTAGGGTTTTTAAGGCCAAAATGATAGAATAAAGATGATGAAACGTAGATTCATGATCCCTCTCTACTTGCCTTTGCTAGTCCCTAGCAAACACTTATGCAATAAGTGCAGAAAAAAGAAAAATAAAGAAAAGAAAAAGAAGAAATTGGATTTAGTTTAATTATCAAACTTGTCTTCACAAAATCAAAGTTTGGAGCTTAAGTCGGACCTTTGGAATTTTAGTGCGGGCGGAACCTTAACAAGAACCGAATTTGAAATCCAACTGTCTTCGAGAATCCCAAAACTCTGTTCAAGTCTCCTCAGTAGGCAGGTCAGAGATATCTCAACTCATACGCAAACCCTGGCAACTATGAATCTGACTCGTACAATGTAGGTGATAGTGGCTCTCCTAAACTAGAATGACAAAGAGACTGACTTCTCCAGTATGACAACCCAATGATTCCCCAATCCAATAACTCCTTCCTCGAGGAGCGGGGTATTCCCTTCTAAGTTCAAGTGGCAACCAACTCAAGAGGAGGGGATGAAGAGAAGAATGGACGGTAGCCAGTGTAGCTACCTATCCTAGGATGTAAGACCGGTATAGTCAAGTCATCCAGCAGCAGGCTCACATATTTGACTTTGGAACTCAAGCTTTCTTATTTTCTATACAACATATTCACATACTTTGCAGGCATTTTATTTTTGTACATACCTGCCTTTTTTTTTGAAATACTATATACATCAGCATTTACATAAGGAATTTTTCCTCTCGAGCCCGTAGACTATCCCTCTTTTGAAGCTTTATTGCAACCCACAATCTCCTATCCTCGAAACTCATTATCACTGGACGGGTTGGGATGCACTTCCCTCCCTAGAGGAGGACAAGTGTTTCCATCTGTGTGCGTCTCATACCGGCAAATCCAACCTCCTCACCACTCCAACTAAGCTGAGCCAAGTGAAAAGTGCATGTGTCCAAGTTAGGTCATTATTATCAACAAGAGTCGTGTGTGTGCTCCGAAATACTCTACTTAGGTAGTCAAGAATCCATTGAACCAAGTCTCGTGATCCTCAAAGAATTAAATCAACTAGACCTGAAGTACCTCAATTCCGGCTCCTATAAGGTTCCTATTAATTAGGTAGATTTAAGGTCCAACCAAGCTCCAATCTTCAAATTTTACTTAGACTTGTTCAACTATCAAACTCAATCCGAAAAATGTGAATGTTATGCGAATGCTATGCAAAGAAGAATGCAGAAAATATTTTTGAGATGCAACTTTCCAAGATTTTAAACTTTTTATGGATTTTTGAAAATATGATGCATATGCATTTTTTAGATTTTTCAAAAAGGTTTTTCAAATGTTTTTGGAATTTTACTTTTGCAAAAGTTTTTGAGATTTTTGAAAACAAAAGATTTTGGCTAAAAATTAGGTGCAAATATTTACACGGAGATGCATCTTGTATTTACAAGAAGTGGATTTTAAGAATTTACACGGGTAAGTGGTCAATTTTATAAATATATATTAGTGGATTTTGGGTGAGATATATGTATTCCTCAAACTTATTTGACACAAGTTTTTCAAACAATTTTGGAAACTATAGTCCAAAATAATTTTTACAAATAGTTTTTACAAACATGTACACACATTTAAAAATCATTTTGCAAAGGTTTTCCAAATAGTATATATAGATTTTTCACATATTTTTGCAGCCATTTTTCAAACCACTTGCAAATCAATTTTCGAACATTTTATTTCACACAAAGAAGATACTTTTACAATCAAAATATTTTACAAAGGTTGAAAACATGTAACAAAACGTTTTCAAAATAGTTTTGAAAATATTTTTCACAAAGATTTTCAAACTATTTTTCCAACATTTTGCAAAAAATATTTTCACCTAATTTATTAATCAGTAAATACACAAAGAATTTGAGGAATAATCACATCTTTTTATTGGTTTTTAATGAATTTAATTGTATTAGTTAGCCATAATTATTAAGAAAAATACGAAAGTACAAGTTATGGCTAAAGTATATACGCAGTATATACGACCCCCTATACTTAGCTTGAGCTATGTCCCCATAGATCGGAGAGAAAAGAGAAGACATAACTCGTACTGAGTATAGAAAAGTCTAAAGAATAAATGAATAAAGGATGAATGAACGAATGAGAAGTTGACCGTCCCCCCTATACTTAGGATCAAATAATCCTAAGTATAGCAGACTGTACTCAAAGTAGGGAGGAACAAGGGTGGGAATGAACAGATCGTACTCGGACTGTCTCCCCCTATACTTAGGGTAAGATATCCCTAAGTATAGACAAGAAGAGGAGACAGTAGAGAGGATCAAAGAATAGAAACACCCAGGGTGCGCACCCCCTATACTTAGGACAAAGTACGTCTTAAGTATAGAAAACTGACAAAAAGGGGCGACACCTTTTTGGTAGATAAAGAAGATAGAAGAGGAAAAGAAGAAAAGAAGAAAAGATATCAACAAATGTAAGAAGATAGAGAAGAATGTACGCATCACTCCCCCTATACTTAGGGTAAAAGAAGCCCTAAGTATAGGCAACAACAGGAGTGATAAGACGGAACAATGAATGAACACTCGGCTCGTCCACCCCCATATACTTAGGATAAAGTACGTCCTAAGCAAGGCAAATACGAGAATAGGTAGACGAGCAATACAGTAGAGAGAACAGGGATACACACAAAGGAGAATGTACAACAGAGGTGGATATACACAGGATCAAGAAGGTTGAAAGCGGACCTTCTTGCGGGACCGCTGAGGAATAGATATGGTATGGTGCAGGTCGACATCGGGGTCCTCAGATGACACAAACCGATCAGGGTCGACATGGTGAAGGTCCTCAGAGGCTCTATGGTGTGAAGGCACAGACGGGGTAGTGGAAGAAGTACGACTAGGTCCTGCCTTGGGAGTTTCGCTAGTATCAATGTGAAACGGGACGAACTCATCCTCATCGGAAGAAGTGTACTCAGTGTCGTACTGCGAGGTCTCGTCCAGGTCAAAACCACAAGGAACAAACTCATCAGTGGAAGTAGTCGAACTCTGTTCGTCCTCAATAATCTCAACCGGGTCATCTTTCTCATCAAAAGGCCCGAATTCCCGAAGAAAAGCAACTAAATCAAATTCGACCTTTGTCTCATCAATGTCTAAGTGAACAGGAGCGGACTCATCGGTGAAAGTAGTCAAGTCATGTCCGCCATGTCTAGTCTTTAAATCTGCCCTCCGCTCAATGGTGTCGATTGTGTAGATACCGCGGATGTCATCAACACAACGCCAAGTCCCATAAGAAGGAACTCTGAGGTCCATGCTTTCCATGTCTTTCTCCTTGGAGAGGAATTCTTGGGTCTCAGTAGAATCCAATAAGCAACAAAATTCTTTGATAGTCTCATCAAGTTCATGGTCCTCATGGTCAGTCAAGATGGGTGAAAGTGCATCAGGTGCAGATCTCGGGTCAACTATGGGTGCGGTAATCAACACTTCGCTCTTGCCAGTGGGACAAAAGTGAATCTCTCCTGATCCACAATCAATAACGACCCTCGTGGAGGCGAGGAATGGTCGTCCCAGGATGATTGGAGAGTGCTCTCCTGTGGAGATCTCCATGGGCAATACGACAAAATCAACATTGTAACTCGTGCCCTGAATCGAAATGATGGCATTTTCAAGGATACCCTTCAACCTCTTTATTGATCCATCTGCAAACTGAACGATCATACTTGTTTTCTTGAGAGGCCCTAAGTGAAGAGACTGTACCAACGAGAAGGGTAATATGCTAATCGAAGCACCACCGTCAAGGAGAGTGTGATCACAAGCAAAGTCAGAGATGGTGCAACTAGTGAAAGGTGTGGCAGTGTTCTTTTTCCTAGGAATGGGATGGTGTGTGATGGCGTGGGCAGTGGCCATGGTCAAGATATGACGTTCAGATCTGCTCCTCCGCTTTCTCTTCTTTGGGAAGAGGAGCAGATAAATCAGTCATGGCCTGCTGAAGTGGGGCGCGGATGTTCTCATGAATAGTGGCCACCACTTCAGGTTCGGTCAACATTTTTTTGAATTTTTGGACCTCCTCCATACAAGGGAGGAAGTCGGAATCAGCATCTACACGAGGTATGCCAAGAGCAGTCTGCACAGTGGCATCCTCGGGGTCAAAGGTGGGACAGGGTGTGAAAGGTTGTGTGGTCAAAGAATCTGGCAAGTGGCCACTCTCCTCACAGTCTGACTCAACCAAGTGTCTCCCGAATTCTTTTTGGATTTTTAAAATTTTCTCATTTTTTTGTATTTTGGGCGATTGCAAGCTCTCATGGAAATCCTCAAATGAATCCAAATCATCAAAGAATGGATCTACATTATGGCTCTTATTTATACTAACTATATCGCTCATCCTCGAGTTCATCTGCTCCATCATCTGGTTCAAGGTCTCAAGTGTGGATATCATGAAAGGTGACTCCAAAATCTCAGGATCGGGTATGTCGAATGTGGGCGGTGGGGGTGGACAAAAATCACATTTCGGATCAGGATACTCAAGGAAGAGCAGGTTGTCGAAATGTGAAGGTGACGGTGGTGGAAATGATTGGTGAAGGTCAAAGTCCGAATCCTGAAATTGCGGCTGAGGCAGATATGTGCAAAAGTCAGGAACAAAGTCCTCCTAGAAAAAGGAGATGGACCGGCTGGAGTGAACGAGGGATCCGCAAAGTCCGGATAAAATACGCTCCAGTCGGCCATCTCAAAACAAGAGGAAAATGATAGTCAGGAGAACACGATAGTCAAATCAAGAGAGTGAGAAACAAGACGCAAATGCGCAGAGGCGATCTAGAATACACACAAGCATGCACAAGCAAACTCACACAAGACAAACCCTCAATTCACCTACTCAACTCGGTAGAGACCGAAAAGTTGGTCTTTTTATCTTGTCTGTTTTAGAGTTAGGTGATAAGTCCAAAATTTGCACAAACACTTTGGGGGCTGAATTGGATTTGGGCACTATCCTTAGTGTGTGCGCGAGCAAGTAAAAGCGAAGACAATGAGGAGATTACTCGCCCCAATACAAGATTTTCTTTTTAGTTGATTTTAGGGTCGAGTGATATTAGCAGTCCCAATTTTATTGGTTATCACTTTTTTTGGATTTTTAGTGAGAAATGCACGAGCCTAACGAGGAGTCAATTTTACTTAGCACCTAGGTTGGCAAAATCAGAGGTAGAGAGTCGAAAAAGCAATGCAAGCGTCAAATCAATGATGTATGCTAAAGAGAAATGCTCACCTTGCCTCCAGCACTCTACATGCAAAGATGCTCAACAGAATTGAAACCTATCGATATGCAAATGCAAGCCGATGAAATCACCCTAAGTTCAGAAGTTGCTATTATCGTGAAGAACCGATGCTAATGACCTAGAATGGAACCGAAGGGTCCGGTCTTGGAGCCTCCTCGGTGCCCACCAAGGTGGGTCCCGCACGCGCTGTATGGAGGACTCTCATGGCGTGGTGGTTCCGAGACTAAGTGAGAAGCAATTTAGATTTGACTAAGTCCAAACGAGACTATAGGTGCATGCAAATATATTAAGTGTTTGGACCTACTCTATAGACAAGCAATTCCTACAACTAAGGGCTCAATCACACAAAACAAAGAAAACAAAACCGGAAAACAAAAGGAAAAATACGGTGAAAACCGATAAAAGTCGTGGTGATTCCCCAAGTGTACAAACACTTGGAAATTGGGCCCGAAAGTCCAAGAGTTCGAGTACCTGTATTATTACAATAAATAAGTCTCTCTCTCACCAAAATTACAAGAATAAATATAGGAAGTAAATGCTACAACTAAAAGTGGAGCTCGAACTTCAAAAATCTCTAAGTCTCCTTGGTGCTAGGCTGGCACATTGTCGCCGGCTTCACGTGGGTGTGTAGGCGCCTAGTGTGGAGCGCCTCCCTCGATCCGCGGTACCTCGCATAAAGTCCAACAAGGGAGAGTGATTAGACAAGTCAAACAATGATATCAAATAAATGAGCAAATAAAGAAGGCACAAATATAGACAAGTATCACAATAAAGCAAAAACCCGAACTACGCGTTGTTGCTCCCCGGCAACAGCGTCATTTGTTAATCGCGAAAATCGATGATCTTAAGTTCCACATAAGGCGGGAACTCAGTCGCTGAATTGACCAGACAAAATCCGGATCAAAACAACAATTAACCCACAATAATGATGAAACAATGTAAAGCAATAGGTGGAGTTAAAATTTATTATAACTCTACAACAAAGATGTGTATAGGTGCAAGTATGTGTAGAGGTCGAACACATGGAGCAGACAGGTAGAACGGGGCAATTAAGCTCAAAATGCGAGTGTGATTGATTCGTCTATCTATGTTGTTTTTGTGGGTTTTTAATTTTATATTTTTTATTTAATTTGTACTTTTATAATTTTTATTTTTGATTTTTATTTACTTATTTTGTATTTTCTTTTTATATTTTATATATTTTTATTTCCTTTTTCTTTCAAGAAAGATATAATATATATGGGATATATATACACTAGAGATAAGAGAGAGATAAAAATAGGGAAAATTCTTGAAATATAGGAAATAAAGTATTTGCTTTTTCATATTTTTTCTAATGTTTTTGTGATTTTTCTAGATTTTTCCTAATTTTTTGGTATTTTTAAAGTCAAAAATACTGAAAACAGTGAATAAATGTTGCTGACCGAAATTAAGATGAGGATAAGAAATAGTAAATAGTGATAAAAATTTATAAAATTAATTTTAATATAAAGGTAATAGAATAGGGAAAATTCAACAACTGAAATTAGATTTTTAGGATTTTTGTAGAATTTTTAATATTTTTATAAAGATTTTTGGGTCTTTATAATTTTTAGGAGTTTGCTTTTGTATTTTTTAGTGATTTTTGGTCTGGAGCTAAAAGATATGAAAACACACAAAATATAATTTTTTTGGAATTTGCCAAAACGTTTTACAATTTTTATGTATTTTATAATGCAAACAGTGCTGTAAATACAAGTTTTTGAATTTTTATAAATAATAAAATGCAATAAATAAGCAAAATAAAAATATGGCGAGGAAGATCAATCAAACAGGAACTTATGCAATTTTTGTGGATTTTTTAGAGATTTAGAGATGCATGGAATAAATAGAGGAACAACAAGAAGAAAATACACACAAGCAAGGGGTATGTTTGTAATTAACAAGAAATTCAGGGGCTTGCCTGTAAATTTCCCAAAACTATACGACTGATTAAAAATATTACTGGACTAAATATAAATACCCCAAAACAATGAGGGTTCCCCTGCAAAAACGCCAAGGCATGCGTGACTTGCACGCGCCTAGTAGGACCAAAATGTAATATTACAAAAGCCCGTGGGGTTCAGTGCAAATGTTACAAAAATATATAACGGAAAATGAATGTTTTAATACCAATAGCATATTACAAAAATGGCGAGGGGGTTATTACAAAATACCCACGCCTCTGGAGATCGGACGACTGATAGGGCTTAACTTAAGCCACGTGTCGCGCTCCTGTGCGTCGATACCCCTCTGCGTGTGCGGCTGGGAATAGATGACCATCAAACAATGGATGACCAGGGCGCAAGCAGATCCAACGGCCATCGCGAGATCTGGAACTTCTGGTCGATCGGACGACGGCGGGCAAGACTAGAGGAACAGGGAGGATCCCTCGCCGGAGCGAGCATCCCCCGCGAAGAACGCCCACCTCCGTCAGCTGTTGGAGCTTCCAAAAGGGCCTGGAAGCTTCCTGGGGCAACCTTTTGGCGTTTGGCGACCTCAGAATGGCGGGGTAACCTCCGGTAGGCCGCCGCGACGTAGAGGAACAGGGCTGCTCCAGGTAGCTTCGACTTCCACAAAAATGAGTCCAGGAGGTAGCTCTTCGACACCTGGAACCTGCAGAGAAAACACAAAACGACAGTAGATGGTTCCGAGGGTGAATGTAGGTGTTTAGATGGTGCGGAGTGGAGAAAGTGGTTGCCGGAGCTCAAGAGCTCCGGCGAGGTGTTTAATTGCAAAACCTAAGGTAATTAATCAATGAAACGATCAACTGAATGTATGAAACGAAACCTAAGACTAACAGCTAACTAAATGACGAAAAAGTGAACAAAATAACGACCTCGAGCGGCTGTGCACCACGAGATAAACCTCACGGCCAAGGTGGCCAGAGATGGGGGTTGGAACACGCCCTCCGCCCTTGCCCGGCCTCGCCCGGGCTGCTGGAGGTCTCCCTGTCACCGAGACTAGTCCGGAGCAAGCCACGCAAAACCCAAACAAGGATCAAAAGAGGTTCAATTTTCAAAAGGGGCGGACTGGAGGTTTTTGTAGAAATGGTCGACAGGCGTGTAAGACGAGGTGGTGGCGGTCGCATCGGGGGTCCAAAGACCACGCTAAGCCAAGGGTGTGTATCCTTGATAAGCGAGGATGAAAAGTCGTGAAGAAACTAGGATGAGATTGTGAAAGGTCTCGCCTAGAAAAAATCGGGAAGAAGGGGACAAAACCATATATGACACAGTGCAGGCAGTGGGTCAGAGAGTTGATCCAACTCTCCAACCCTCTTGGTTGGTCCACATGGACCAACCAGGAAAAAGCCTGGAAAAATACTTTGTAAAATCAATCTAAATTAGTAAACGAGTTTATTAATTTTCGATTATTCAATAAAAAAATATTTATTATTTTCTAAATTATTTTGTTATGAATTTTAATTATTTTTTCGAGATTAATAATTACAAGTTACCATTTATACCCTTTAAAGGTATCTTTATTTATAAATTTTATTATTTTATTTTTATTTTAGATATTTAATTTATTTATTTATATTTATTATTTTATAAATTTATAAAGTATTTTTATACACTGAAATATATTTTTATTTTATTTTTTTGAAGTATTTTATACACTTAATAAAATAAAAGTATTAATTATACAGGTATACTTATAGGTCTTATATCTATGTATTATATATATACAATTATTTATTTTGTGTCTCTTTTGTATTTTGATTCTGATTTTAATGTACAAATGTGTTATAAAAAATATTTACAAAATTATAAAAATATAAAATTATAAAAATAATGAATAAATAATAAAATGAATATTTTAATATGTACAAGTATACAATAGGGGTCCAAAACTCAACTTTCAAACCGTAACTCTGCCAAATGCGAAACCACTGCCATTAAATAGCTTATTTTAAATTATATACAATTAAAGGTGAATTTGATGCATTTGGAGTTTTTATTTGTGAGATCGAGGTCTGGGAAGTTGGGATTCTGGAATCTTATTCAGATCATAACTTTTTATCTGTACAATATTTTTGTGTGAAATCAATTTTGTATTTTTATTTATTTATTATCTACAACTTTCATGTACAAAGTTTCTTTATTTAAGGTATAAAAAGTGGAACCAAAAATAGGTCCCAAAATGGATAAAGAATGAATGAATTAAAAGGAATTTTTATTGAATTTTGGTCCTTATCTCCCCCTACTTTATTCCTTGCCGACCTAGTCATCGAGATGCCTAGGTCTCGGGGTTTCGGATCATAAAATATTTACAATATTTTATTCTTTTTCTTTTCTTTTCTTTATTCTATAATTTTGGCATTAAAGACTATATTTTATACACATTTTGTACACAAATGCATGGATGATAAAATGCATGATTTAACACTATTTACACGCATCTACTAGGATTTTTTAAGGCCAAAATGATAGAATAAAGATAATGAAACGTAGATTCATCAAAAAGGAATTAAAAATCAGAAAAATATAAAAAGAAAATAAAAAATTAAAATTTTAAAAACATAAAAATATAAGATAATAAAATCAATAGAATATTAAATATAATTAAAAAACCACAAAAATCTAGAGAACCCCAAAAAGTATAAAAACATTTGTTGTTTATTTTTATTTATGTACAACAAATCCCCTATCCATGATTTGCTCTTTGTGGTTCGACACTCTACACTTATTCACTATACACGTATATTGTAGAGTTAAAATAAAAATATTTTTATTCAGACATTTGCATTGACTATTCATACATTGTGGCTGATTGTTTGTTTTAATTTGATGATTGAGATCTGAGTACTGCAAGAGCGACAGATACAGCAATTGTCGAACCTGACTTGTCAAGCACCGCATGCCCACCAAGACAGGTGTTGGGATCCTCGTCTGCCTCTTCAACAATCACTGGTTTAACATTGTCTTTAGGTTGTTAATAATGAGAAGTAGGTATCTTTTTCATCCTAATTAAATCAAGTAGGTTTGTCAGTTTCTTAAAAATACAAGTCCAGCTAGAGACGTAAAATATAATGCTAGTTAAGAGGCAGCTCAACACAACCATGTACACATAATTTATAAATCGTCATGTGTAAATACAAATTCACCCATCCATTCTAGAGTTAGTCACATTTGTAGGAACCCGATTTCCCATATTTTTATTAATTGTCCTCACCATACTTGTTGTGACATTATCCATGAGCATATCATTTAATTGAGGCGCAGGGACATATAAGAACTCTTAGAAGCATGTCCATATTTTCTTTCTATCTTTATCCCAAGATTATATATATAATATATAGTATATGGATTAAATTTTATGCGTAGACCATTCCCCCCTCTTGACGATGCCTGCCCAAATCCTAACCACAACTTCCGGTCACCGCCTCCCAACCACCTCCACAACCACCCTTCCTACTCCTCCCATGACCATTCAACCACGCAATCGTCCCATACCAAACCCCATAAACATCTCCCCCCAAAAACCCCATCCCTAGACCATCGTTCCTCCTTCCCCACTTCCTCCTCATACACATCTGAACCTCTCTAGTCGTCATAAGCGAATCAGACCTCTACCCCATCACCCCTCATCGCCCATCCTCCACCTCAGTTATGGTGTGACATCGTAGAGAGCTCCCCCTTACTGCCATCTGCTCATCAAATGGCCTACATACCTCATGTCATCATTAATAGCGAGGAGGTGGCCTTCATCTCAGAAGCGAAAACCATTACACAGGACCAAGTCTAGGCTCACACCCTTGTCTTCTACATCCTCGGCAAGAAGTCATACCATAAGCTCCTCTCCTCCTTTGTTGAGAAGTTGTGGAAACCATTCGATGGATATAAGTTATGCTCTTACAAGAATAACTTATTTTACTTGCAGATTTCCTCATAGGAGGAGTGCCAACAAGGTGGTCCTTGGCTATTCCAAGGGTGATTCATGGTCCTACAACGATGGGAGGCAGGGGCTTTCCTAGAGAGGAATCTTCTCACCGAAATCCCCTTGTGGTTGCATTTCCAGGGCCTTACCCTTGGACATTACTCTTTTGTGGTGCTCAACAAGCTCACGAGTCTGTTGGGAACCCTTCTTTTCAAGGATGTTACCACTGTTGCGAGTGACAGTGGGGATTTTACCCATTGTTGTATGTCCATCCATGCATCCAAGACCATCCCTACTTACATCCCCTTGGTTTTCTTCTCGAGGGCTCGTCAGATGATTTGAGTGGAACTGGAATGGCACCCTCCAAAGTTGCAGAAAGCAGTAGTCGGTACTCGGTCAACAGGGTCACTGACTTAGGATTAATCGGTAGTCAGGCGACTAATTGGATTTAGTCGGCCATTAGTCGACTTTGAATTTTTAAGGATTTTAAATATATAAATCATTTTTATACATAGATTTGTACATTTTCTATACTTTCATAATGAAACAAAAAAATTGACTTTAAATATAACATTATTGCATATTAGAATATGTTTGCTTATATATTAACATAGATTTGTATATTTTCTATTCATTCATAATGAAACAAAAGAAATAATTAACCTTAAATATAACATGAAGCATATTAGAATAAGTTTGCTTTATAAAAAAAGAAAACATTTTAAAAAATATAAAACCTTGATGTATAAGTTAGTCGATTAGCCGGCCGACTAGGCCTAGTCGAGTCAGCTACTCCCCCCTCCCTCCCTCGACTCAAGTAACAAGCTTGACACCCTCTGAAGTATGAACACTACATCTCCTTTGATCATCCCTCAACCTTTTTCTCGTTCTCTACAACGTCTCCTTCAGAGTGGAGTTGAGAGTCGAGGTGCCTTACTTTTCGGCTAGTTCCCAACCTCGTGTCTCCTCTGGTTCCGAGGACGAAGATCCCTTAGCAGTAGCTGGTCAACAACCCCTACCGGCTTCCTCTTCTCTTTAGGATAATGTCCCTTCACTGATCGAAGCCTTACTCTAGTATGCCAGTCCATCGGCTCCCAAACTTAAAAAGGTATAATGCAAACCCTCCCTCGCCTTTCCCTATGGTTCGAAGGTCATTATGCACTGAATACACCATGTCCAACGGAAACCCCTTCTTGGATGTAAAGGCTAGCTCCCGTCCATGGCCTAAATGGAGTTTGCCTTAACTCCCCATCAGTGGATTCAAAGCCCCTTGAGTGAGGGGTAGACCCTAGACTGACCTGCCCCTTGAGGGAGGGGTTGACCCCCAAACTGATCCTCCACTTGAGACATTTGTGGAACCAAACCCGTTATGGAGCATTGCCTCACACAAGAGGGAATAAGCCACCAAGTGGTGGTCATAAGAATGCCAACCCCCCTAACAATCATCTTATTGCCAGTGGTTGTTTGCAATGTTTGTGGCATCAACAATCCTCAAAAAGTTAGAGCGTTGTTATGATAATTTATTTCACATAATGAAGGATTTGGTTGAAACTAAAGTTAGACTAGAAAATAGGGGGAGATTCTCATCCCTCATCCCCAACAGGTGTGATTTCATTCACAATGACACTCCATTGGGATGAATCTATGTCCTATGGAAGGAATCATGTTGTAACTATAGCCAAGTGGGGATCTCCCCATAAGCTGTCACCCTCTCTTGCTCTAATGCCAGTGGCCTCAACTTGACCATCTCGTCATCTATGGTGTCAACTTCCCAACAGACCGCCAGGGACATTGGGAAGAACTGAAGCACCTCAGTAGTGATGTGGTTGTCCCGTGGTTGGTTCTTGGGGACTTTAATGTGGTTAGATTTGACAACAAGAAGTGTGGAGGTAGACCCCCTTTGAATGCGGCCAAGGAGGACTTCAATTGTAGCATCGATTCGTGTTCATTGCTCGAGTTAGAGATTAGTGGCAATTCATGGTCCTGGTTGAATAGCTTTATTGGACCATCTCGCATAGTTTCTCGCCTTGACCGCAGATTGGTTAATTCATCTTGATTGAACATCTTCCCTTCAGCAAAATGATAATCACGATTTATCGAGGGTCTAAATAGTCCACACAAGGCGGGACTACTATGTCGCTGTGGCGACCCACAAGAAACCGTAATTAATCAACAATTAACCCACGATCAAATAATTCAAACAATGAAAATAGATGTGAAGTTAAAATTTATTTTTAACTCTACAAACAAGGTGTATAGGTGTAAGTATGTAGAGAGTTCGAACACAGGGAGCAAGGCAGGATAGATCAAGCTAACTGCAAAATGTGATGTGATTGTGATCAATGTCTACACTATGCAATTATTTTGTGGGTTTTTAATTTTTAATTTTGATTTGATTTTTTATTTTTATATTTTTGTATTTTAGTTTTCGTTTTGCTGATTTTGTATTTTCTTTTTATATTTTATATTTTTAGATTTCTTTTTTTTCAATAATAGAATATATAGCTATATAAAGAATATATGTATACAAGAGAGAGGAGATATATATAGTTAAAAATGCTCAAAAATCAGAGAATAAAATATTTTTGGTCTTTTTATATTTTTAAGATGTTCTTGTGATTTTTGAGGATTTTTCTAAATGTTTTTGGTATTTTTAAATATTGAAATACAAGAAAACAATGAATACAAAGGCTGGACGAAATCAAAATGAGGATGGAAAATACTAAACAGTGCCCAAAATTCCTCAAATTAATTTTAAAATATAGATAATAAAATAAGGAAGACACAACAACTGAGTTTATGTTTTTCTGGATTTTGTATGATTTTTTAGATTTTTATGAAGATTTCTAGGGTTTTCTAATTTTTAAGGTTTTTCTTTTGAAATTTTTAGTAATTTTTGGACTGACACTAAAATATGAGAAGACAAACAAAATATATTTTTTTGGAATTTTTCAAAATGATTTTATAATTTTTATGGATTTGCTAATGCAAACAGTAGGAAAAATGAATGTTTTTGATTTTTTATAAATATGAAAATGCAACAAAAATGCAATGCAAAAATATGGCGTGAACAAGCAAGTTAACAGGAGCCTATGTGATTTTTTTGGTAATTTTTTGAATTAAAATGATGCTTGAAACAAATGCAAACATCCAAGCAAAAATACAATACTGGCAAGGGCATACATGTAAATACACAGAAGTTCAAGGGCCTACTTGCAATTGTTCCAAAGATATATAACGTGAAATACAAGTTTCTAGATTAAAAATAAATACCCAAACCCGGAGGGGGTTCGTTGCAAAATACCCAACTCACGTGCACTGGGCACGTGACCTGGCAGGGGTATTTTTGCAATATTACAAAGTTCCAGGGGCTCAGATGCAATTTTTCCAAAACATTATAACTTAATTAAAAAGTTCATGGACTGAAACGAAATAAACAAACCCCAGGGGGGTCCTTGCAAAATACCCGGCTCCCTCACGCGCACGGGCACGTGAGGTGACGTGGATAGGACCTAAATGCAAATATGTAAACTACGGGGGGTTTAAATACAAATATTACAGAAATATTTAAACTACGATTGAAAGTTTATGGACTGAAATGAAATACAAAATTTGGCGAGGGTGGAAGTGCAAAATACCCACGCCTAATATCCTCGTGCGCGTTTGAACGACGGAGGGCCACTCACTTATCCACGTGGCGCGCGCACAACGCGCGATGACGGTTTGGCGATGGTCGGCTGAGATCAGATCTGGCGAAGAGATCGACGGTCGATGCGTGTCCAGATCGGACGGCTGCCGATCAAACTAGAGCGGGCCTCGAATCGGACGGCTGAGAAGCAACAAGGAAGAACGCCGGCGAGGCGAACTTCCCCGAGCTCAATCTCGGATCTCCAGCAGTCTGGAAGCGTGCAAAGTGGCCCGACGTGCTCCTGGAAGGTCCCTCTACGTGCTGGGGTGCTCAGCTTCGTCGGAGAAGCACTGTGGCGGTGGCGTGATGGCGGCGGAGCTTCGAGCTCCAGGAATCTCCGGCGATACTTTAAAATGAACCCCCAGGGGCTTTGACTGTGCTCTGACCTGCAAAAAAGGGGTGAAAGGGTCCAGGGCAAACTGCCTGGACCCCGCGGAGGTGGAACAAACGGTGGAGATGGGCTATGGAAGGTGGAGGATCTTCGGCCGGCGGTGCGTGCCGGCGATGGAAGGCGATTGGTCGATATGGTGATCGACGAACGAATCTAAGGGTGCTAAACTATTCCTAGGACTACGGGGAATAAAAAGAAGCGAAGAGGGGAGAGGAAGGGGGTATACCTCGATGGATGGGACCAGAGGTGAAGAACCTCGACGCCGGAGATGGCGGAGGTGGTGGAGACCGCCTTGACGCTTGCTCGACCAATCTGAAGTGCGGAGATGGAAGCTGTCACCTTCCCCTCACTCAAGGGCACGAAAATGGGAGCGAAGCGGGTGCTAAAGGGGTTCAAACTTGAGCTCGAAGATGGCAGGGTGCTTAAGTAGAAAATGATGGCGTCTCCTTCAAGCTAGATCCACGTGCGAATGATGGAGATATGGCGAGATTTGAGCACATGGCCTGGCTCAGTGCAGATCGGTGATGAAGTCCCAAGAAGGAATCGAGGCGTGAGGGTGCACGGATCGAGCTCGAAAAATGGGGGAAATCGGGAAAAAATCAGGTGTCAGATGGTGGCAGGTCTCGGTCAGGGAGTTGACCGATGTCAACTCTAGACCATGCCTGGTTGGTCCACGTGGACCAACCAGGAAATTTAGAGCCACGAATTATTTGTAAAATCGAAATAAAATAGTAAATGATTTTATTAATTTTAAGTTATAAAATAAAAAATGTTTCTTATTTTATAAAGAGTTTTTTTGTGATTTTTATTTATTTTTATGAGGTATATAATTACATGTTACCTTTTATGCCTTATATATGTATATGTATATATATATATATATTAATATTTTTATTTTTATTTTGTATATTTATTTATTTTTGTTTATTATTTTATGAATTTATAAAGTGTTTTTATACACTTGAATATATTTTTATTCTATTTTATGATGTGTTTTGTATATTTAATAAAATATAAGTATTATTTGTACATGTATAAGTATAGGTATTATACCTATGTATAATATTACAAGTATTTTCTTTTGAGTTTTATTTAAGTGTTTATTCTGATTTTAATGTGCAAATGTGTTATAAATGATATTTACAAAATTATAAAAATATAAAGATACAAAAATAATGAATAAATAATACAATGAATATTTTAATCAGTACAAGTATACAAGTAGGGTCCAAAACTCAACTTTCAAACCGTAACTCCGAAAAATACGAAATCACCTCCATTAAATAGATTATTTTAAGCTATATATAATTAAAGTGAGTTTGGTACATTTCGAGTTTTTATTTGCAAGATATGGGTCTGGGAAGTTGGAGTTTTGGAGTCTTATTCAGACCATAACTTTTTATCTGTACATTATTTTGGAGTGAAATCAATTTTGTATTTTTACTTATTTAATTATCTACAACTTTCATGTTCAACGTTTCTTTATTTGATGTATAAAAAGTGGAACTAAAAATAGGTCTCAAAATGAATAAAGAATGAAGGAATTTTAATTGTATTCTGGCCCTTATCTTCCCCTACTTTATTCCTTGTCGACCTATTCATCAATATGCCTAGGTCTCGGGGTTTTGGGTCATAAAATATTTACAATATTTTATTTTTTTCTTTTCTTTTATTTATTCTATAATTTTGTCTTTAATTACAGTATTTTACACACTATTTGGATGCACATGCATGAATGCTAAGATGATGGATTTAATGCTATTTACATGCATTTGCTAGGGTTTTTGATGCCAAAATGATAGAATAAAGATGATGAAATGTGGATTCATCATCCCCCTATACTTTACCTTTGCTAGTCCCTAGCAAACACTTATGCAATAAGTGCAGAAAGAAAAAGAAAGAAAAGAAAAAGAAGAAATGTGGATTGAATTTATTAATCAAACTCACCTTCACAAAATCAAAGTTTGGAGCTTAAGTCGGACCTTTGAAATTTTAGTACGGGCGGAACCTTAATGAGAACTGGATTTGAAATCCAACAGTTCCTGATAATCCCAAAAACTCTGTTCAAGTCTCCTCAATAGCCAGGTCAGAAATACTTCAACTCATACGCAAACTCTTATGACTATGAATCTGACTCGTACAGTGTAAGTGGTAGTGTCTCTCCCCAAGTGAAATGACAAAGAGACTGACTTCTCCAATATGACAACCCAATGATTCCTCAATCCAACAACTCATCCCTCAAGGAGCAGGGTATTCCCTTCTAATTTCAAGTGACAACCAGCTCAAGAGGAGGGGGTGAAGAGAAGAATGGACGGTAGCCAGTGTAGCTACCTATCCTAGGATGCAAGACCAGTGTAGTCAAGTCATCCAGCTGCAGGCTCACATGGTTTGTCTTTGAAGCTCAAGCTTGCTTATTTGACTTTACACATATGTACACTCCGGCAGGCATTTTTATTTTTGTATGGGCCTGTCCATTTTTTTTGGAGTTTTTGCTTTTTACTTTTGTTAATACTATATACAGCAGCATTTACATAGGGAGTTTTTCCTCTTGAGCTAGTAGACTATCCCTCTTTTGAAGCTTTATTGCAACCCACGATCCCCTATCCTCGAAACTCATCATTACTGGACGGGTTGGGGCACACTTCCCTCCCTAGAGGAGGACAAATGTTTCCACCTGTGTGCGTCTCATACTGGCAAATCCAATCCCCTCACCACTCCAACTGAGTTGAGCCACGTGAAAGGTGCAGGTGTCCAAGCTAGGTCATTATCAACAAGAGTCGTGCGTGTGCTCCGAAATACTCTACTTAGGCAGTCAAGAATCCATTGAACCAAGTCCCGTGATCCTCAAAGAATTAAGTCAACTAGACCTGAAGTACCTCAATCCCAGTTCCTATAAGGTTCCTGTTAATTAGGTAGATTTAAGGTCCAACCAAGCTCCAATCTTCGGATTTTACTTAGACTCGTTCAACTATCAAACTCAATCCGAAAAAATGCTCATCCTATGCAATGCTATGCAGAAAATATTTTTGTGATGCAATTTTCAAAGATTTTGAACTTTTTATGGGTTTTTGAAAAGATGATGCACATGTATTTTTAGATTTTTCAAAGAGGTTTTTCAAATGTTCTTGGATTTTAATTTTGCAAATGTTTTTTGGAATTTTTCAAAACAAAAGGGTTTTTGCTAAAAACTAGGTACAAATATTTACACGAGAGTGCATCTTATATATACAAGAAATGGATTTTAAGAATTTACAAGGGTAAGTGGTCAGTTTTTATATATAGATATATAAATGAATTTTGGTGTGATGTATGTATTCCTCAAATTTATTAGACACAGGTTTTTCAAACAATTTGAAAACTATAGTCCAAAATAATTTTTACAATCATTTTACAATCATGTACACACATTTGAAAATCATTTTGCAAAGATTTTTCAAACAGTATAGATAGATTTTTCAAAATATTTTTACAACCATTTTTCAAATCATTTGCAAATCATTTTTCAAACATTTTATTTCACACAAGAAAATAATTTTTACAATCAAAATGTTTTTACAAAGGTTGAAAACATGTAACAAAATGTTTTACAAATAGTTTTCAAAAGATTTCTCACAAAGGTTTTCAAACTATTTTTCAAACATGTTGCAAGGGGTTTTTTACCTGATTTATTAATCAGTATGTACAAAAAGACTTTGAGGAATACTTACATCTTTTTATTAAGGTTTTTAATGAATTTAATAAGTATAATGAGTCATAGTAAAAATATGTGACGCCCCGCCCCGCCGGCTACCGAAACCGACGAGACGGGAGCGTCGGACCTAC
The DNA here is from genome assembly GCA_037367405.1 of Ottelia alismoides. NCBI lineage: Eukaryota > Viridiplantae > Streptophyta > Magnoliopsida > Alismatales > Hydrocharitaceae > Ottelia > Ottelia alismoides. The sequence continues at coordinate 38,354 of JAZKJV010007493.1, read as the reverse complement.
GATCCAAATACGCCCACGATCTATGATACTCAGCAAACCATCTTATGCACATTAGATTAACATTTGAAATATAAATAACAACATGAGAATAATGTGAAATGGAAAGTAAAATACACCATCCATTCTCATTGATAATGATAATCAAGTCCATGTCCATAGAAGAGATACATCATGAAATCTTAAATTTTGTAGAAAAAGATCTCAATAATATCTCACTACAATGTCTCTCAATAATAACATAAAATGATGCGGAAGTAAATAAGTTACACTAAATAGGACGCACCCTGTTTAGTGCAAGTATGACGTAGGAAGTGCTGATCTCCTTAAAAGACCGCTACTATAGCGGCTGCTGCTCAGGTATACCTGTTGGGTTCACACGAGGGTAACGTTATGAGCAATTGTCCAGTAACGAGATAAACACTATAATGACTAATACAGGGGTAAGAAAAGAATGTATACTCAACTTTATTTAATGGCACAAGCATCTATTGAAAAAAAAATTAGAAAGAACACCAAGTCATTCTAATTCACATTGGATCTCATAATTATTTACTTTTATTTATTTATATAATAATCATTTAAGTATAACCACCATAATCTTGATATTTCTACAAATTGATTAGAGTCCACAACGGTATACATTTTTCCGACACCCGATCAATAATCATTTCTCGTATTATTTTAGCACATGCAAGTACGCGACTCGCAGGCCTCCGCTACGCAGGAACTTGTTTGTCATCTTTGATAAACCTCCAAGTATTTCAACCTCAAATTCTCCAACTTCAAACCATATCCCGGAACACCTCTCACAATAATATTACTCGAAATAGAATTTGATGTGGTCACACCTAATTCTACTTCGAGTCCTAATATCGTGTATAAGTGCGAAACCAAGAATGTCAACCGCGCCACCTGCCTACTCCGTCGAGCGACTCCGGATGCTACCGGGCTACTAGGTGCAACACGTCACCCAACTCGTCCGTTGGGGTCGCGACCTTCAAAGCATCTACCCGGGGCCCAAGGGTACATGCACATTCCCTTAGGGTGCCTAACTCCATTTACCCGACTATTTTGCAATCTCATCCACTGAATGTTAACAAACTTTATACTAACAACTAACAATACTTAGGAGTTGAATACTATTGTACTTATTGGTGTACCTATGCTTTATCGTTATCCGTTAAGATCTAATCTTCTATCATGCACACAATTTGTGGGTTATCCGTAGCAATACCTTGTAATTAATTCGATCCCTCGGTGAAGTGATCATGAGATAGAGAATTGTATACACATAAACAAAAAGACGGTTTTGCAGTAGGTCCTCATCCAACTATTTTTTTTTCATTTTCCAAACTAACCATTCATTATTCACTAATTGCAATTTATAAACTTCCCCACTCGTACTTTCATTTTCAACTCAAAAATTTGTGGCTCTTGATTAGCTCAAGATATTGCATCCATACACAGTCATTATGATGATATTATGAGCGGGTACTGTGAATTGAACATCTCTTCCTTTCATTGCCAACGTTGGCATCATTAGTGTACGAATTCATTATCATAACCGTTACCTTCCAATTGAATCTCAATCGGTTAACATTTGATATTAATTGAATTATAAGGCAATTCAAATAAAGGACAATTAACCACATAGCCGTTCATTGAGCCTAATAATTTATTAATACATGTTGACCCAACTTCATATTCGTATGTATAATTAACGGCATGACTGAAATACCGATACTGTATATGAACAAGGACTCCCAACTGCGTATGATCATAACCATTAGTCGATGTATATAAATAGGCTTTTGTCTAGGAGGTATTTAAAATAGGGATGGAATATCCAAAGCTAATATATTGTAGGTGAGTACAGCTACATGTTAATCCAAAGGAAGATAACGAGTATACACAATTATCTACTTCATCATTATGTTCTGTTATAAAATATTTAGGCAAGTTTGACATGACAGAATTAATCGCAAAAGCTCCTCTCCATCCTTTTCTTATTTTACTTTATATCGTGTCCTTTACTACGAAAAATATATCATGCCTTTCTTTTGTTTTTTGTTTGGAACTGTAGTCATTAAGGAAACATAATTCCACTGGAAAGATTATGCCAACATGAAATGCATATGATAAATCTAGGTATTGATCATTGTTGCTGCACAAGTTCACGCATATATGACAATTCGGTTACACATTAATAATTCGATCACACGTTAGGGATTGATGTATAGCCACGTCAAACATATGATGAGAAAACTACGGCTCTAAAAGGTACCAATATAGTCTCAAAATTCGTGTGAAACCAACAGCAAGAGGAGGGTATATATCGTTACAAACACATAAGGTTCTAGAGGTATTTTAGTGTATAGGAAAAATACGTGGAACCCAACAGCAAAAGGGGGTATTATCGTTACCTCCGAGGATGTTCCCTCGGGATCTCCTCTTACACGGAAATAGTATTTCCGTTGCTCGATCGCAGTGCGGAGGAGTGCACCGCGGTGACCTCGAGCTTTCCTACGTGATGATGGTCGCGGATCTTCGATCGGAGCTCCTTCTCCGACGTCGATGGCGGCCTCCCAATGATAAAATCGACCGAGGTGGTGGTGCTCCAAAAAGAGGGAAGGATGGTGGTGGCTAGGGCTTTTAGAGATCAGCCTACCATCTCCTATTTATAGAAGGAGAGGTGAATTTGGATCTCGATTCGGATCCGGTTCGATCCATATATGGGTCCCGACTATGATTCTTAAAACAACGATAACTTGAGCTAGGAAAATCAGAATTAGGTGTTCTTGGGCTCGTTGGAAAGATCTCGACAAGATCTATGTAATGGTGTGCTTGATTGAATTTTTTGATTGTCAAAAATACTCCATATTTTTGAAAAAAGAAAATTCGGGGTTTCACAAAATACGAAAGTACAAGTTATGGTTAAAGTATATACACAGTATATATGACCCTCCTATACTTAGCTTGAGCTATGTCCTCATAGATCAGAGAGAAAAGTGAAGACATAACTCGTACTGAGTATAGGCAAGTCTAAAGAATAATTGAATAAGAGACGAATGAATAAACCAATGAGAAGTTGACCGTCCCTCCATATACTTAGGATCAAATAATCCTCAGTATAGCAGGTTGTACCCAAAGCATGGAGGGTCAAGGGTGAGGATGAACAGATCGTACTCAAATTGTCTCCCCCTATACTTAGGGTAAGATATCCTTAAGTATAGACAAGAAGAGGAGACAATGGAGAGGATCAAAGAATAGAAGAAACTCATGGTGCACACCCCCCTTATACTTAGGATAAAGTACATCCTAAGTATAGCAAAATCATAAGATGACAATGGAGTGTGAACCATAAAGAATGAGTGATCGATGTACAGATGAACATATATACAATGTCGGATCTCAGTGATAATCATGTATGAGATGCAGAAGGTGTGAGTCAAAGAAACATCTCATACCAGAAGGATGGGGGCAACGTTAACGGTCGGCGAGTCATGATCTAGATATAACTTCAGGCGCTGACCGTTAACACAGAAGGTAGAGGAAGATGACGGCTCAGATATCTCAATGCTACCATTGTCATGTACCTTCCTGACCACATACGGACCTTTCAACTTGCTCTGTAATTTCCCTGGAAATAACTTCAGCCTGGAATCAAACAACCATACGTGCTGATCGGGCTCGAACTGTTTATGGCTGATATGAGAATCATGCCATGTCTTCACTTTTTCCTTGTACTGTAGGCTGCTAGAAAAGGATATATCTCTCAACTCCTCCAGGGTTGCCAACTCTGCTTTCCTCTGTTCTCCTACACTCTTGGGGTCCAATAATAAATCTGTAACTGCCCAAAGTGACTTATGCTTTATTTCCACTGGTAGATGGCACGGCTTGCCATAGACGAGACGAAAGGGAGATGTCCCTAGTGATGTCTTGAAGGAAGTCTGATAAGACCACAAGACCGAGTCCAAAAGTTGTGACCAATCCTTTCGGTCTGGACGGACTACCTTCTGCAAAATTGTCGTAATCTCCCTATTCGATACTTCAGCAAGACCATTAGTCTGAGGGTGATACGGTGTGGAAACACGATGGTCAATACTGAACTCGTCTGCAAGGGCCCTAACCTTGTCACTAATAAAGTGAGACCCCCCATCTGAAATCAAGACTCTAGGCACCGCGAACCGTGAAATAATATTTTTCCTCAAGAAACGACATACGATTTTAGCATCTGCGGCTCGGGCGGGGATGGCCTCAACCCAACGACTCACATAATCCACAACGAGCAGAATGTGCTCGAATCCCTGACTTTTAGGAAATGGGCCCATGAAATCAATTCCCCATGCATCAAAAACCTCACAAAAGTGAATGGGCTGCATAGGCATCATGTCTCTCTGTCTGCAAGTACCCATCTTCTGACAGTCAGTACACCTTCTCACGAACTCATCAGAATCCTTGAAAAGGGTAGGCCACCAAAGGCCGGATTGGAGCACTTTCTGTGATGTCCGTCTCCCAGAATGATGTCCTCCTGCCTCAAGCTTGTGGCAGAAGGTGAGGACGCTATGTTGCTCATCTTGAGGAATGCACCGTCTCCAGATACTGTCCCCTCCCTCATGATAAAGGACGGGATCCTCCCAATGGTACGACTTGGCCTTCACAAGGAAGGTCTCAAGCCGCTGTCTGGGCCAACCTTGTGGAATGGATTTGGCAACAAGGTAATTCACAATGTCGGCATACCATGGAAGAGAGGTGATAGCAAGGATCGCCTCATCTGGAAAATTCTCAGTAATAGGTGTTATGGGCTCAGATTCCTCAAGGTTCTCTAAGCGGGAGAGGTGATCTGCCACAACATTCTTAACTCCAGGTTTATCCTTAATCTCAATATCAAATTCCTGGAGGAGAAGGATCCATCTGGTTAATCTGGCTTTGGCATCCTTCTTCGACATCAAGTACCGAATGGCAGTATGATCAATAAAAATTGTCACTCTAGATCCAAGAATGTAAGATCTGTACTTATCCAAAGCAAAGACTACCGCTAGCATCTCTTTCTCAGTCACAGTGTAATTCCTTTGAGCTGCATCCAAAGTCTGGCTAGCGTAGTGTATGGCATAGGGTAATCCATCCCTCCTCTGTCCAAGCACAGCCTCAATGGCATAATCTGAAGCATCCGTCATGATCTCAAATGGGAGAGACCAATCGGGCGGCTGAAGGACAGGAGCCTCGACAACTAAATTCTTGAGAGTCTTGAAGGACTTAAGACACTTATCATCTACAAGGAACTCGGTGTCTTTAGTCAATAAATCCGTCAGCGGTCGGGCAATTCGACTGAAATCCTGAATGAACCGTCGGTAGAAACCAACATGCCTCAGAAAAGACCGCAACTGTCTCAAATTGGACGATGGATTGAGTTTTCTAATGATATCCACCTTGGCCGGATCAACCTCCATTACCCTGTTGGAGATGATATGACCAAGGACCGTCCCTTGAGTCACCATAAAGTGGCTCTTCTCCCAAGATAGTACAAGGTTTACCTCTATGCAGCGCTGCAGCACTCGGTCTAGGCAATCAAGACAAGCATCAAACCCATCGCCATAGACCGAGAAATCATCCATCAAGACCTCCAAACGGTCACCTATCATGTCCGTAAAGATGGACAACATGCACCTTTGGAATGTCGCAGGGGTGTTACATGGACCAAAGGGCATCCGTATGAAAGCATACGTCCCAAATGGACAGGTGAACGTCGTTTTATCCTGGTCTTCGGGCGCAATGGCCACTTGATTGTATCCGGAGTACCCGTCAAGAAAACAGTAATGCCTCTTCCCGGCTAGCCTCTCGATAATCTGATCAATAAATGGTAGCGGGAAATGATCCTTCTTGGTGGCCTCATTCAAACGTCTGTAGCCCACACAGACCCTCCAAGAAGTGGGTAGCCAGGTGGCTATCTCTTCTCCAGACTCATTCATAACTGTAGTGATACCCGTCTTTTTGGGTACTACATGTAAAGGACTAACCCACTTGGAGTTGGAGATGGGGTAGATAAAATCGGCGCTCCACCATTTAGATATCTCCTTCATTACTACATCTCGAAGATTCGGGTTCAGCCGTCGCTGGAACTCAAGCGAAGGCTTAGCGTTCTCCTCGAGGTAGATATGGTGGGAGCACAAGGCCGGACTTATCCCCTTGAGATCAGCCACGTTCCATCCTATCGCCTTGCGGTTTCTTTCAAGAACCTCCATCAGACGAGATTCGCGTTCTCCAGTCAAATCTCCTGAGATAATGATTGGGTGCATTTCAGGCCCACCCGCAAGGAATCTGTACTTGAGCGACTGCGGCAAAGGCTTCAATTTTGGCTCGGTGGGAGCTGGCAAATCTGGCTTCTGATATGTCTGCATGAAAGCAACCAGGTCTATGTGTGAGAACTCTCGCTATATGTGATCATATGACGAAGGGAACCCTGCTGTGTGGCTATCATTTGTGCTGGCTCGCTCTCCGTCCTATCTGTCGACTCATCTGGAAACAAACATGGCAAATATGTATCAAAATCCTTCCAATCAAAGTCTACCTCCGAGGCTTCTGAATCAGTACAATCATCAATGTCATCATGCAGTACGCAACTGTCAACCTATATGGTGTCCTCTTCCAAGGGTGTGCTCCCCGAACTCCCGTCTGCCTCTAAATGTGGGTACTCTGAATCTGCAAATATGGCGAGGGCTCGTGTATCTGGATCTTCCCAAACTGCTTCATCATTGGTCATCACAAAATCACACTCCTGGTGGACGTCTAACTCGGCATCTGTCACCTGCCCTGTATCACTGTTCTGCTCTGAGCAGGCTGAATCTCTCGCTTTGATCTCGTCGATCGTCTCTATTTGTATACTCTCACCCTCTACGCGAAAGTACACCTTCCCACTATCATGGTCGGACACCGCCTTGGCTGTGGCCAAGAATGGGCGTCCTAGTATGATGGGGGCATCAGTCACCGACTCAGGGATCTCCATGTCCAATACTACAAAGTCCACGGGGAATTTCAGACCCTGAATGGTAACGACCACGTCTCTCAGCAACCCCTTCGGCCTCTTAATCGATCGATCAGCAAACTAAAGGACTGTCCTGCTCCGAAGAAGAGGGCCAAACTCGAATCGGTCGAGTAAGGTTGCCGGAAGGAGGTTGATAGAAGAATCGCTGTCTAATAGAGTACGGTCGAATTGCTGCTCACTAATCTGGCATCTGACATAAGGAGCTCCTGCATCTGGGCGTTTGGCTGGCAGATGGTTCTGAATGGCACAACATGTGGCACGGGTGAGCACATGGATTTCTCCTCTATTGTTCCGCCTCTTCCTGCGCACAGTGGTCTTTTCTCTCAGATTCTTTTGGAAGAGGGGGATGTGCTCAAGTACCTCCTGTAGAGTCAGCTGGATCAGAAATATGTCTATCATTTGTTGGCTGAACTCTGACTGCACTTTCTTTTTAGGATTTTCTGTTTTATTCCCCTTCACTGCGCGGAGTGCTTGAGGGAAGGGGATAGAAGGGCCCTCCTCAGACAGAGGGTTAGGAGAAGGTTCCTGACCCTGTGAAGGATTGTAATCCATGGAATCATCATCATTCATCACACATGGACTTGGAATTGATAAAGAAACCTTTCCTTTATTCATTTTTTTGGTCTTTTTCTCATTGTCCAGAGATACAGAAAATGGCAGTACAGAAGGTTGGAATACAGATTGATTCAAAATGGGGGCATCAGCATCACCCAAAGTATTCTTCTTTGCAGCCTTAGTACCGCAGTCTGGTTCATCATAAAAAATGGTGGCTTCAGCACCACTGTCTGCATCGGGTATTACGACGGCCTCAGTACCATCGTCTGGTAGGTCATCCTTGGTGGCATCAGCACCACCGTCATCATCATCATTGTTGTTAGCGGCATCAGCACCGCTCTTCTCCTCATCTGGGGATCTAGCATCTCCATGGTGTTGTCCCTCAGATGAGCCACCGCCGGCTGGTTCCCTACCGCTCCTAAGTGACAGGAAGTGAGCATCAAACATAGAATGCATGTTATTCAAATAAGCACTAGAAGTGGTATCCTCTACGAACTGTACCTGCTCAGACTTTCTCTTCAAGTTATTTGGATTCGGCTTGCTCTGTGCAGGTATGGCAGCTTTGCCTTTCATAATGTCCCTCATTTCCTGCCGGAACTCGTCCATTTCTCGCTGGAAGGAGGCCTGCTGGTCGGAGAGCAAGCGGGCAAGATCATCAAGTGCTGGGTTCTCCATGGCTGCGGGAGAACCAAGAGTGTTCCCTTGCTGGAACTGAGGTTGCTAGTGGGACTGAGGGTACTGCTGCTGGTGAGGCTGTTGTCGTTGCCTCCACTGCTGTCCCTGATAGGTGGGACGAGGACTATGGCTATACTGTGAGTGGTGGGAGTACTGGGGTTGCTGTTGTTGTTGTTGTTGGTTGTACTGGTTGCCCTGAGCTGGAGGTTGTTGTTGGGAGGAGGAACCTTTGGTGGACCAACGAAATCCGGGGTGATCGCGGCGAATCCCAGGTTGCTGGGGGTACCGGTCATACCATATCCCGTTGACTTCCATCAACGGCTCCTGCTCGAAGGGTGGAGGTGGTAGTGCTGCTAATGGCTGATCCGGTTGATAAACCACCATCTGAGTGTCCTGAGATGGTGGCTGCTGCGAATACTACGGTGAATGTTGTACCGACACCTCCTGAATGTGGTGAACTTGGCAGTATGCGGGAGGAGGTGGGGTAGAACGGCTACCTCTGGACTCAGCCAGTGACCTGGGAGGCTGATGTGAAAATGATCGTGCCTCCTGAATACTCAAGATGTGAGTCTTCAGGTCACTCATGGACTTAGCCAACTGGTTTATTTGTGCCATGCCCTGGCCCTGCTTCTTCTCCAAAATCTCAAGGCGGTCCAATTTTTCACTGATTATGCCCATATCAGTCGTTGATGATTCATCTTGTGCTGCTGCTGCTGCTGACGAAGTCTGGGGATCAGCATCGATGCGGGCGATCCTCTGGTATGATCCCGCTCCTTGGGGAGGCTTCTGCTGTGTGTAGATTCTGGCTTGGGCCATGACTGTAGAGTTCTCTACCATTCCCTCATAAATGGCCCAAACATCATCTTCACCCTTTGAAAAGTACGACCCTCCAGAAGAGGCATTAACAAGCCCCTGCAGCTCTGGTCTTAGCCCACAGAAGAAACTTTGAACTAGATTGGGCTTTGATATATCATGATGCGGACACCAGTCAATGAGCTCTCTAAAGCGATCCCAAGCTTCATGGAATAACTCATTAGGGATCATCGTGAAATTGCTAATCATAGCTCTTGCTGCATTTGTCCGGCCGAGTGGATAATACTTATTTAAGTATGCGGTCCGGAGTTGTGCCCACATGTCGATGTACCTTCCCAAGTGTTTGAGCCAATAGGCGGCTCTATCAACCAAGGAGAACGGGAAGGCAATCATTTTGATTGTATCCTCAGTCACAAATCTATCATGGATAGTACTGCATATCATCTCGAATTCTTGCAGATGGAGGTACGGTTCTTCGGTAGCCAGCCCGTAAAATTTAGACAGTAACTAAATCGTTGGTGGTCGAAGCTCGAAGTCTCCATATATGGGAGGGAGACGGATCCATCGGTGCGTGAGTGTTGCAGCTAGGTTATGCAACTGCCTCATGGTTGCTGGTGGCGGTCTTTCCTGGTCTGGTCCTCCTCCGCCTGCGGCATCTGGTATATCACCGCCCTCATTTAGTTCATCTCGTCCCTCGTGCATCTCTCTCATGATTTCATCCATGACCATCCCCTGATCTCGGATCTATCTCTGCATGGTTTCCAGGGATACTAATAGTGAGTTGTTGATGGCAGCTTGATCAAATAGGTATGGAGGTGGTCTCTGCTCATCTGGTTGTTCCTCTCTGTCTTCCATATCTTGGTTTTCTGCAAAGCCAAAAGAATCCATCTCAGGCGTCATCAAATGTTTTGGGCTCTGTTCTGTACTAAATTCTGGTATCACTGGACTAATAGAAGAAGACGGGTGGTCGAGGTGGAACATGGTGGATGTAAATTCAGACTCGGAGAGTGGGTCTGGGCTCCCCGAAGCCGACCTAGATGAAAAAGAAGGAGTGTTCGATAGCGATGCCACCAGATGCGGCCTAAGGGATCTCCTTCCCATCATCTTGATCTAGAGAAAGGCAGATGAGATTTGGAATGCAAACAAGATGATCAATCAAACCCCCAATTCACCTACACAACTCTTGAGCTGATGACCATGAGAGTTCGGTCTGTTATCTTGTCAAATTTTATTAGGTGATCAGTCAATCTATCAAAGCGTTAGAGCGAGCTGTTAGGTATCCTACTTTCCTAGCCGACTGTCCCAATCCACGTCATATCTTTCTCAGCCAGTATGAATTGCAGACCGTATCCCGGTTGTTCCCGCTAATTCAATCTGTTAAGGACATCGCGGTCCGCTTTACCGGTTACCGGAGAGATCCTCACTGGAGAACGACTAACCACGACCAGTAGTCAACCAAAATTTCAGATATGTTTTTATCCTAGTGTCGGGTCACTCTCTCGCAGCAGATAAATCAAACAAGGAGGGGGTTACTCTCCCCAAGACAAAGTTTTTGGTGGGATGAGTTTTAAGGTCGAGTTTGCATTAGCAGTCCCAATTTTTATTGTTTTCACTTTTTATGTATTTTTCTGAGCAATCATCGTCTAACGAATTTTCTAATTTCCTTGTTATTTAAGAGGTCAATAAAACTGGGGGGACGGAAAAGCCGATGCATGGTCAAAATCTATGATGCATGCAGGGATAGAAATGCGTGCCTTTCCGCCAGCACTCTACATGCAAAGTGATATGCGCATAATTTAAAGACGGTAATTAAAACTATCTAGATGCATGCACGAGGAAATCGTCCTAAGATGAGCAACTTCTATTAACGTGAAGAACAAGTATCTATGACAAAGAAGAGAGTCCGGAGTCCGGTCTAGGCTCACCCCTCCTCTTCTCGACACATCGAGTTCAGGAGTAGCGCTTAACAGGGTGGGCTCGCGGCACGTGGTTTCTAGTCCAAGTTAAATAGCTTTTTCAATTGATTTTTAGCCAAGTCCAATTACGTTCTATAGGTGCAGGCAAGATATTAGGGATTGGGCCTTAGCTTCTTAGTTCGTCACAGTCAACAAAAATTCCTATGTCTAGGGTCTAAATCCTCGTGAAACAAATAGAAATGAAGGCAAAAAAATCCACAAAAAAATACAAAACCGCGGTGAGCTCCTAAGTGAACAAACACTTGGAAATTAGGCCCGAGTGTCCAGGAGAGTCTAAGTTATTACAAATAAAGTTTCTCTCTCACTTCAAATTACAACTTTTTGAACTTCAAAAATTCTACAAGAGATGATGATCTTCTCTAGCCTCCAAGTCTCTTTGGTGCTACGAAAGTCTTCACGTGGGTGCCCAAGCACCTATGATGAAGCGCTTCCCTCGCTCAGCGGTACCTCCACAAAATTCAACAAAAAGGGTGATTAGACCAATCAACAATAGAGTTCAATAAATGTATACAAAGATAAGCGAATATCCACAATCAATCACAAAAGAATGCTCTATACGTTGTTGCTCCCCAGCAACGACGCCATTTGATAATCACGATTTATCGAGGGTCTAATAGTCCACACAAGGCGGGACTACTATGTCGTTGTGGCGACCCACAAGAAACCGTAATTAATCAACAATTAACCCACGATCAAATAATTCAAACAATGAAAATAGATGTGAAGTTAAAATTTATTTTTAACTCTACAAACAAGGTGTATTGGTGTAAGTATGTAGAGAGTTCGAACACAGGGAGCAAGGCAGGATAGATCAAGCTAAGTGCAAAATGTGATCTGATTGTGATCAATGTCTACACTATGCAACTATTTTGTGGGTTTTTAATTTTTAATTTTTTATTTGATTTTTTATTTTTATATTTTTGTATTTTGGTTTTCCTTTGCTGATTTTGTATTTTCTTTTTATATTTTATATTTTTATATTTCTTTTTTTCAATAATAGAATATATAGCTATATAAAGAATATATGTATACAATAGAGAGGAGATATATATATATATAGTTAAAAATGCTCAAAAATCATGGAATAAAATATTTTTGGTCTTTTTATAGTTTTAAGATGTTCTTGTGATTTTGGGGATTTTTCTAAATGTTTTTGGTATTTTTAAATATTGAAATACAAGAAAACAGTGAATACAAAGGCTGGTCGAAATCAAAATGAGGATGAAAAATACTAAACAGTACCCAAAATTCCTCAAATTAATTTTAAAATATAGACAATAAAATAAGGAAGAATAACATCTTAGTTTATATTTTTCTGGATTTTCTATGATTTTTTAGATTTTTATGAAGATTTTTAGGGTTTTCTAATTTTTAAGCTTTTTCTTTTGAAATTTTTAGTGGTTTTAGGACTGAAACTAAAATATGATAAGACAAACAAAATATATTTTTTTGGAATTTTTCAAAACGTTTTTATAATTTTTATGGATTTTCTAATGCAAACAGTATGAAAAATGCATGTTTTGATTTTTTATAAGTATGAAAATGCAAAAAATGCAATGCAAAAATATGACGTGAACAAGCAAGTTAACAGGAGCCTATGTGATTTTTTTGGTATTTTTTCGAATTAAAATGATGCTTGAAACAAATGCAAACATCCAAGCAAAAATACAATACTGGTAAGGGCATACATGTAAATACACAGAAGTTCAAGGGCCTACTTGCAATTTTTCCAAAGATATATAACGTGAAATACAAGTTTCTGGATTAAAAATATATACCCAAACCCGGAGGGGGTTCGTTGCAAAATACCCAACTCACGTGCACTGGGCACGTGACCTGGCAGGGGTATTTTTGCAATATTACAAAGTTCCAGGGGCTCAGATGCAATTTTTCCAAAACATTATAACTTAATTAAAAAATTCATGGACTGAAACGAAATAAACAAACCCCAGGGGGGTCCTTGCAAAATACCCAGCCCCCTCATGCGCACGGGCACGCGAGGTGACGTGGATAGGACCTAAATGCAAATATGAAAACTACGGGACTTAAATGCAAATATTACAGAAATATTTAAACTACGACTGAAAGTTTATGGACTGAAATGAAATACAAAATTTGGAGAGGGTGGAAGTGCAAAATACCCACGCCTAATATCCTTGTGCGCGTTCGAACGGCGGAGGGCCGCTCACTTATCCATGTGGCGCGTACACAACGCGCGATGACGGTTCAGCGATGGACGGCTGAGATCAGATCTGGCGAAGAGATCGATGGTCGATGCGTGTCCAGATCGGACGGCTGCCGATCAAACTGGAGCGGGCCTCGAATCGGACGGCTGAGAAGCAACGAGGAAGAACGGGGAAGAACGCCGGTGAGGCGAACTTCCCCGAGCTCGATCTCGGATCTCCGGCGGTCTGCAAGCGTGCAAAGTGGCCCGGCGTTCTCCTAGAAGGTCCCTCTACGTGCTGGGGTGCTCAGCTTCGTCGGAGAAGCACTGCGGCGGTGGCGTGATGGCGGCGGAGCTTCGAGCTTCAAGAATCTCCAGCGATGCTCCAAAATGAGCCCCCAGGGGCTTTGAATGTGCTCTGACCTGCAAAAAGGGGTGAAAGGGTCCAGGTCAAACTGCCTGGACCCCGCGGAGGTGGAACAAACGGCGGAGATGGGCTATGGAAGGTGGAGGATCTTCGGCCGGCGGTGCGCGCCGGCGATGGAAGGCGATTGGTCGATATGGTGATCGGTGAACGAATCTAAGAGTGCTAAACTATTCCTAGGACTGCAGGGAATAAAAAGAAGCGAAGAGGGGAGAGGAAGGGGGTATACCTCAATGGCTAGGACCAGAGGTGGAGAACCTCGACGCCGGAGATGGCGGAGGTGGTGGAGACCGCCTTGACGCTTGCTCGACCAATCTGAAGCGCGGAGATGGAAGCTGTCACCTTCCCCTCACTCAAGGGCACGAAAATGGGAGCGAAGCGGGTGCTAAAGGGGTTCAAACTTGAGCTCGAATATGGCGGGGCGCTTAAGTAGAAGATGATGGCATCTCCTTCAAGCTAGATCCACGTGCGAATGATGGAGATATGGCGAGATTTGAGCACATGGCGTGGCTCAATGCAGATCGGGGATGAAGTCCCAAGAAGGAATCGAGGCGCGAGGATGCACGGATCGAGCTCGAAAAATGGGGGAAATCGGGAAAAAATCAGGTGTCAGATGGTGGCAGGTCTCGGTCAGGGAGTTGACCGAGGTCAACTCTAGACCGCGCCTGGTTGGTCCACGTGGACCAACCAGGACATTCAGAGCCACAAATTATTTGTAAAATCGAAATAAAATAGTAAATGATTTTATTAATTTTAAGTTATAAAATAAAAAAATGTTTCTTATTTTATAAAGAGTTTTTTTGTGATTTTTATTTATTTTTATGAGGTATATAATTACAAGTTACCTTTTATGCCTTATATAGGTATATGTATATATATATATTATTTTTATTTTGTATATTTATTTATTTTTGTTTATTATTTTATGAATTTATAAAGTGTTTTTATACACTTGAATATATTTTTATTCTATTTTTATGATGTGTTTTGTATATTTAATAAAATATAAGTATTATTTGTACATGTATGAGTATAGGTATTATACATATGTATAATATTACAAGTATTTTCTTTTGAGTTTTATTTAAGTATTTATTATGATTTTAATGTACAAATGTGTTATAAATAATATTTACATATAAAAATATAAAGATACAAAAATAATGAATAAATAATACAATGAATATTTTAACCAGTACAAGTATACAAGTAGGGTCCAAAACTCAACTTTCACCGTAACTCCGAAAAATATGAAACCACCTCCACTAAATAGATTATTTTAAGCTATATATAATTTAAGGTGAGCTTGGTACATTTCGAGTTTTTATTTTCAAGATACGGGTCTGGGAAGTTGGAGTTTTGGAGTCTTATTCAGACCATAACTTTTTATCTGTACGTTATTTTTGAGTGAAATCTATTTTGTATTTTTACTTACTTAATTATCTACAACTTTTATGTCAACGTTTCTTTATTTGATGTATAAAAAGTGTAACAAAAAATAGCTCCCAAAATGAATAAAGAATGAAGGAATTTTAATTGTATTCTGGCCCTTATCTCCCCCTACTTTATTCCTTGTCGACCTATTCATCAAGATGCCTAGGTCTCGGGATTTCGGGTCATAAAATATTTACAATATTATATTATTTTTCTTTTCTTTTATTTATTCTATAATTTTGGCTTTAATTACAGTATTTTACACACTATTTGGATGCACATGCATGAATGCTAAGATTATGGATTTAATGTTATTTACACGCATTTGCTAGGGTTTTTGATGCCAAAATGATAGAATAAAGATGATGAAATGTGGATTCATCACAAAACTAAGTTGCTCTCCCCTTGCATCGAGTGACCACCTTCTAATGACCACATGGCCTCTCACCCCAAGCCATTCCGCTACTTCGACTAATGGGTGAGTCGTCTGAGCTATCTTGAGATTGTTGACAATGCTTGGTCTACCTCGATCCATGGTAACCCTGTTTTTTGCTTCTTGTGTAAGCTCAAGAACATCAAGCTTTCCCTTAAGGTTTGGGATCATATGGAAGCTAACATTTTTGAGGAGGTGAAAGCTACTGAGAATGCTTTCATGGTTGTTAACGATGCTCTTTCCCTGGACCCTTTGGATCTCTTCTTGCTGCAATTGGAAGCTGATGCTAAGTGCCACATTGAGGCACTTGACACAGATCGTGAATCCACTTGGAAGTAGAAAAGTCGTGTTGAGTGGCTGAGACTGGGTGATCGTAACATTATTCTTTGCCAAATTTCTACCAGTTTTTGCTCTACAAAGAACATACCTATTCTCCTTGATAGGGATGGCATGTTGATTGATAAGACAACCTTGGTGGAAGAATATGGGGTGGATTTCAGAGGGATATCCTGAGCCCGAGAACTCCTCGCCCTTCTTTTGAGGCGGTGGATATTATGAATGTGTTGCACTCATTTCCGCCATCCAAGTCCCCTGGACATGATGGGTTCAATGCCGGGTTTTTTAAAAGCATCAACGGTCGCTCATCAAAGGGGAACTTTGTGCGGTGATTTGTTTCCTTTTTCAATGAGACAAATTGGTCATAGAGGTCAACCATACATTCTTGACACTTGTACCAAAGGTGCCATCTCATAATGGACTTGGAGACTTCCGACCAATCTCTTGTTGCAATGTTTATTATAAAGTTTTTGCCAAAGTGTTGGCAACCCGGCTTGTGGTGATCCTCCATGATCTGATATCTCCAACCCAAATAATATTTATCAAGGGTCGTTCCATTGGAGAAGACTTATGCCTTTCACAAGAACTTGCAGTTGAGTTCGACCGGAAGGCAAACTCTTCGCAAGCTTGTCTCAAAATTGATCTTTCCAAGGCTTTTAATTCCATTAAGCATACCTTCATTATATGGAGCTTAGGAAACATGGGGTTTGGGCAACGTTCTCTCACTTGGATCGTTAATTGCATATCCACTACTCCATTCTCAGTGATGGTGAATGGCCCTCCTTATGGATTGTTTCGGGGTACTAGGGGGTCGAAGTAAGTTGACCCTCTTAGACCTCTCCTTTTTGTGGTTGGTAGGAATGTTCTCTCATGTTTGGTGGAAGACTTGACGACCCATGGGCATTTGTGTCCACAACACATGGGGTGTTCTTCGGCGCCCATTCACCTCATATATGTTGATGATCTTTTATTCTTATGTAAGGCTTGGTCTGCATCTTTACTAGAAGTATCCTTAATACATTCCACTCCATCTCTGGTCTAGCTATGAATGCCTATAAGAGTAAGCTTTTCTGAACTTCGCACTCCCCAGGTGACTAGTCTACATGCCTTCATCTAGGAATGCTTCGACACTATTTTCCAATTACTTACATGGGTCTGTCGTTGCATTCCTCCTACGGTCGCGATGCATCTGCAAGATTGCTAGGTTGAGAGCCTTGCTTTATGGATAGAAAGCAAAGGCCCTTTCCTTTGATGGTCGCTTACAGTTGTTGAAAATGATGATTGTCGGTGTGGTCTAGTACTGGGAAGCAGGCACCGATTAAGATGGAGGGTGGACTGGGCCTTCGTTCTGTTGCCTCCATTTGTAAAGCTATGGTGATATCTTAGGCTTGCAGGATTCTTACATCATATTCCTCCATCTAAGCTAGCTACATGCCTTCCAAGTACTTACACTATGTTTCTTTTTGGATGGTGTCACCTACTTTATCATCCTCTCCCATGTGGAAGTTAATTCTTTTGAGTTGGGATATTGTTCTGAAGTTATGGGAAGTGCCTCCACCCCCCTTATGTTTGGCTTCCGCCCGGACGAGTATTCTTCTTTGCAACCTTCGATATGGTATGTCCTTAGGCTACTCCGATCTCTTGGGCATTGAGGGTTTGGGCTAAAGGGATTGCCCCAATGTACTCTTGCACATTCTATATAGTGTCATCCTTAAATGTTTTTCCACCACAGATAAGCCTTCCAAGCATGGAATCACGCATTTCCCTTTCTATCTCTGTCTCCATGAGCTGGAATCACGTGACCATCTTTTCTTCTGATATACGGTTTCCCTTGAGAGGCTACTTGCTCCATCTAAGCATTTTCATTGCCTCTATCCTCTTCTCTAGAATGGATTGAGGGCTCTTCTACCACTTTTGTTCACTCGGGACTATTTTGCACCGTTAATGCCAAAGGTTGGGAAATTCAGAGCGAGAGAAATCGTCGATGGGCTTCATCTCGTTCTTCTTCTGTTGATATTATTACACGATCCATGCACACAGTACGTATTCTTGGAAATTAACATTGATCCTGAGTTTTTGTGTATTTTGGATCCAATCAAAACCTCAAAATTTTCCCCTTTCTTTTAACTCTACTTTGTAACACTGACCTTCGGATCTTTTTCTAATATTTTTATTATTAATACATAGAAAATCTTCTTGACAAAAAAAGGAATCACAGGTCTAGCACATAGATATGCTCTTTTGGATGTGAGAACACCATTATTTAAAAAAAACATAGTGCTAGCTAGAGAGTTATTTCCCTAAATGGGAATCGGGATGGATTTATTTCCCAATCTGGGTACAACCAGAAAAATTTACCCAGAATGGGGATGCATCGGCAAACTGTTTGTCGCTGGCCAACATGACGTGATAAACGATTTGGCGTGCTAACATGGAACACACGGCAAAATTCGCCATGCGGTAAATGGTTGGTCGTGCACGGCAAACCATTTGCTGCGGACATCTTATTTCTCGTCCAAAAAATATTGAGAATACATGTAAACAGAGATTACATATAAATTGAAAATTACCTATAAAATAAAATTATAAAAAATAAAATCAATATAAACTAAAACTATATATATAACATGTAAATTAATAGAAAATGAAATTGATATGAAATGAAATCCGGATTAAATGAAATTGAAATATGTGATAGATAATTATTGATTCAATAAATAGAGATAAAATGATCTAATATTAAATAATATATAATTACTTTGATTTATTAATATATATTGATCTATTAATGTACAAGTCTAATAATATTTTATAATTACTGGACTAGATATATGTTTATTAGTACTATAGACATCCTTATAATTGGGTATCGAATGCTTTGGAGGTCTTCAAAGTTGATTATTTTATTTATAATGAATTTATCTCACCTTCTCGGATGTGACAGACATGTTAATGTTATCTCATTTGACATTAACTACACTTAACTCCTTAATAGTTATAATCATTTTACACTTGGAGAGAATGAACATCTGTTGTATATAGATGAAGGTTAAGATTTTTGAATATTGATGTGAAAAAGTAGAAATAAATAAAGTAATTATATCTATTACAAAAATAAGTTGTGATTTTCAACATCTAAGCGGGACATACTTCCATTTATAAATTCTCAAAAGTAGAGAAGCTGAAATTTTCCATTTGCTCGATAAAAGATACATACGATAGTACAAGCGTAAGAGATCCTGAAAGTAGGCATATATATCAAGAGTTTTCAAAATGACAACATAATGTTGTAACCCAACTCACGACCTCAACCTCACTCACTCTCCACGCAGCATGCTCAGATGTGCGTACTTCGATGCAATGGTATAATGCAGATCCGCTAAGTCTGTGTACAAATTTTCTTCCGCATCTTAATGATCTGTAAGCGGTGACGTATCGCTCTGTGATGAGTATACCATTGCCGGGGGCATGGATTGCAGGGAATAAGGGATGAACTGTGAGTCTGACTGGATCGTCTGAGACCGCGATTGTATTTCCACTGGAGCTGGTGGTGACGTGGTTGGAGGTAGTTGTGGTGATTGTGGTGTAGGGGATGGTACGTGGCTTGAAGCTCGACTAGGTGGTGCATGCACTGCTAGGAAACAGTTGTCGGGCAGACGTACCGACTTACGAGCTGTGATACGAGTTTTTGCCATGTCTTGTACAGATGTTATAATATTTGAAAAGTATATTAAAATTTCACATCAATGTCATCAATAATCATAAACAATTGTAAAGAAAAATATATCCATAAACATAATATTCTTTTGTTGCATCAATAGGGATAACATGTGGGGTACAATATTAATGAAACCATTTTTCGTGTGGTGTACAATATGTGATAGTGGCCCCTTTGATGAAGATGCTTTTCCTTTCTCCCCCTTTCCCATCTCTCCTGCCCCTGGGCCTACCTCCCCCCTTCCCGTTCCTGCACCCCTCCTTGCATCACCCCAACCCCTAGCATGCCTTCCAGCAGTTCTCCTTTCAGGTTCAACCGTGGTCGAACGATCCCTTCCGATCATAGATCTATCGCCCCCTCTTTAACTTATTACGTTTGAAGTACGAGGTGGATCTGGGGTTGTCACTGGTAAAGATTCAGTGGATACCCTGGGAAGATCTGTTACTGATGATTGCATACCCTGTGACCGGTCCAACGCCATACCCTTGGAATACCCATGAAAGAGGGTTGACTTTGACTTTGCCCCATCTGCCAGAAGTATTGTTGTTCTTGAGATGATTGAGCTTCCTGCGTGGAAAGTAAGTCAAATGACGGGATCATGGAAGCTGTTTGTTGCATATGGGGAATATAGGAATGGTCGTAGGTGTGTATCTCCTGATACGACAGACCAACATCATCTTCCCCGGAATTGTATTGATCCCCCCACTGTTGGGAAGTAAATGTCGTGGGCTCGGTGTATGATGTGTACATGGGGGGACATCATGTATTCCCAGATCCACCAATGATATATTATGGATTGTATAGTCGACATAACCAATCATTTGTTATAGTTTAGTGCTCCTTCAGTGTTCGTCATCATTTCCCTCACATGAAACAATGAGTTCACTTATAACAAAAATGTTTCAATCAGAAATTAGGAAGATATTACTAGTTAAAAATTAACCATCTGGTAGAAAATTACCAGTTGGTTCCACATCGGTCCATGTGGCTCATAGGCTTGGCGGGGCGGAGGTATGGCCTTAGCGAGCCAATGTCGTGTAATCTGTCAATACCATGTAAGGTAGTCAGCTAAGACATCAACAGCTGGCTTATCCAAATCCATATCCCCAATGACGTCGTTCAATCGATGATGCCATTGAGCCAAATGATCTTGGTGGTGTAGCCCCTAATTATAGGGTTCATCATCTCTTAGTCTATCCCATCTATCATCGGATGCATGCATAACAATGATGTTGAAGCATATCAGCACTGTCTTCGATTGCCATATAGCATGGTTCTCACGACATATCTCAGGTAGTTGCACCACATGCTGGGCCTTGTAGGGTGTCCACCGCATCTGTTATTGGTAGTCTATGAATATTGTTCGATTCTGATTAGTCATGAGAAAATAATGCAACTCACATGCCCGGTGTTCTTCTTGCAGATCCAACTCATTACGGTAAAATAATAGGTGAGTGATGGACACATTATCCCTACGTGACCTCCTTCTGCTCGTCCACCTAACGAAATATTGTTGATGGGCCTTAAATATACGTACCCCGTATGGAAATTGTTTGGACCTTACTGCATAAGGGGTCGATCGCACAGTTGCCTCTATCAACTGATACGGATGTGGGCGACTAATGTGGATATGCTCCCAATACCACATCTAAATGGTGAAAGAAATTGTGTTATATATGACTAGAGGCATGTCTGTATAATTTAGATTTCTTACCTATAGTAAGGTCCAAAATGTGTATGCTATTCTGACATTCATGAGAGCAAACTGGTCCAACTGGTGGTACATATGTGTTAGGACAATTGCATCCCATGTCCTGCGTCCACAGTTCTCGAGGTGGTACAAGAGTAGAAGGTGGCGTAGAAGCACCTTGTCTGCGCTAGCATCTGGTAAGAGGCTTGTTCCAATTTGGAAAAGAATCAATGCATCCACTTTAACCTAAGTTTCCCACCCACTAGTTACTAGTCCTCGTCGTCGTCCGGATTGACACCGAAGACCTCGTCGCAGTATGATCCCCAATCCAACTCAGGATGTTCTTCCATGCTGATCACTGGCAACGATTCCATCCTTAACCCTGTCATTATGGAAACATCCTTCAAAGTGATAGTTGCCTCGCCCCGTCGAAGGTGGAAGTTATGGGTCTTCGGTCGCTATCTCCCAGATAGTGCCTTCATAAGGGCATGGTCAATTGTGGCTCGCCTCAGGTTGGAGATGCAATGGAAACCAACGATCTCCAACTGTCGATTTATGAGATAGCTACGTGGATCCTCGAGTATTCGATTAAGTGTCTGACCATGCTCAGCAAAGCGATAATCATGGCTAACAAAAACCAACATTGACTACACCTAACTTGTACCGTACCCATCTCATCCATGCTACCGTAGAGCCATTGCCTCCATGGTCTATTAGGTGTGGGGACTACATTGGGGTGCAGTAGTGGAGAGGGCTCCAAGGACAACCAGAATCGACGATCGGGAATCGGCACAAAGATAGTTGTGTAAGTGGTTCAGAATGCGATTCATGTATAAAAATCAGCGCAAAGCTTCATATGTTCTATGTTGATGTTCACATTGCCACAAACCACAATTATGTGAGGGCAAGTTATCTGCATTGCTTGCATGTAACCACACGTGCAAACTGACTGTTGACCGTTCATTTTAACAGTGTAGTTTCCCTTAGGGGCCCGCACTTCGAAATCTATAAGCGTGAATTGCTCGACCATTAAGGATCGCGCGGATTGTACGAGACCATTAGTTAGTTTCTCATATCGAGGCATAAGGTGTCCGGTCTGTTGGACATGCGAGCCCACGACGAGCCATTATGCAATAAATGTTATTGTGAATATCATTCCCAAATCTGAAATGAAGAATAAATAATTTGCATAATAGGTCCCTTAGTACAATTAGGGTTATGTACCATGGCCATCTTAAAGATCATACAACTGTTGATTCAATTATTGAATCATAGAGGCTGGTGCTTGGATGAATATCTAATGAGTTAGATTGAGGACTCCTAAGGCACCATCAAATGATTGTTAAGAGATGATCTCCAGCCTGAGTACGAGATGGCAATCCTTTCTCACATAGGCTGATATCTGACCAACCTCTTGATGCAGGTCCTCTTCATAGGAATAGAGATTCGGAGGTGTCAGATTAGTTAGGTCAAAGAATTGACTTAACGAGATCGAGATAACCAAAGTCCTATGTCGTATGCTGTCACGATATAGGCACGCATCCTCTGACCGGAGACAATGTGTTACTATATGTCTGAGTATGTACATTTGGCAGACCAATAGGTTGATGACCTAACCAAGGTCTATACACCGGCTCGCTGGTGTGCATATAAGTGCATATGAGTAATACGATCTCTCAAAAGGATCATACAAGTTCACTACTGAACCGGAAGACATGAGCTCACTCATGAGATATTGGGAAAAATCAAATTCCGTGCACGGTCGTCTCGCTTTGGAAGCTTGACTGAATTTATAGGTTTGATATATACTTTTAGAAAGTATACGATCAAGACCTAGGTATGATATATGCTTTTGGAAAGTATATGATCGATACCAACTCCCAATGATCAAATGAGAAAACTTACTGATAAAACCCGGAAGTAGACAGTGTGAAGTTGATCTAATACTTTGGGTTTATTCTGAGTCTTCTAGTATGCATGATGTACAGGTATTGGGAATACGTGAGGGTGATGTGATCATAAACGATTGTATAACCATGACGTTTCCATTTTTAGGGAGTGACGAAACGGGTCTGGATTTTAGTGACTCCTCTCAGTAGAGAAGTAATCTGATCTTGGTCCAAATGTTGGACATTGATCTGAATGTGATTCAGATGCAATGAGAAGATTAGATTTGCGGTCTTGATTTAATCGCATCTATGGGAGGCCCAAGATCTAGATTTGAGATGTGATCTCAATATCCAAGTCACCATATGTTGAACAATACAATCATCCTGTCTTTATCTCCAAGTATCCGCGGAGAAAACGCATTATCCTTAAAAGAGTTCATGGATAATTTCATTGTTGATATAAGTATCCAAGCATCGAGAAAATTTGATAATTAAATGTGATTTAATTATCATGGATAATATGAATTTGATTCATATTATAAGGAGAGATATCTAAGATAATTAAATGTGATTTAATTATCAAAGATGTGAATAATGTGAATGTGATTCATATTATTTGGGCACATGAGAAAAGAGATCCAAGATGATTAAATGTAATTTAATTATCATGGATATGAATAATGTCAATAACACTATCCATATTAATCATATATATTATAAATGTGATTTATAATATATAAGAGAGTTATTAATGTGAATTGGATTCACATTAGATGATTAATTGAAAATATAATTTACGTTTTGTTTTGGGATGTGAATGTGATTCATATTTTTTAATGGCATGATCGCAATATTTCACAAGATAATTGCAAATTATATTTGTGAAATAATTTACAACAATTGTTGTTGTAAATCCTGGAGATATCATGAGATAATGTATCTCATGAGATAATGAGAACTCATGAGATAATGAGATCTCATGAGACGTTGGTAGCCATCCCCCCTTTTTTAGGGGGTATGGTTTATCTCCTCATTATCTCCAAGGATAATTAATTGATTTGATTTGAATTTAAATATATTGATTTATCGATATATATTAAATTAAATCAAATTAATTGTTGTGTTTTTACAACAAGATCATAGCCATTGAAATAAACGCAAATCAATCTCAACCATTGATTTTGTGTTGTACATGGATTGGGATCCATGGACTCCCAAAACCCTATATAAGAAGAGGCGGCCATTGCTCTTCAAGATACAAGATGAATCATGAATGGTCTCTATCTCTCTTCTCTACACGCCAAGCCTCTCTCTCTCTCTCTTATAATGGCCGTCCACCATAAAGCCATTGTGAGAGTCGTCATCGACGCAGCATCGTTGTTATGCTGCCGGATCATCTACTCGTGGATCTCCATCTCCTTCAGTCCGTCTCGCTCGTGAAGAAGATATTGGATCTCGTGTGACTAGATCAGGAGATCCGCCGCTTCGATCATCAACATGAATTGCGAGGAGCACGCGATTCATCCCCGCGCTCGCAAGCGTCTCCTCCGACGGATCGGACTTGAGACAGGAGGTCTCTTCATTTAGAGACAAGATCGCAACCACGATTCAAGAGGCAATCCTACTACTTATTTTTGGTTTAGATGAACGATCCAAGAAGTGTTCTTGGATCATGTGGTTTCATCACATAAAAATTTTTTAATTTCCGCTGCATCGAGCAACTAGTGCGACAAGTCGCCCTCGATCGCATTCGATGCGATCATCACGCGTCCATGATGCGCTTGAGGATTTTTCCCGTATTTATAAAGTGGTATCAGAGCCAGGTTGATGAAGGTTTTGGATTAGATCCATGAACCTACGAATATTTTGGCTCGTTTGGGTTCATGAAAATTTTAGCATTTCAATTTTCGCAGCCTGTCTTGTGATAGAATTTCGGCTCTGTTTAAAATGTTTAAACACGAAATTTTAAATTGGATAATGTTACCCATTAATTAATAAAATTGTGGAATTTGACTTTACGTAATTTGGATTCCGTTTTCTCAAGATATGGTCGTTTTATTAACCATATATCCACTGTTTTGGGGATGGCGATTAGAGACGTAATTAAGATGTTAATTACAGTTTTAAAATGCCTGGAAATGTGTGTTTATCAGTTTCGTTTTTAAATCAAGTTATCAATTTCTGGAAATTTATTTTTCTTAATTTGGATTTAAAATGAATGAGATATGCTATTTTTAGTTAGTGAGGGTCACTGCTGGAAATTACATGATTATCATGAACCTTGTGATAGTCATTCAAATAAATTGATGAAAATTAATTGTTAATTTTCTGAAATGGTTATTGATAAATATTTGTGAAATATTTAAAGATGATAATTATTTCCTTGAATGACATTTCACTAACCAAATGATAAGATAGTAGATCTTGATCGCAATTGGTTAATATGAAATTTCCAACAAACATTGTTTTCATGAAAACTCTAGTTTATCCTACAATAGCTATAGGACAACTTTTACATGCAAAACTCTATTGCTTGAATAAGATTGGGGATTTGTTTAGAAAATCTCCTTATAATATTATCAAAATGGTTTTGATGAATATTATATGGTATAATTTCGGTTGAAAAATCGATGAGCATCTCAAAGTACATAATGATCTATCTGACATTATCCTTTCCTGAGGTGGATATGGTGTCTAGTCGGAGAGCATTGAGGTAGTGGGTTGCAACGTATGTGGTCCGTCCCACCTCTCGTCGGTATTGGCCATGACAGCGGGTAGGGACTTGATAATGCCGGAGAAGTCAAAGTGTATTTTTCTAATTATTAAAAATCGAATAATATGTACTTTGTCATTATACCTACTATTCAAGTAATAATCAAGTTTGCTGATTGAAAATTGGATTGATAATTAATTTAATATGATTAAATTGATTATATCCAATTAAAAGCACTCTATTATGAATAGATGTGTATTTCCCTTGGTAGAATTAATCGTAATGAATACGATTCATAATGATTAATTAGAATTTGAATATGATATGGAGGATCACATAAGTGACATCCATGGTCTCCCGTCAAGGCGAAGGGTTCCACCACCATATATTGTGTGTGGGAGACGCCTGTCCGAAGTGACAGCTCCTGCATACAATCCATTTGGATCGGACTCTTCGCTTCTCGAAAGATTAAGGCCGTATACGTAGTGACCCCCAATATCGGGTCCTCATATTATTGGGGCGATATTGGATTGCGTATAGCGAGTATTAAGCCTGTTGACGGTTGGTTCAATTAATGACGGGTCAACATCACCTTAGGGGTGGTGGGCCCGGGTGTTAAAGATCGAATTGGGAGATACAAGTTGGACTTGCAAGGCGGAATGTGTTCCCGCTTCTTTTTATCCGAGTTACAGGTTCTCATATTATTGGGATGTAACAAAGATAAGGAAGGAGATCCCAGATCTTTCTTGAGATATAATGGTAAGTATATCTCTTACGTTAAAAGTGATTAAGGGAATGAACTTTCAGTATTGACAAGGTAAGACAACTTTGATATAAAAATTCCTAAATCAAAGTAAAATATATATGTATATATATAACATTTACACTTATGCAAATTTCTTATTTCAGATAATCCTTCATTAAATCCACTCAATGTTATACTCAATAATAACCAGTAAAATATCATGGATTGGACTCATGATCCGGATATTGTACTTGCAGTTGGACACAATGTATGTGGTTGCAATGTGGAAGTTTCCTCAACATAATGAGGAATGACAATTAAATAAGACATCACCTTAGGGTTCGTATGTCTCTATAGTCTTGATCTTTCATCGAATGTACTTTGGAAGTGACATGTCGATGATGATCATAATTGTCAAATTAATCCTTATAAAATTTAAGAAGATGTTTAAGGCATGCATATGTGCTATTGATTTTTTTTATCATGAATGACATGGTTCTCTGCATCATGCAAAATGGTATCTCTACTAAGAGTTGATGTATTCAAAATATTTGAATACCTACCTGAACCAATGTTTTGAGAGTCTAGATGGATGTAAACATGATGAATGTCATCATTCTACTGTCTATACTCTAGTCATTCATGAATCTTCATAATTATTCATATTGTATGAATTAAATGAAGCATGTATAAATGTTGAAATTGTAACGTCCCGGGCTTAAGTCCCCGGTCCGTTATTGAGGAAAACTGGCCCTGACAACTTGTTGGGTTCGGGCCCAAATGGACCCGTTGACAACCACCCAAAATGCTTAAGCCCACTTTGTCAAGTAGTAATCCCCATCACTTATATACCACACCCACACTTTGTGAGTTTTCCATGTGGTACTATATTTGGGGTTAGGGTGTTACAACCTCACTAAAATTTGGACCATTTCTCGATTTATGCGTGTCATCCTTGCGCAGGGGCCATGCTAATCTTCTCTGTATCGTTCCAATTTTATCAGATGTCTCTTCTGATAAAATTGGAACGATACAGAGAAGATTAGCATGGCCCCTGCGCAAGGATGACACGCATAAATCGAGAAATGGTCCAAATTTTAGTGAGGTTGTAACACCCTAACCCCAAATATAGTACCACATGGAAAACTCACAAAGTGTGGGTGTGGTATATAAGTGATGGGGATTACTACTTGACAACTTGGGCTTAAGCATTTTGGGTGGTTGTCAACGGGTCCATCTGGGCCCGTACCCAACAAGTTGTCAGGGCCAGTTTTCCTCGATAACGGACCGGGTACCTAAGCCCGGGTCGTTACAGAAATGCTCTTACATTGAATTCTTTTGAATTTAACATAAGAGATCCTTAGTTTTAAACAATGGTTGTTTATAGATAAAGGGAGAACAGTGGAAGCATGGGTAGGACCCATGTGAGAAGGAAAGTCAGAGAGTTGACCGTACTTATATGACTTCCATATGACATCCTAAGAGTTGGATGAATGCCAATACTGCAATAAGTTGGTGTGTTGATAGTATGACTATCAAGTCTGTCTGGAATCCTTAGAGAAGGACTCGGATAGAGCATCAGAATAATCTACATAAATCATTGATATTGACTTTCTTATTGAATAAGATAAAGGCTTATAATTGTATCTCAATCTTCTAACAACAATTGCAATGGGTTGCATATGTTTTAGAAGACTGGAGAGCTTGATCTTCAGGTTTAATAGTCATCTACATGGATTTTGATGCAATTGTTGCAACAATCGCTATTGGATAGATAGACTTCATATTTTCAGTGGGAGAGCCCTTAGTCTTAGAGAATGTCTCTATGACCTAGATATTAGAATACACTCATTGTTTGTTTCTAAATGTTGGAAATAAACATGAATTCTGGAATAAAATCTATCATAAAGAGTTATGATGGATATATTTCAGATAGTAATCTAACATCTAGTGGACTCTACAAAATTAGAAAATTAATGAATGGTTCATTAAGATTTCTAAAACTGAAAATTAAACCTTTAAAAGATTAATAGGAGGATGAAGGTCATTTGACAATGATCTGGCATCAAGTTTTGGACATATGTCTGTTGATGAGATCAATGGACTAGTAAGATATGAATCTTTAGAATGTCTAAAATTTCAAATATTACATACTTGTGAATATTGTATTCGAAGAATGTCCAATACACCCTTCTCTTGGGAAAGGTGTAAGATGTCAAGGTATTCAGGATCTCATACATATTGATGTATGCATATCATCTGTATCATAGTAAACATTATGGATATGTGATATCTATGGATGATTATGTATGATATGAGATTTCTTCTCTTCACCTAAGAAACCTTTGAAGTGTTCAAAGAGTTCACAATTTTGTTTTAGAACCAAAGTTTGAAGAAAGATGAAATGAATTCAATCTAACCTAAGTAGCTTGTACCTGTTAGATAAAATTCAAAGAATACCTTATGGAGATATGAATATCATTTCTATCTCATTCCTCCTGATAAAGCTGAACTCAATAGAGTTGTAGGGAGATACAATTGGATCATGTGTGACATGATTTGGTCAATGATGTTTTTTTAGCATAATTACCTCTTAGTTTCCACGTATATATGTAGTAGAGACTACACTATATATCCTTAATAAGATTCCATGCAAGTAAGCTGGAATTAAGCACTAGAGAGTGCTACTTCATTAGGAAAATAAAGGATGGTATGGGATACCTACTTTATGACCTTGAGATTCTTAAAATATCTCATCTCCGAGAATGTGATTCTTAGAGGCTGAGACTCTTGAGAATCAAGAAGAAAATGAAGTAAAGAAACTCATTTAATCTTGAGATGATAATGAGGCTCCTGAAATCGAAAACTAAAAGGATAATTAAAGATGAAACATTAATACCTCTTCAAATGAGTTTGAGGATGTATTCCATGTGTTGATTAAGTCTGACAATGATCGGACTTCATGTGATGAAGCTCCTAAGGATCATGACATGGAAAGATGGATGTTAGCAATAAAGTCTAAGGTAGACTTCATTTACAAGTGTTGTATATTGACCCTCGAGGATCCACCTATAAGGATAAGACCCATTAAGGTGTAAATGGATCTTCAAGAGAAAGAGAACCTGATGAGAAGGTAGAGACCTTCAAAGCACGACTTATAATCATGAGCTACACACCGAAGAGAAGACATCGCTTGCGATGAGACTTGCTCTTCAGTAACCATGCTTAAACCCATCAGAACATTGCTAACTATAGCTACATAACTTGACTTTGACATCTTTAAGATGGAGGTCAAGATTGCATTCCTCTATGAATACCTCTCTGAGGATATTGACATGAAGTAGCCCCAGGGCTTCATGATTGGGGAAAGTAAGGTGTGAAAGCTAAAGAAATCCATCTATGGACTCAAATAAGCTTCTTGTTGTTGGAACATAAGATTTAATGAAATTATAAATGTTATGATTTCAGATAGAATCTTGGTGTACCATGTGAAGCTTAGTGGGAGTGCCATTGTGTTCATCATGTTGAATGTAGATGATATCCTAATCATTTAAAATGATATAAGGATGATAATAAGTGTTTTATAGACTGGCTATTCCATATCTTGAAATATGTTTTCAAAGATACCTCTTAGATCTTAGTTCTGAAGTTGTTCAGATGCAAAGAGAAGAGGGTATTGAGACCGTCACATTTGTAGTACACCTTGGACATATTCCACTTTTTTTGGAAATTCCAAGAAAGGCTTCCTTCCCTTAAGATTTGGTACTGACCTATCTAAAGGAATAACACCTCAAAGAGTTGAGGAAGTGAATGCTATAACTGCTTGCCTTTGTGCATCAATTGCAAGAAGCTGAGTGTATGCTAGATGTATACAAAAGCCAGATATCTACTATGCAGTGGGAGTAGTAAACTATTATTAATCCTACTATAGAGAGAAAACACTTGATTGCAGTAATAACAAAATCTTCAAATACGACAAGACTTTTGAGATAGAAATCTCTAAGTCTTATCTTCAAGAAATTAAGACTATATAGATAGTGATCTAAAAGGTCTTAACTTTGGATACCTTTGGAGATAGAGATCTCCAGGAATAAGGGTATTCTGATAAGGATTAATGAAATACTAGTTATAATAATTACTGAGCAATAGTGTCAAGGACACTATAACTGCTTTGACTAGATTGAGTATTGGTTGCATAAGATGCAACATTCGCATTAGATGCGAGCACTGTTACTGGGGATATGCAAGTGCCGTAAAAGGACTTGGCATGGTCTCTTGGGAACAGAGTGACTGATCAGCTTACCTATCTATATTAAATACACTATGATTGTCACATGAGTATGAGTTTAATGATTAGCCCATTAATGGCTCTTTGGGCTAGTGGGAGATTATTGGACATGCGAGCCCACAGCGAGCCATTATGCAATAAATGTTATTGCGAATATCATTCCCTGATCTGAAATGAAGAATAAATAATTTGCATAATAGGTCCCTTAGTACAATTAGGGTTATGTACCATGGCCATCTTAATGATCATACAACTGTTGATTCAATTATTAAATCATAGAGGTTGGTGCTTGGATGAATATCTAATGAGTTAGATTGAGGACTCATCAAGCACCGTCAAATGATTGTTAAGAGATGATCTCCAGCCTGAGTAGGAGATGGCAATCGTTTCTCACATAGGCTGATATCTGACCGACCTCTTGATGCAGGTCCTCTGCATAGGAATAGAGATTTGGAGGTGTCAGATTAGTTAGGTCAAAGAGTTGACTTAACGAGATTGAGATAACCAAAGTCCTATGTCGTATGCTGTCACGATATAGGCACGCATCCTCTGACCGGAGACAGATGTGTTACTATATGTATGAGTAAGTATATTTGGCAGACCAATAGGTTGATGACCTAACCAAGGTCTATACACCGGCGCGCTGGTGTGCATATAAGGGCATATGAGTAATGCGATCTCTCAAAGGGATCATACAGGTTCACTACTGAACCGGAAGACATGAGCTCACTCATGAGATATTGAGAAGAATCAAATTCCGTACACGATCATCTCGCTTTGGAAGCTGGACTGAATTTGTAGGTTTGATATATACTTTTGGAAAGTATACGATCAAGACCTAGGTATGATATATGCTTTTGGAAAGTATATGATCGATACCAACTCCCAATGATCAAATGAGAAAACTTACTGATAAAACCATGAAGTAAACAATGTGAAGTTGATCTAATACTTTGGATTTATTCTGAGTCTTCCAGTATGCAGGATGTACAGGTATTGGGAATACCTGAGGGTGATGTGATCATAAACGATTGTATAACAGGTCTGGATTTTAGTGACTCCTCTCAGTAGAGAAGTAATCTGATCTTGGTCCAAATGTTAGACATTGATCTGAATGTGATTCAGATGCAATGAGAAGATTAGATTTGTGGTCTTGATTTAATCAAGCATCTATGGGAGACCTAAGATCTGGATTTGAGATGTGATCTCAATATCCAAGTCACTATACGTGGAACAATACAATCGCCATGTCCTTATCTCCAAGTATCTGCAGAGAAAGCACATTATCCTTGAAAGAGTTCATGGATAATTTCATTGTTGATATAAGTATCCAAGCATTGATAATTAAATGTGTTTAATTATCATGGATAATATGAATTTAATTCATATTATAAGGAGAGATATCTAAGATAATTAAATGTGAGTTAATTATCAAAGATGTGAATAATGTGAATGTGATTCATATTATTTGAGCACATGAGAAAAGAGATCCAAGATGATTAAATGTGATTTAATTATCATGGATATGAATAATGTAGATAGCACTATCCATATTAATCATATATATTATAAGAGAATAATGGGGCTGCCCCTTGCGGGCAGCCAAGAATGGCTGCCCCCGCGCCGTTTCAGCGTGTTTTTTTATTTTTTTTGAAAAATCTCGCCGTGTAAATTCATCTTATATCCCTCCTATATGTCATTCGAATTTCGTCAGAAACAGAGGCTCCTACGGCCTCCATCGAGATGGTGTCGATTTAAAAAATCCTGTTACCGTTAAAAAATGTCTGTCTCGATGGAGGCCGTAGGAGCCTCTGTTTCTGACGAAATTCGAATGACATATAGGAGGGATATAGGGATGAATATACATGGCGATATTTTTCAAAAAAAATAAAAAACGCGCCGAAACGGCGCGTGGGCAGCCATCTTGGCTGCCCGCAAGGGGCAGCCCCATTAATCTCATATTATAAATGTGATTTATAATATATAAGAGAGAGCATATTGTGATTTATATTTGTTAATTAATTATTAATGTGAATTGGATTCACATTAGATGATTAATTGAAAATATAATTTTACGTTTTGTTTTGGGATGTGAATGTGATTCACATTTTTTAATGGCATGATCGCAATATTTCACAAGATAATTGTAAATTATATTTGTGAAATAATTTACAACAATTGTTGTTGTAAATCCTGGAGATATCATGAGATAATGTATCTCATGAGATAATGAGAACTCGTGAGATAATGAGATCTCATGAGACGTTGGTAGCCATCCCCCTTTTTTAGGGGGTATGGTTTATCTCCTCATTATCTCCAAGGATAATTAATTGATTTAATTTGAATTTAAATATATTGATTTATCGATATATATTAAATTAAATCAAATTAATTGTTGTGTTTTTACAACAAGATCATAGCCATTGAAAGAAACACAAATCAATCTCAACCATTGATTTTGTGTTGTGCATGGATTGTGATCCATGGACTTCCAAAACCATATATAAGAAGAGGCGTCCATTGCTCTTCAAGATACAAGATGAATTATGAATGCTCTCTCTCTCTCTCTCTTCTGTACATGCCAAGCCTCTCTCTCTCTTATAATGGCCATCCACCATAAAGCCATTGTGAGAGTCGTCATCGACGCAGCATCGTCGTTATGCTGTCGGATCATCTACTCGTGGATCTCCATCTCCTTCAGTCCGTCTCGCTCGTGAAGAAGATATTGGATCTCGTGTGACAAGATCAGGAGATCTGCCACTTGGATCATCAACATGGATTGCGAGGAGCACGCGATTCATCCCCGCGCTCGCAAGCGTCTCCTCCGACGGATCGGACTTGAGACAGGAGGTCTCTTCGTTTAGAGACTAGATCGCAACCACGCTTCAAGAGGTAATCCTATTACTTGTTTGTGGTTTAGATGAAACGATCCAAGAAGTGTTCTTGGATCATGTGGTTTCATCACATAAAAAATTTTTAATTTCCACTGCATCGAGCAACTAGTGCGAGTAGTCGCCCCCGATCACATTCAATGCGATCATAACGCTTTCGTGATGCGCTTGAGGATTTTTCCCATATTCATAAAGTCGGTCACCTTAACACCAAACTTACATCTTTCGATGAAGTAGGTGTTGAGGTGGCAAAACATGGCCAATACAAGTGTTAACACCAGTAGTCCTCATATGCCCCTAAGAACACTATTGAAAGTTTTAGAGAGGCTCATTGTGGTCAGACCCCGTCGACGACCATCATCATAGGTGCACACCCAGTATCGTCGATCATCACCCTCATGCCTCGTTCATCCAATCATATGCATCCGAGTCCGCTATACGGATTTGGTGCATAATCCACTCGTGCTCGTACTTGTTGGTCACGGCACATGCGCTGTAGAATTTATTCTGAATCCATTTGTTCGTGTGTCTGACTCAGTGCATGTTCGCTTGCATGTGACGAAGGTAGAAACGGTGGCAGTGGCCTCTCACAATCGGAATATGTTGCGGAAGCAAGTTCTTAAGACATGTAAATCTATCCTTAATGAAGCATATGCCATCATGATCAATGATACCGGACAGTTTATGGAGAAAGAATCCCCATAACTCCAAATTTTCACCTTCGACCACGACAAAAGCAATTGGGAAGAGGTGCCCATTGGCATCAACAAAGGTAGCTGATAGGATGTGTATGCCCTTTATATTTTCCCTAAAGATGCGTGACATCAATGCTCAAAACTGGCCGACAGTGTACAAAACCTTCAATTGACGGGGCGAAAGCCCAGAACAAATGAAAGAAGGCATCCCTGCCTTCTACCTGAGCACCGATTTTAGGATGGACCGTCGGTTGATGTTCAAACTCATAAAACAAACAGAGATTACAGTGCTTCATCAACCACATAAACCGTCAAATGTCTGCATATGAGCCAACATCTTCTCTGGAAATCTTTTCCAATGCTCGTCGCTTCCCATTCCATGCCTTCTTGTAAGATATGTGCACTCTGTACTTGTCCTGAACAAGCGACTGGATGACACTTGGAGTCAGTGTCAAGTTGGACCGTAGAGTGGCAAGAATAAATCTGCCAACAAATTTCGCAGTACATGCTCGATTGTCAACAAGTAAGATTGCATTGTGACATGTGTGTTCCGCACGATAGCTACGAACTACCCAACAATCTCGGTGATTGTTGTACGATGCATGCAACCTCCATCCGCAATCATTAAAGATACAACATGCGGTGTACTGGGAGCTCTTTGATGCATCCATTTTGAACTAGACGTGCTTTACCATGCTCCAAGTGCTTAACTTATCCACTAAGGATTTATTCGAGTCGAACGAACGATTCAAACAATAATCTTTACCGGATGTGCCTTCGGTCGTAGGCTCTGCAACTTCATTTAGAAAGGGCATCTCCTCTGCAGATGTGCCAAAGATCCAATCATCTGACTCGAAGAAGTTTGGAAGATCCTCCATCGTATTCAAATCCATCTCGTAGTCCACTGGTGGATCGAAAATAGGTTCCTGGTGTATTGAATGAAGGAGAGACTCTTGACTGTGATCAGTCAATACTCCCACCCTATCACATGTACTGTCCCGCATTATTCTTCATTCACTCCCTCTCTGGCATGTTCGTCTACATCTTCATCCTCTTCCTCTTCCCCTTCGTCCTCAACTTTGTCTTGGTCGTTGTCTTCACCCTCGTCTTCATCATCGACTCCATCATAAATAGATTTGTTAAGGTCCAACCCTTGCATCACTGATGGTCCCACCTCACATTGGTATGAAGAGATCTCTACTGCCTCAACTAGTAGCTCCATCATTCCTACTTGCCAAGTTACTTGCAACATCAACTTTGTTATTTTATCTGACCCAATAAGGATAGGACGGAACGAACTCATATTTGCGAGACACTTGCACGTGATAGTGATCTCGTAAATGTCGAGCGTATATCCAGTAAGCTCGTATATATAAGCAAGTAAATCACTATAGCTACAGGATACAGGTACTCCGATCATGTTTCTCTGACCACCTCCATAATCAATCTCAGATTCCAAGTATGTTATTCGTCCGCCCTAAAACACATAAAGGGCAGCGACATCAACCATTCCCTATACACCACTAAAAGTTACTACAATATCTAATTTTTAAAACATTGATTGTTACCTACCATTACTTTCCTAATAGTCATGATTAATATTACTAATTATTACAAGCTATTATTTACTATTAGTTGGCATTGTTTAAGACAAACATGAATAATTATTAATTATTACTATCTCTACTAATTACTCTCTACATTTAAGTATTAATGATTATTAATAGTAATACTTATTTTCAATTACTTATAATTACTAATAATTTTTTAAATTATTTATATAATTAAGAATTCTTCCAGATTAACAAGGATTATTATTATTAGTAGTAATTTATTACAAGTTAATAGTATTTTATTATTAATTTTATTTTTATTAGTTATTAAATATTAAATATTATAATTTATATGAGTAATCAATAATTATTAATAAAATAAATTTTATAATTATTAATAATAATTACTAATAAACTATAATTTTTTATATTATTAATAATAAGAACTATTGTTAATGCTTACCATTAATAATTTAATATTAATTATTAGAATCTATTAATTATTATCTACCATTAAGTATTATTAATTATTAATAGTAATATTTATTTTCAATTACTAATAATTCCTTTAATTATTAATACAATTAAGAATTATTCTAAATTAACAACAATTATTAGTAATATTATTAGTAATTTATTACAAGTTAATAGTAAATTATTATTAATTTTTATTTTTATTAGTTATTAAATATTATATATTTTAATAAATATGAGAAATTAATAATTATTAATAAAATAAATTTTATAATTATTTTTGGTATTTAATAATAAAATATAATTATTTATATTATTATATAATAAGAAGAATTATATCATTATTAATTAAATATTAATCATTAAAGGTCTCTACTAATTATTCTCTACTATAGAGTATCAGTACTTAATAATATTTATTTTCAATTACTTATAATAAATAGTAGTTTCTTTAATTATCACTACAATTAAGAATTATTCATAATTAATAAGACTTATTAATTGTGATAATTATTGTTTTTTTTATTAATTAGAATTATTAATTGATTACTATTTTTACTATAATTTATTATTTATTGTATTTTAGTAAGTATTAAATATTACATATTATAATTATTAATATTAATTAATTATTATTATTATTTATGCTTACAATTAATAATTAAATATTAAATATTAGTCTCTACTAATTATTATCTACTATTAAGTATTATTAATTATTAATAGTAATATTTATTTTAAATTACTTATAATTAGTAGTAATTTCTTTAATTATTTTTACAATTAAGAATTACTCTTGATTAATAAGGGTTATTATTACAATTGTTACATATTATTACACGTTAATATTAATCTATTTGTTGTTATTGTTATTCATATTAATTATTAAATATTAGATATTATAACTAATATGAGTAATTAATAATTATTAAAAAATATGTATAGACCTTTCAACATTGATTAATGACTAATGGGAGAATTGAAAAACATGTGACAAATGGGAGAATTGAGAAACATGTGACCAATGGAAAATTTGTATATACAAGCCTAACTATAATATCATGTGTGTAGTCCCTAAACTAAAATCTTTATATTTGTATATACAACAATGATCAATGGAATAACCGAAAAACAATCATTATCATTTCAATCGAGTGAGCAAAATTATCATTTGTTTATGGACAAAAGTTACGAATAAATTAACAAAATATACTAATACAATAACATATTTGTAAATAAATTAAATCATACCTTAAGGAAGAGATGACATTGGATGGAGAATAAGAAAGGAGAGTAAAGGATAGTGTGAGAGGTGTAGAGAAGAGGGGAGGGGCGAGGCCTTTATATAGGGGCATTCCGCGGCAAACGGTTTGCTATTCTACGGCAAACGGTAAACCATTTACCGTGTCGGGCAGGTCGCCGACCAAGCCTGCTCGATCCGTCCCATTCTTGTCATGCCTCCTCCTCGAAGACCGATCGCCTCGTTGACCGAGCCATTGGACACGGCGAATGGTTTTCCGCTTGGTCCACGTAGGCTCGACGAACTGTTTGTCGCGCCACGTTGGCGAGCGGTAAACCGTTCGTCGATACGTCCCCATTCTGAGAAAATTTTCCAATATGTATCACACTGGGAAATAATTCCCCTTCCAACCTTAAAATGGGAAATAACTCGCTACAAATGTTTACATCTGCCTGCGATAGACAAACTAGTAGGGATGAGCATTGGGTAGGGTCGGCCCGGCCCAGCCCGATGCCCGGCTCGCTAAAACCCAACCCAGGCCCGGGCCCGAGTAATAGTCGGATGGGCTTGGGCCTAATTTTTGGTCCATATCAAAGTTCGGGCCAG